>CM062812.1:531158346-531758346 GCA_031772625.1 Pinus tabuliformis
TTAGGTATGGGAAATTAGGTCAGAAATGCAGGGTGTTCTATGGGGAAAGTTAGGCATAAGATTTAGAACTCTAGAGCTTGATGAGGTGAGATGTTTTAGACTGGTGAGAAGCTTAGAAGGGCATGTGACAATCATGGATCCTTCCTAGACTGCAGAAAGCATGAAATGGTGAATGGTTTCCCAAGGCAGAGCACTGATGCAATGAATTCTGCCTGTCAAACTTGAAAACATTCAACTATAGGTAATGAAATGATTGATGGCATACATAAAACATATAAACATATAATCACAGAAGAATAAATTGTACTAAAACTCCATACCACAGGGATCCCATAAAAATAGCTGCAATTCTTATTAATCTCCTGCCAAACTGCTTACAAAGGTGTACAATCAAGGTCTGAGCATCCAACTGAGTCCAACCCTCAAAAAAGAGAAAGAAGAAGATGATATAGACAAGTATTCAACCTTCTCAAATCCTTAGGGGTCGAATCCCTAAGATGAGGATCTAATCTAACTGATACTAAACAAGAAACAAGAATATAGGCATCATTAACAACTTGCCTCTAAAAGTGAAAAATTGATTCATTTGAGCTCAAACTAACTCCTAAAGCAATGAATATACCCTATATCACTATTTTACTATCATAAATACATGCCAAGTCATAATTTACAATAGTAAATCATCCACCATGATAGAGAATCCATGATTACAGTCAAACTGGAAAAATAGCAACCCCGCGCAAAACTGCCAAAAGCGCAACGCCACTTTCAAGTCCCTTTTGGAGGCCTTATCGACATTCAAATTGATACCACGATAGCTCATTGGAAAGGTATTCAAGTCTACTTTCTAAAACACCTATAATTTCTGCATTTGCAGCTCATTTGACCCCTCAAAAATTGATTCTCCCAAGATTGCTTCTCTGTGTCCAAAAAGTGGCAGAAAGGTCATTTTTGGGGTGTTTTTTGTCCTTTTGGTGGACCAGGTCTGCCCCAAAACCTTTGAAAATTGCTAGGGTGCATGTACTCATTTCTCTAAATCCAAAAATTTAAGCCATTTCTTCAATGGGTGCCCCTAGGAAAAGCACAGCGCTGGTGGCACTGTGCTTTTAGGCAGTTTTCCTGTGTAATGAAACTCAAAATTTGCAAATGAAAAAATTTGCTCAAAACTTGCCCAAAATTGGTGAGAAGCACAACCATCATGTGCTTTGATGATCCAAAGAAGCTTCAGCTATCATTCTAATTCTATCCTCCTCTTTCTTGCCTTTCAAGGCTCGCCTTAGCCTAGCTTTCATTTTCTTGACCCTCCTGTTGCAAATCTTATTGCGGGTCTTGTAATGACAGGCCATGTGTCTGATCATCTGATTGTCTCTATTTGCCTTCTATAGTAGCTTCTCAAGGTGTAGGTTGACTCTCTCAATCCAAGTCTCCATATCATCTTCAATCTCCTGCTCAATTCGAGTCAAAGTGACTTGTGTCTCTTTGCCACTTTGCCTTTTTGCCTTGAGCATTTCCAACACCATGAGGACTTGTTTGTCACTCAACTATTTGTTTTCTTGCTCTAAGTATGTGATGACATACTTGGCCCTCTATAAATTGTCCATTAGAGCCTGTACTTGAGCCTCCTGTTCCTGTATGATGATGTCTTTTATTTTTCCTTATCCTGGGCCTCTAAGTCAATAATTTCCTTGACATAATGAGAGTGATGATGTCCGGCTCATCATGCTATGTCAAATCAAAGTCCCTTTCCTCCTCATCATCATCCGGCATCTTCTCCTTTCCTTTGTGCAGCTACTGCACCTGTACCTGTTGTGTCGATGAAGAAGGCAAGGCCCCTTCCACATCCCGTGGAGAAAACACTTGCCTATGAGCCAATGAAGAAGGCAAGGCCCCTTCCACATCTCGTGGAGAAAACACTTGCCTATCTGCTGCAAATAATCTCCTAGTGCCCCTCTGATATGTCATGTAAACGGGCACCTCAGTAGTTCTTGTCTCCTTGGCCTCCTCATCTGTTTTCACTGGGCTAGAAGGTCCTCCTGCTTCTTGAGGCACTGGTGGAGGAATTTGAGGACCCCTGAAGATCTCATGAGAAATAAAGGTCTCCCAAGGGATGTTAAGGAGACTGAGATGATGAAGCACAATGACCTTGATCAGAGAGTAATGATAAAGGTTGCTCATCTGCTGAGGGTAAGGCTTCCTTTGGACAATAAAAGCCATCTTCTCAATACTCCTGAACAAGTAGTAAGGGAGGTTTAACATCCTCACCCTGGTAAAATGCATGAGGAGCCTGATGTGATAAGTGTACAGCCTGGAGAACCTGCCCTCACAAGTGAAATACTTCATGATGATTTTCATCATGGGGACATACTTGTTCTCAAGAAACCTGAAAGGAAATAGTCTCTTCACCTGATTTCTGTACTGGGGTTTGATATAAGGTTCATAATATTACTCATATAGATCCTGGCACTTGAACCACTTTTCCCCTACATTAGGAATCCTGGTGGCATCTGAAATAATGGCAGATGAAATGGTAAAATTTACCCCATCTAGATTCACCCTGTTGTCCTAGAGATGTGCTGTAAAAATTCTAGTGAGCTCCGGGTGATATTGCACTCTCTCAACCTATTCACAGAACTCATAGCAGCCAAGGTATCTGAAGCATGTGACAGCCAACTCAGAAGCCTGCAATTCCCTAAGGTTTGATGGCTCTTCTCTGATAATCCTGCCTCCCTTGTGTGGTTTTCTCGGTTGCATGGCTCTATCAGCTGAAGTGTCACTGCTTGTGTTCTCCTCCTCATAGTCTTGGTCTTCCAGATCCATGTTTACAAGGTTGAGGTGTATGGAAATGAGGAATGAGGAGATGGAAGATGAGCTTGTGGCTAGGAAATGAATGGAGGAGTAGGAAATGAGAGGAAGGGTTTTGTGTCTTGAGATTTGCTCTTGGGGAAGAGGGACAAAGGGGAATGTGAAGGAATAGTGGTAAAGAGGAAAAAGGGATAGGGTGATAGGGAAATAAGGATAGGGGAATCTTAGGACTGTAGGGCTGGGTGTTATGATGAATAGGAAGGAGTTAAGGTTTTAGCATCATTAGGGAGATTTTAGGGTTTGAGATTAAACATGGAAAATGATGCTTGTAACTTAGATTAGCAAATCAAAACCAAGGTGAAGGATATTTACTTACTTGTGATAATGGAGAGCAAGAGAAATTTTGAAGTTTGCTTGAGGGTTCGGAGGTTTTTGGGCTCTCCTGCTAAAAGCGCAACACCAACGCTCAGAAGTGCAGCGCCAAGACAAAAGTGCAGCGCTTGTGTTAATTTGTACTAAGAAAATTGAGCAAAAGAGCGGCGCCAGGTGAAAAGCGCAACTCCGGTCTCCAAAAGCGTAGTGCTAGTATGCTTCAACCAAAAGCACAGCGCCAGTCTGCCAAAAGCGCAGCGCCGGGCTTTCTTCACTCTAACTCACTCAAGCTTGTCGTTCTTTCTCACCTTTTCACTCCTTGCTTGGAAAATGAAGCTAGTGGATTTGAAAATGAAATGTGAGGATTTAAATAGGAGTGGATTTTTTATTTTTCACTTGAAAAAACCCACTTTTCTAATGTTTCTTGTTCTTCTCTAAACTTTGTTTTAATGCCTTTTCTTTCTTGTGTCTTTGCAGGTGGATAAATGCTCAATTTGACTTGAATTTTGTAGTGTTTCTTTGTCTTGCAGTAAGGAGAAATGCTCTGGTGCAGCTGAGATCAATTATTACATATAGGAACTTAAAATTACATATGAAATACAGATAAACTTAAAATACTTTGTTTTCACCTCAAAAACATGTTTTTGAGGTGAAAATTACATTAGGTTAAAAGATAATAACTCAGTAGCTATGACTTACAAATCATCATGCTTGTTTTATCAGTCATCCTCATACCCTTGCTAACCTTTATTTACCTTTTAAAATCAACCTTTTGACCTTGGTGGTGAAACCCTAAGACCTAATGAAATCATGCACTATGACCTAATTAAAAGATGACTACAGATTGATTATGAAACCACAACTGAAGACAATATGAAGAAGGATCAGCAAGTATACTCTATGAGGGAAAAATTTAGATTTTCTAAAGAGAGAACAACCAGCAGTGGATCAGTATGTCATGACCTAATGGAATGATGCAAAAATTTCAGTATGGGACAGATAAAATGAAAATGGAAAGAGAAAATTTTGTCCCTAATGGAAGTATGTAGATACTAACACTAAAACCATCACATCCACATAGTCATCTTATTAAAGCTCAGAAGTCATATTAAAACTATTATCAAAGTCATCAATATCACGTATCAATTCTTTCAACCAAGAGACAGGTGGAGCACATAACAAATCATGACTTCATCATGTCAACAATTTGTAATCAATTATGAAATATCAATCCAAATTTTATCAGGTCATAATCATAACATAAGTCCTTATTGTCACTAGATGCAAATTCATACACCAAGGATGAGTTATGCAGGTTCCACGCTCATGCTGAATCACAACTATCAATACTTCAACCATTGTGCTAGGAACAAGGAGGCCAATACAAAATCATTTTTTTTCAAATACCCACATAGCATAGACATTTGGGAAAATCAACAATCATCAAATCAGATCATTAGTCATGAGGTCAAGTCAAAATTCACTTTCGTAGATAGATCTATAGTCAAAGCATCTCTCCATCATCAATTCAAAGTTATTGTTAACCATCATGATGAAACATTTTTCATATATATCAATCAGCCAAAGCATGCCAAACTCTTGTAGCACAATCATAGTGACATATCTATATGTATATCTCGATCACCTGCAAACACAAGTTTAGTTTGTATGTTCATGTTATGGCAAACATACAAGAATTTCCTACTTGTATATCTTACTATTATATGAAACACATCAGTGGAACTAACATCTTCCAGGTGAACAACTGATTTCATGCAAGATACTTCACATTAGTGATTTAACCCAACTTAGAAAATCAAATTACAATGGCAGAATATGTCAGAAACATCTTGATTCAGAGTTCAGACAACTTCAGAAAGCTTCAGATGATGGTCAATTGTAGTCAAACCCTTGGATGCTCCCTTCGGGTTAGCATGGGAGTGGCTTTAACTACATGGATGCTCTCTAAGCCTTAGCATGAATGTGTCTAGGGATGAGATTTCCAAGTTCTGTGACTACGTCTAAAGCAAAAACCCTAATTTATGTACAAGCTTCAGATATGAGATTTTGTTGCATATCAATAATGTCAGATGCACATAAATCACATTTCAACAGTACATAATGAAAATAGTAGTTTGAGAAGAGATTCTCCCTTTGACTGGGAACCTACTTCATTCATCTTTGTTCATGTCATGAGCCTGTCTTTGCTAGAGTCAAGCAACAACAGATCTGTTAGATAATAAACATATATTTATCATGGCAATCAACATCATGACATCAATATTTCATTAAAAGTTAGACTCAAAGCAGAATATATATGCAACATCATATCTCAGAGATTATGAACACAATAAAACTTTCTATCAAGTCACTCCATCAAGTTAGGGAAATCAGATATGCCATAGTTACTCATCACATCAAGACATGACCGTAGTTAGTAAGATATCTAGATATTAATCTTACACTTATACATATAACATCAAGGTTACCATTCTCTTCAATATCAATAAAATCAAGTAAGGTCATTCAATAAAACTTCATCAAAACAACAAGAGTGTCAATCTCTGTTTCCATATGCTTTCATCATGCTTATCACAAGCATTATCAGCAAACCCATGTATAGGGTTCAATGAGTTATCCTTCTATGTGAAATCAAACGTGACCCATGCATGACAAGTATCAAGAGTATAATCTACTAGAGCCAAGGTGCTAGCCTTCTTTATAGGATCAAGATGTCTAACAAATGGATGTTTGCTAATCATCAAGTGTATCAATGTATCAACATTAGATAGCCTCATAGAATTTAAGAAGATCAAAATGTTCAACACAAGGTGAATCATTTCGTCATAGGAAACATAGATCCATGTCACATTCATACACATGTATGAGCTATCAAATAAAGAGACATTCTCATCATACCTTAGGGCTTACTGAGCCAACCAATCTTATAGCTTAAATACAACATACCATGCATACCTTGTGGTATTCAAATACCTGTGCACCTTTTTATAGGTAGCTTGTAGTGCTTGTCACCTTTTCATGAAGTACCTCTTTACCTATTTCCAAATCTAGCCATCCTTCTTGCATCTCAAATGATACTCAAGAGGGATACACTTATCACATCTCATGAAGGAGGTGAGAAACATCCATATACTCAAATACATATGCAATAAGTATAATCAATAAACATAATCATCAGATCTATAAATCTAGACATAAGTAAGAGGCATCAAAAGTAAAGAAATAATTATCTTTAATGAGAGGTGATCCTCTCCCTCTTGAAACAATCTTCAAGAACCATCATTGTCCATGGTCCATATACCAATGTTGCCTTCAATTGTCCAACCATGTCTCCTAGGGATTATCCCATCTAGGGCTTCATCAAATCTCCCACAATTGCTTGAGTATCTTCATATTGACCATACTAAGTTTCATATCTCATATCGTTTCCTTAAACAAGGGTTTGTCTCCAGCCCTAACCTCATATAATTCATCAAAACCTAATAATCAAGTTTCCTAGGGTTTTCTTCAAGCCCTAGAATTATTTTAGGTCTCCACCATCCTCTTCTTGCTTTCCATCAAAGGTTTCATCATCAAGGTGATCTCCATGGATTTTCTTCAACTCAGCTCTGATACCATGTTAATTTTTCATAGGGCTACATTGTTATTTGCTTGTATAATTTCATTTCATCATTAATACATTAAGTTTGCCCCATATCATCATTACATTATTCATAGCTACACCATTATCCATTGGCATATGAAATTATATAGAAAGAACAACATCATCATCATCAATGTAGCGAAACATAAAGGAAAAATAGAAGAAAAACATGCACACACATAGAGACACCAGGATTGGTTTGAGACCAAGGAAAAACCCACTATGGGGAAAACCCTTACAAATCTTCTTCTTCTTAGATTGCAATTAAATGGTTCAGCAAAAGGGAGTACAATGATCCATAACTTTATTTATGCAAAAAAACAACTATGATATCCATGAAATAGATCTAATCATGCTTGAAAATAAAACCCTGATTCTGAGGACTGAAGTGTGTTGACACTGACTGTAGACAATTGTTGGATACTACTGTCACTATGCCGAATACTGCTGAACACTGTGCAAAATCTTCATGATACTGAAATCTCATCTTTGAGTCATGGACGTAGGCACAAGGAGTTGTGCAAGCATCTATAGTAGATATGGATGCTCTCTGTGAACTAAATGTCAACACCTATGGCAACCCAAATTCTCCCAAACCATTATGTGCATGCGTCCGAGGTCAAATTTTCCAGATCTTCTTCAAAACCCTCAAACGCTCTCTTCTAGTTGTTATGCATGCGTTTGGAGTTTGGTAAAGGACTTTGTCAACAAAAAACAATTGGTAAGATTACTGAGTCATTGAGATGGAAGAAAATGAGTTATATTAAAGTAAATGTATATTCAATGATGAGCAGATCATTACGTCGTTGAGACCAAAAATGTTCCTATCCATAAGCGCAAATGGGCGTTCAGAGAAAAATGGTTTTCATGGCTATTATATTCTTGAAATTGGAAGGTTCCTTCTTCGTGGTGGCGAAATATGATCTCTCAAAGTTTACTGGTATGAATGGTTGAATTGACTTCGAAAAAACAAAGACTCTATATAAAATTTATAAAAAGTTCCATATCACAAGACCTAATAGTTTTCTATGGTTGGTCTAAGTGTATTTAGGCAGGTAATTTTATGTGGTAGGTTGTTAGGTTTCTTTTCTAAAATAATAGTGGGTACCATGATGCTTGGATATAAATTTAATTGAGTAAGTACCCCATTTCTTACTTGTTAAATATGATGATCCATTTGTGGATTTCATGAGAGCCATATCAACCATTATTTCAATCCTTTTGTAAATTACTATTGTATATAAATAGCTTATTCAACCAATAACATTTTCATAGAGACGATAATGTAAGCCTTCTTAAATGGCACACCTGACTCAATTGTCCTGATCATAGTGTTTTTCATGAGTACTTTCACAACATGCATTGATACATTGATTCCATCTATAATCTGATTTTTTTCTCATCTTCAATATAACTTACTGTTATAAACCATTTCTACCAACTATCAATGGTATCATTAACTTATAGATACCTCATATTTTTCATGTTCATAATTTATTTCATGCCATTTTAAAGAACCCCAAAGAAATTGAACTCCTCTACTATGTACCTTGTGCCTACAAGGATTGACAATGTTATGGGACATTTATGTTACTGTAACCTTCTTCTTAAATTTAACATCCTACTATATTGTTTAGAAGATATATAGAAATTCAAATTTTGATTTTATTTCATTGTCCAAATATATTTCGCTTGATTATTTCCTTCCACATTCCCCCACTCCTCCTATCGGCGTTCCTTTGCACCTCTCGGTGCAATTTCTAGTTATAAAAAAGCCAAAATTCATGAATGTGCCTAGAGGTACTTTGTAGTTTCGTATGGAGAAGATGATGTTACTTAGTGTTAGGTTACCGCTAGATAACTTCACATTAAAAATAATAATAAATGTTTATATTACAAAATAATTAAAAGAAAAGAAGATAAAAGTTGGTTTTAAGGTTTTTTTAAAAGCAAGTCTTCATTTTAAAGTTAAACAAAGGAAATTCAAGCTTAGGGTTAAAAAATACAAATCTTTTTTAAAGTAAATATATATTTATATTTTTTAATTAGAATTATAGGTAAAAAAAAGATTGTTAATTTCACCGTATTCCAATAATTGCATGGAGAGGTGCTCTCTAGCCCAATATGGAAATGGTGTTGTAATGTCAACATGAACATTTTGAATTGGTCAAAAAATAAATAATAATAATAATAAGATGTACAAATCTCTCAATAATTGAAATTATAAAAAAAAAAAAATTATAAATTATAAGTTTAACTGTAAAATTATAATGTTAAATTAAACTATAAAATTACCATGGTTTAGAGGCTCGTGGTATTACATATCCCATAGTATTTGTCCATGATATTTATTATAACAAAGCCTATTTAAAGGCTTGAGGAAATCAATTATGCAATGCAAGTACCATCTTAGATCCATCTTAACTCTAGACTTGGTCTCTCATCACTTGGGTGATTTGGATTTAAGATAGATCTAGGCTAGTAATAGTAACAAAGATTTACTTTTGATTATGGGTTGGTTCGAGTAATGGACACTTATTTATGTTCATAAGTTACCTATTATTAGTGACAATGAAAGAAATTTGATCTCTCTCTATACTTGATAAATTTGGGTTTAAGATGATTTTAAGTAATAATAAACTTCACGCCACAACCCTTCACAAAAATCTAGTGTCCTAGAAAATCTTATCTTCCAAGCCCTTAAAATCTCTACTCATAAATTCCTCTCCTCAGAAAAATACTCACCTAGTCCAAGATTTCAAAGCTAATAGCTACTCTACCTCCCAAATTCGTAAAGCGTTCTAGGTAGCCTCTCACCCCAAACAAAACCTCTCTAATCCCTCCCTTCCAACTAGCCAAATCTCTCTTCCTTACATAAAAGGAAACACTAATATCATTGCCGAGATTTTGGCCAAAAATAACATCAAGAACATATTTAAACCCCATAAAACCTTAAACAGTTATTCCAGTCAACCAAATGTAACCCTAATTCCATGCAAGGATCAAATGTCTACTAAATTCATTGTTCATGCAGAAAGGCTTACATTGGCCAAATAGGTTAACCAGTGACAACCCACCTTAAGGAGCACATTGCAGATAAAAACCATCATCAAGTGACTAGCACTCCTTCAACACCAAGCACCTTATTTGTTTTGACCACGGCTCGAATCCTTGCTTGCATGCCTTCTCATAATACTTGAATCATCAGGGAAGCTTTAGAGATCGAAAAAAACCCTAATGATTGTAACAGGGAAGATGGCTTTAAACTTAGTCACTCATGGAAACCAATAATCCCTCATTATGCTCTATAATATTCTTCTTCTACTAACCCTTCCCCCTCTCCTTTTATTAATTTTATTTACCTTTTATCCTCTCTTAACGTTATGTATCCTTCATCCCTCTTGGTTTCATTTTTCTTCATTTCAATCATCATTCTTCTCTTATAATTTTTTTTGTTTTTTCTTTTTTTAGTCCTCTCACCTTCATGATCCCCTCCTTTGAATGTGCTTTATAATAATATTTTCATATATTATTTCATCTAATATATAACATAATATTACAATCTTATAATTTATAAATCATATATAATGTGATATATAATATAATATACCCCACACACACACACACACACATATATATATATATACATGTATCAATTAATAATATAATATACCATATGTATGCATATTATAATTAATCATGTTTCTCTATTTATATAATAACCCCCCTCTTCATTATTATTTTTCTTCCCTACTTTTTTGAAGGATTACTTATTATTTTTTAACGGATTTAATTCAAGTAATAATTTAATAATCTTTTTTACTACTTATTAATTCATTTAATTCTTAATAATATTTTGATTTTTCACTGTTCATTTTAACTATTTTTTGAATGTTACTCTAATAGCTTGGCTAATCTCTCTATTTAAGGTTTAATCAACAACCAGTTTTATCATATATTTTATTTTTGGTCCCTGATGATGGATGGAGTGTTTATCTGAAACGTCAAACAGGGTAAAACTTTACACAGTTTATTTCCAAAATATTTTGACAATATGAACAATTGTGGAAATCTCCTCTCAAATTAGGAATTAGCTTTCAAAATGTTTATCTAAACAAGTACTACAGGCAGTGTGTTCCTTGCCAATTATGTTTGAATATAAATTTATTATATATAAACATAATGCATTTCTCTATTCGCACTGAATTCGTCTAAATTTTATGGAAAATGCATGGATTTATGCATTTATAACAATTAAGGAAAAAATGCACAACTTGAAATATATATTTTTTTTATTAGTGGCAACAATGTCGTAGAAAGAAATAAGAACAATAAATATTTACTAGACATTGTATCTTCTTTGGTACTCATCAATATGATAATTTAAACACATCATCTGAGCATGTGCACTACAAGAGCTCCAAGAAGAAGAGGCCCCACAAAAACAAACTCCTTCTTTATCTGCATGCCTAAAGTTGCCATGGTTGCACTTGATAGTGATGGTGGCAATGATACTGTTGGGGCTTTCGTAGTGCTTATGGATGGAGGAGTAGTAGAAGTAGTCCATGACATTGTCAAGGCAAGGAAGACAACAACAATTGCAAAATTCACACCACTTGCACAGTGGCCAACTTTTCTAGAAATGAAATACCACTTTCTTGTGCTGGCGAGGACCTCAATCAAGACCATATTGAGATCATTTTCCCACCCCTTAAAACTTGATTTAAGTAAGGAGTAAGGCGACCCTCACTGAACTCGAGGACCAACTTACTAAGTGTTGATCTTGAAGGTTTTCTTGAGGTTTCCAACAAGTGCATCCTTACATTCTCAAAGCTGGTGGTTCAACATGCATTTTGGCGTTATTTGAACCAACCTCTCAAGTACCAGGTTATTTATATTGCAAGAGTAGTAAAGGACCTATTGTCTTAACTAAAGTATACCAGGGTAAGACAGATCGAGTGATGCATGAAAATAGTTGTGTAAAGAAGTGGATTAGAGAAGGATATATCGAATAGTATTGGTCTCACAAGTTCATTCACACCTTGGGGCCCATCTCTTACAATTATGATTGCTTCCTAGTTTGGTTTGTTATTATCAGATTAGTCATCAAACATGAAGCATACTCATCTTAAGAAAATTGTGGTATGTTGTGTATTTGAATATTACACTGAATAATAAATTAAAAAAACCCATCGATGAGAAAATTTCAGTTCATATTTCACCAAAAAATGTCAACTAGTTACTTAAGTAATAAGCATTTTTGCTTCTATAACTAATAAACCAAGGGGACAAGAATTGTATTGATTACTGAGATTGTTTCCCACATAGAATGTTTTTTTAGCAGCCCAGGCAGCATAGTCGATACCCAAATTCCATTGTTGATTTCCCCTGATGGTTTAGTTTTTCTTGGCCACACATTTATACGGGAAACCCACAATCATCATTTATCTATAATCTATCATGGATATTCCATTGGAAAATTTGTCACAATGGATTTATTAAACTAAAAAACCTACACTTTGAGGGTTAATTTCTCCTTATATTTTCGAGTTCATTAATTATTTCCTTATGCTTATACATGAAATAGATAAGATATGGAAACTAAAGAACAATAGAATAAAACTCACAAACCACAATGAACACAAGATATGATCTGGGAAACCCTTATAGCAGAAAACCCAACTAGAAGATGAGGTTACTTTTCTCTCCATTTCTTTGAATGGAAGTGGATGCAAGTATAAAGAAGTGAAACATGTGGCTATTGAGCTACTACAATGCACAAACCCTCTATTTTTCCTCTCTATCTAGCCCCTCTCAACTATACTCATTTGTGAACAAAATGCACTCGAATAGAATGGAACCCATTTTCCCCTTACATGCTTGGTATAACACAACTCGATAACCTAATATTGGTTAAATTTAACTCCTTAAAGACTTAAATAGAGTTAAAATATTGACTCTTCTAGTGTCCTCTTCATCATGATCATGTGGCTAGGCCCTTTTCCATGAATATTGGGGAATAACATGGCATCTTCTCAAATCATGGTGGTCAAAACAAGAAGGTCAAATTTGAGGCGACATAACTTTTGCATGCAGACGCCATTTGAGGTCTTTCTTACACCATTAGAAAGGTATCTGAGTATACACTAGAAATAGGTGGTGTATGATTAAGCAGAAAAATCCCCCAAAAAAATTATTTGATGCCTCTAACTACTTATCGAATGTTTCATACCCCAATTCACCAAAGTGGGACCTGTCAGTAAAAATGGCCATATGAGTTAATTCCTCCAAATTTTCCACTCTATAATAATCAAGATGGATGGAAAATAATATCATCGCTCTACATCCCATTATAGGGGATATGTGTAGGTGTTGTTGGGAATGGGTCCCCTGGGGTCCATTTAGGGGTTAAAAACCCAAGTTTTGGGGTAGAAGGCCTGAATTTTGTATAAAGAAATGTAAAGTCTTCGGATTTTGTGGTCGTAGAGCACGAAGATATCAAGAGTCAAAAAGGGTTTCCGCCCTTAGTGTAGATAGGTTGTGTCAGCTTGATGAGATCTTCCCTTGGTCTGCAGACCATGGGATTGTATAAGAAGGAGGTCTTAAGAAGAGTCTAAGTCAGTTTGGAGTCATTTCAGCTAAGTGGATTCATTGATGAGTCTGTAAAGGAGCTAAGAGGGAGAATCTTAGTATAGGAAGAAGGCTTTGCAGCGATGTGTGCAGAGGCCTAGGGTAGAAGTCCGAAGATGAGTGCGCAAACCACTGCAGCTGTGTGAGCAGGGTGGTCAAAGTCTGTACTAAACACCTGGATCATCAATAAAGAAGAGTATTTTGAAATTATTGTGTATTTACTTTTGTTAATTGCATGCGATTATGTTATGTTAAACACCGGGTTTATGTTTTATTTCTAAATTGATGCACGAATTTATATGTTTTCCTCTGTTATATGAATGCAAGTAGAGATATATGTTTACGCAAAGATAATCTAAATTGCATGATAGAATTGGCGAACACTTAAGATAATTCGGAGAACTATACAACAAAGTAGTTACAGAGGCACATAAGTGTCGAGATCACTTGTTAGGGTTACATGAAGGACGATTGCATACCTTCGCGGAGGTTCTAAAAGACTAATAGAGAAGTACATCGATAAGCCCTAAAGGCTTATCGATCTGCGTGAAGGCAGGGTTAAGGTATAAAACTGACATCACAACCATCTCAGGGTGCAGAAACTTGGTTCTTGCATCCCCCCATACTGCTTCGGGTGAGACTTCAGTCTGCGCTCTGCGGATTGATGCCAGTAGTGTAGGGATTTGCTTGGTTGACTAACGTTGAACCTGGGTCAGAGCCCATCAAGCCAACATGTGTAATGTAAGCTTACCAACATTTTTGTAAAACAATTATGTAATGTAATGTGTTGTGTTATGTTGACTCAGTCAAATGATTTAAAATAAAATTAAAATTAAAAAATAATAATTAGCTCTATTTTTGTGAAATCTATAGTAGCTCCATTTTCTTATTTTGAATGTTATTTAACTCCTAAATTTATATAATTTTTTATTAATTTTCTTTTGAATTTATATGAACTTTTAAGAGCTTCAGGTTTATGAGAACCCATGGCATTTGAGTTCTAGGTTTATGAGAACCCATGGTATTGAGCTCCAAGTTTACAACAACCCATGGTATCCATGTGGAATATAACTTGTTTAAGGGGGGAGAGAGTCTAAGTAAATGTGTCCTTCATATCCCAACATATATATATATATATATATATATATATATATATATATAATTCTGGTAGTTGTTGGCTATCATGCATTTGGTAAAAAATATGAACCTTTCATATTATGTTAGTGTTGTCTTCTGCTTTAGACTTTTTTCAATAGTTTTATCTTCCAAAGTAAGGTATGAATAAAACATAATTTGATTGTTATATTTGTATGTTATTAAGAAAAAAAATATTTTCTACTTTTTGTGAAGTAGTTTGGCTTTTTGTATAGATTTCTACAAAACAATAACCAGTTCCTTTTCTTAAATCTTTCAACAAGAACAACAAATTTAGGGTTTCACATGGAAGGTGAAAGTAGTGCTAAGACCTCATGTTGACTGGACTTGCATTCATAATTTTTTGTGCAGATTGGGTTGAAAGAGTTTGATATATTTGCCCTTGCTTAACCAGTTGTGAATATTATCATCATGAGTAAGCTCTCTGAAGATATGCATGGAGTATCACAAGATTATAAAGCATGCCTTTATAGTTACTTCTTCTTCTTCAATGGAGATCATCTCATTTCTTCCCGAATTTGTTGTTTCGATCACTGAAACTTTTATCTCCAATTAGTTTCAAAGATATTCCTCTCTTCAAGCTCAATTTTAATGATCTGTTCCATACACTTTCTGAACAACTCATTTGAGTTTTCCTGAACAATTTGACGATGCAACCACAATCACCTTTCCTCGCTACTTTATATTTATGCAAAACTCCTTCAAAGTATTAAGGGTGATGAGCATGATATTATATTCCAAAATAACCAATGTAAATACACATATACATCTTTAACATATCAATTGGATATTTTTCCGTGTAGAATATTATATGGAGTTTTTGTAGTTTGAACATATCAAATGAATACTTATTATGAATAATTTTTAATATTGAGAATTAAATGAATTTTTTAAAATTTATTTTGAAAGCAATTTCACACACACAAACACATATAAGTGTTTCCCTATTTATAACCAACCATTCAAGCAAAGATTTACCACACTATATCAACACCGAGACAACACACAGGATGTGTTTCCTAGCCTTGAGAGTTTCAACATTAATGCATGCATAGCAGAGATGCAATTGTGCAAGAAGTGTAGGGGCATAAAATTAAGTCATTCATGCTCATGCGTCTCGTTTTACACAACACAAAATGTAGATCTCTTGGACCGAGCCCTTGATAAAGTGGATGCGTAGACCCAACACTAGGGTAAGCATCACTGAGAACTTGAAGAAGACCCTCATGTAAAATAATAGGTCAACAAGGATAAAGAGGAGATAATCCTGACTACTACTATATTGCAGCGCAACAATGCTAGTTCAAGCTTGTAATCCACGTAATCACCACATTTCAATCAAAATATTTCCCATTCTAAATATTACTATGACTTAACCACTATTCTTACATACAATCCCAATGTCTTTAACCTTAACACAACATAATAATAAATCTTGTAAACAACACTAATGCAATCATGTCTCATGTATTTATTTGCACCATTTCAAACCAGAATGTAACACACATTCATTAGCATAGAAAATACATGCGGAACACTTATCTTGTAAATTTTGGGAAACTAAATCTAGGACAATGAATCTCCAGCCAAATATAGATATTTGCAGCTAGTTCTCTCTTGCATCTATCACCTATGAGTTAGATTACAAATATTGATGGGTATTTTTCTCAAGGGTTGAAACACATCCTTCAGTTGATCCAGGGGCTTTGGAGATCTTCCACCTCTACCCTACAACTAAGTTGCAAGCGACAAAATACACATGGAATCTAGAGACTCATTGTCTCCAGCCTTCAAAACTCAACACCATGGTTCCACCCAACATGGGGACTCCAAAACAATAGCATAATCAAACATACAACAAGGAATCCATCCAAAAATCATCCAAGAATTTTCCCAGGAATAATTCCTCTACCCCAACCCTTTGAGATTTTTCCAGAATCACCATATCCACCCTGTGGCCATTGGGGACTCGAAATGAAATTTTTTTCCCCACCTGGAAGGGATTTCCTCTCTAACTTCTTTCCAACCAAAAGTTATCTCTTTACCCCTATGTCTTTGCTCTGCATGATTTTTTTTTCCTTTCCAAGTTGCTCGAGCCTGCATTTTTTCCTCTCAACGTAGGAGTTTAATCCCCATTGTTTGACTCTGTTCTTTCTCCTTCTCTGTTGTTTCCCCAAAGATTTGAATTTTCTTTTCCTTGACAGCCTTTAGATAGTGACCCTGCCAACACAATCTTGTCAACTGATGACAATTGTTCCATGTCTCCCTATCGTTTCCCATCTTGTTAAATGCAGTCCAACGAACCACTCTTTGCTTGCATGTTCTGTTCATAGCTCCACAATAACAATGCCATCCTCATTTTATTTTTCTGCCCTCTCTTGCTTTTATTTTTCTCCAAGGAAACATGGCCCTTGTCCTCTTGTCCAACTTCATAATAATGACATGCTCCAACTGATTTAGAATGCATAGCTACCAACCTCCTTAGTTTTCATAGCAATTAAAATCTCAAACAATTACCCTCCTTTGGAATTCGTGTCCCATAACTCAGCCAATATTTATAAAAATATTTACATTGCATACATGGGTGCAAGAAATTGGGGATGTTACAGTGTATATAAATTCAACACCCAACTTTTAGTTATATATTTGAAATTTATAATAATTAAATTTAAATAATATCCATCATGCTTTGTGATCACAATAAAAGTGATAAATTCAAGGAATGGCAACTCATAAAAGATAAATCATGTTTTCCCCCAGCACAAACAACCACTTCCAACTCAGCTTGGGATGTCAAGCAACTTTTCAGAGAGATGAATGAGAAAGAGCATAGAAGAGAACAAGAGTAAGTTTCTCAAAGGGTGAGCAACCATTCCAGTAGGGGGGTATGATGGGCCTCCAAAATAGGAAAAACATAAGGCTTATCTAACCACTCCTAGGCACACTTAGATTTTTACACTTAATGACACACTTTCCTAGTTTAATGAGTTCTTAAGATAATGAATAAGGTTTTTCATACTTTATGTGCCTAAAATGATTATTGTGTAGGATTTTGAAGATATTTTGCACAAATTTCAAGGAGATACAACTAGAGATATTTGTGGTACTTATTCCCTGGTATAGGAGAGTCTCAACTCAATTGGATGAGGGATTTTATTTCCCCTTCCTATAATTACAATGTGACCCAGGAAGAAACTTTATTTCCCCTTCCTACAATTGCGATGTCACCCAGGAAGAAAGATTCCTTTTTTTATGGATTTTTGGAAGGAAATGCATTCCTACCCTTGAGGAGGTTGTCCCCTACTCATTTGTGTAAATAAAAAGCTTGATTAACCTAGTGGAGTAACGTAAATAAGTACATGAGCATTGAAGAAAAGTCTAGATTAGGGTTTTCAAGAAATTTTTGTAATCCTAGCTTGTACGAGCAACTTTTTAGTCAATGGAAGTGATATCTCATTTCAACTCCTAGTTTGGATTTCTTCTAAGGGTTCTTAACTTCCTTCGGTTAAGACCCACCCCAAGGGCTCTGAATCCCTCCTGTATTAATTTTGTTATGCATATGTTTACTTTCACAAAGTATTCTAAAAGTTATTTATGTTTACATCATTCTTGCATGGTTAACTAGAAATTTTTCATGAATAGTCTTTTCTTGTAGGTTTTTTGAGCATTTGGTTATGATAGTTGCAGTAGTTACATTAGTTAGATGGAATTTTCACTTTGCACTTATTTCAATCCCCTTTGTTGATGTTTAATTGTTCTCCATTGTTCAATGTTATGGTTTCCTACATTGTAACTTGTTTTGCAGTTATAGGAAACCTACATATTTGAGCTTTGCTAGGTCAAACTTGCAACAATATGCCTTGATGCTTTGAGCATGTTTATTTTATCACTTTCCAACTCCTTTGTACCTTCTTTTCTCCTTCAACTCACATTTTTTTAGTTACCTAGTCGTTGGACTGCCTCCTGTAGCAAAACATGGATTCATGTAGAAGTTTGTAACCGACCTCTCAAACTCACTCAAATTTGCAATAAACTTATGATTTGTCTTCTTTGATATATTACAACACTCCTAAAACTATGATAATGGGACTTCAAGGTCGAAAGACCTTATAGATTCTTTGATTTCTTTTCTTTAGAAATCTGCTTTTTCTACAAACTAGGGTTTACAATTTACTTTAACATTGTGTTTTCCTTTCCTTGCAGGATAACACAGAGGAGTGTAAGTGTGTTTTCATTCCATTGCAGATAATTTAGACATGTGTCTTCCTTTATTAGTGTGTTTTCATTCCATTGCAGATAATTTAGACATGTGTCTTCCTTTATTGCAAATAATCAAGGTTTGCATGTCATTTTCCTTTTAGCAATTTATTTCCTAATCAATGGAGGAAGATCCACATATTTAAGAGTTTAAGTCAATATTTTAGAACCACTAGCCAGGTTCATCTTCAAGACTTGAAAAAATATAAAAAGATAAATCCCAATAATTAGGAATCTTGTTTATATATATATATAATTGTATTGATTTTTGTAAATATGAATAATATGAAATCTCTTTTTTTTTAAAGGGTGGTTCGCGATACTGGGTGGCTGTTACATCCATGGGAAAAATCCATGCCAAATCAACCCAAAGAGATCTACCTACTAGCCAAACAAGCCAGGCCTAACCCTAAGAGTGTCGAGGAGATTTGACCCCATAACCTCCCAACTGGCGAGATACTTAACAATGAAAACTTGATCAACTAAATTAACCCTTAAGACTTCTAATATAAAATATATTATAACATAAATATTTTGATATTTATTAATATTCACTAATCATACATGTTTATTATATTATAACGTTTAGTAATTTGTCATTAAATTCCATCCGTAGCGGGTGTTTAATTCTTTGGAAGTAAAGTCATGGCGGCGGAGATAGACTTAATTTATTAGAAAATTTTATTAAAAAAGGGTGTTTAATTGACAAAATCCAAGTACGCCTCGAAAAAATGAGGGAGCGGCCTACACGGACAACATGCGTATTTGGCCATATATGGCTGGCTCATGGGACGCTGAGGTCATACACATTACGTCAGCGGTTGTGTGTCATACGATTTATTAAAGTTTGATTCTATTTCTCCGATAAATAGATGATGAAACTGCAACCAACGATTATGATTTTCTGACCTATAATACCGTGCTTTACTCTGATTATTTGGAGAGCAGCAGCAGCTACAATTCCACTAGAAGATATCAAAACCAGCTTTTGCGATGGAGTCTGTTCAATTTGGGCTTGCGGGGAGAAATATGATTTCCAAAATTCCTTTTGATGAATGGATTTGCCGCAGGAAGAACAGGCCAATTATCACATTTACGGCTTTCTGCAAGAATTTTCTCAGCGCTTTGTTCAGGTAATAATTCATGCACTTAATCCTCCTTTTATTCTGCAAAAAGGCCATTGCTTTTGTAATTAGTTTAGTCTATTCTTGTGCAAAAAAAAATTCCAGTCACATTTTCCAAAGGGGTTTACATTCCATTGAGTTCCCATGGCAGGCCACCACAACACCTGGCATTGCGGAATTCTTGGGTAGTAATTGCCGCCATCGTGTTCCTGTTAATGATTCCAGCTGCTGCTAGGGTTGGTAATACTGGTAAGTATGATGATGGGTAATTTAGGTATGTTTTCAATCGATATTATTTTTTATGGTTTTAAATTGAGTTGTTTTTGGATTTTTTTTGGTGGTTTTTTCAATCTAATTTCTTTAAAATTTAGTAGGAATCTATTGAAATCACAAGTTAGATAGATAGGTAATCCTTACATAACCAAAGCACCTTAAAAGTTTTTCAAGGTGCTAAATCTATATATACAGTAAAAACCAAAACACCTTAAGATGCTGAATCTATATATATACAGTAAAACCAGTTTAAATAACACAAATCAAAATTTCATCACAAATTTTTCCATCTTACACTAAAAATCTAAAAAATTACACTAAAACCTCCTCAGTTTTAAATAGCTATAAATCATGCTATCTGTTATGCTTATTTCGTTTCAGTGACAGGAACGGCGGTTACAGCTGGTGAAGACGTCCCCGTTGGCGATAAGCTGCCAGCAAATTGCTTTCCCGTTAATAACTGTCAACAATGCTTTCCATGTCAGCTAATCGGAGGACAGCCTTACTGTTGCAATGGATAATTACAGAGAATTTGGACGTTTGTACAGCTTGGGGGAGTTCAGACGTTTTAGAGTATATATATGTTTTCTGAGTCATAAGTTTAAATTCAGAAGGAATGGAGGGAGTGCGTTTAATAATGAAGGGATGGAGGGAGTGGGTGTGATAATTTTAGATTTAAAAAATAAAATAAAAAATAGAGTAGGAATACTTTTTAAATTTTAATACATTATTACATGGATATAAGTTAGGTCTATTATCCATAGACAAAAGGATGTTGTTATCAAACTTCTTATATATCCAGAGTCAGATTTGACCCGGGAAAAAATAAAGTGTCGATATTTTCAGGGAATATTTTGGATATCTCGTCAAAATGATGATACCCTAATGTTACTCTATGGATATAAGTTAGGTCTATTATCCATAGACAAAAGGATGTTGTTATCAAACTTCTTATATATCCACGGTCAGATTTGACCCGGCAAAAAATAAAGTGTTGATATTTTCAGGGAATATTTTGGATATCTTGTCAAAATGATGATACCCTAATTTATATGTAAGCATTTAATAAGTTTTGTTGATGTGATATTTCATGATTTATGATATACCCTTTTTTGATATTTTATTAGGATGATGTCAAATTAATTTGACATAATGGTAAATTAAATTTATTATTAAAATAATGGTTAAAGATAATATCCAAAGTTATTTGAGGGTAAAAAGTTGAAAAAATCTAAATTTATGGTTACATAAGTGGAAGAACTTTTGAGAAAATAACATATTGATTAAGATTGCTTTTCTTATTTTTGTGTATTTATTAAATCTCATTTTTGTGCATTTCTCATATATAGTTTTTTATTATTGATTGAGAATATGTTTATATATTAATATAGTCACATTAAAATTATTAATGTAGTTGATATAGCCAAATGTTTCATAAATATAACAAAAAAAATATTACAACATGAAGAATGTTTTACCAATGCACACATTTATTCGATTAACCATGTATAAAAAGAGTATGGGTTAACTTTAACTTGAGAAACAAAAAGGAATTGCATATCTTATTGTAAAATGGACCATTTTGCTAAATAAAATTTGCTTATATATTAATTTCCTCATCTAATTAGAATATGAACTTATTAGGATTGGAATAATCTCACATCCCTAGGAAATTGGTAGGCGGGAACCACTTGGCAGAATCTAATTGAACTTGAACTTGAGAACAAAAAAAAGGAATTACACATCTTATTGTAAAATTGACCATTTTGCTAAATAAAATTTGCTTATATATTAATTTCCCCATCTAATTAGAATTGGAATAATCTTAAATCCCTTGTAAATTGGTGGCACAAATATAATTTTTTTAATTTATTAAAATTCAATTCAACCTAACAAATTCTGTAACACACTACAACCTTTGATAAACATTAAGACTAAGCATATCTTGAGCATACTCCCTTGAGAATCAATCTTAGACCGTAAATTAAAAAAATAAAAAAGAATCAACATATCCTCATCCACCTTAAATTGAAATCAAAAACTTTCAACAATTAAAAATGTATTAAATTTAATTATTATATTAAAAAAATAATATAACAATTTTTAAAAATTTTAATTTGTTAAAGAAATTTTTAAATTTTAGTTTAATTATTTATCTTTTAAATCTCATTTCCACATTTATCATATATTTTTTCTAAATAAATGCAATATTTTTTTTAAATATTATATTCTCATAAACTAGCAACTGTCCCAAAAGGTACAAAGAGAGGCCGATAGGATTATTAAATTAGAATTGTTGAATTTCTCTAAAAGAGATGTTGGTTCAAGTCTAACGAATGAGCAATTTGAGCTCGCTAAACGCCTTCTAATTGTTTTTTTATTATGGTAAAATTATATTGATAATTCATTGGTTTTGCTTTCAATAGCTTCACAGGAATTTGAAGAGCAGGTATAGAATTGCTTTGTGGGATTTGATCTTAAAATCACTAATTTGTAGATATATACTCAATGAAATGTTAATTGGTTGAAACCCTGCACAAATGTTTGATATAAGCAAATAAGCCAAAAAGGTTGAAAGGCTTAATTGGTTTGTGGAAAACCTCGTTTTCTTGGACTTGAGTATTGTGCAATTACTTTTCTTTAGATGTTTTGTTTATATCTATATTACACTGAACACATTGAATGTCTTATTTCATTTTAGAGTAAGTTAATTACCCAAAATTAAGAAACCTCTATAGATGGCCAAGCATCTACAAAACTTTCTAGTGACCAAGGCAATAACCACCATGACTATCCCCTACCATTTGACAATGTTTCTCTACCCAACTAGATTGAATGCTTAGGGAGGGAGAAGCAAGCCAATTACACAAATAAATTTCCTTTGGAAAGAATTAAGCACATACATAGAGCAAAATCCAAATACTCTACCAAGAAGAAAGAAAGTTGTCCACACAAATTTGTTAAATGGATCCACTTTATATGCTCGTGCAAAGTGAAAATAATGAAGAGTGGTTTATATGTAAAGGCAAAGAAACTGAAATGTATTTCAATAATGAAGAAATAAATCTCACGTTTCTTGTCTCATGTAATGAAAAATGGCTTTATGTAAAGAAATAAACATTAAAAATTAAAAAATCTTGATGAAAAATTAATAAAAATATAAATACTCATTTGTTTAAGTGGAATGAATTTGTAGACATGATTTGTATTGTTAAGGCACTCCTAAGTGTTAAGTTGTTGGTTTAATTTTCCGCCTTACCATGGGAAATTGAATATTAACACAGTTGAAGAATTGTTACAGATAATTTTAGATTTCCACGTCATTTTTGGTCCAAGAGAGAGTGCATTGATAATTTGTTGCAGTGATCATATGTATGTAATTGATCTTTCAATTTGTTATAACTATCATATCATGTGTATGTAATTGATCTTTAATTATTTTATTTTTTTACAGTGTACATATTATTCAAAAAAAAATATGTGTATAGCTTTTCAAATTTTGATTGTTTTTTGAGATTTACGGGCCTTAATTGATCTTTCAATTTTTTACAATGTACATATTATTCAAAATAAATGTGTGTATAAATTTTCAAATTTTGGTTGTTTTTTGAGATTTACAAGCCTGAATTGATCTTTCATTTTTATTTTTATTTTACAGTGTACAGAGTATTCGAAAGAAATATGTGTAGCTTTTCAAATTTTGATTGTTTTTAAGATTCACAGGCATTAACCAAAGCTCAGGGAAATAGAACACTAAGAGGCCTTAGATACGAATAGGCATCATTTTCTTGCTACAAAAAGTTTGGGAAATATGATAATATGTTTAGTTAAAGATAACTTGAATTAGAGTTGTCAATACGAGCATAAGGAAATTGGTTAAATAATAGGTCAATGAAAAAATTGACATTATCTACTCCATTCAATTAGATAGGTGTGAAATGAAGCCAAACCCCGGAGTAGCAAACTTAGTAGATTTTATTATAGATTTGAAGAGGAGAAATGATGATAGATCTTGTATAGAATTGGTATGGTAGATATTTGTACAGGTTCAAGAAGAGTTACAAACAGGGAAATAGCATGAGGTACAAGGACAAAACACATGTGCACCAAATTAAGTCCTTTGGCGTTGTCAATCAAGTGATTCTACAATTGAGGAAAGAGCATTATCCCATATAAGGTACATGCATTAAGTTCAACCTGGAGAAGATAAGATCATGTAGGATCTGAAGGAAGTTTGGTGAAAATGCACATGAGGTGGAGTAACCAAGAGTTTGATATTTCACTTATTTTTTATGATGTGAACTTGCATTTATAGAAGGAAGTGAAAATAACACAAATGAAATATAAGAGAGTGTTTAGATCGATTGAATGAAGTGAATGCCAAGAAAGAAGCTAGAAGATATAGAAAATATTGTGAAGAAAGGAAATTTCAAAGATGGATTGTTCATTGTAAGTAATGTTTGATAAAAAGGAAGGCTAAAGCCATTGACATCAACACAAAGGTTTTGAGATGTTGTATAAGAAATAATGAAGAGGAAAGAGTAGGAATGATGATGTAGAAATAATGAAGAGGAAAGAGTAGGAATGAGGATGTAGAATTAGTGTAAGGACAAACCAAGCTTTCCATATAAGACTAAGTTGGCATAGGAGAATCCATGACAAGTTTCGTTATAAGCATAGAAATCATGTTATATAAGGAGATTATACAAGGTGAGAACCAAAGTGCAAAGATAAGATAGGAAGGAATAGTGTGGGTGCCATAACATTTATATGCATAGAAGCAAATAGTTATAGCATGCAATTTTGCTTAGAGGAAAAAATGCAACAAATATTTGGACAAGGTCAATAAATTATGTGTATAAAAATTAGGTGATTTATAGATCGAGTGCATAAAAAGATAATGAGAAAATGAAAGTGTGTAGATTAATGCTAAAAAAATATTGTATACACAAATTGACATGAAAAATATAACATAGGAGGAAGCCAAACAAACAAGTACATAAAAATGAAGAATCAAAATTAAGTTGAAGATTGATGAGGTGATGAAAAGATTGAAAAACTAAAACTTAAAGACTACTTGAGATGTGCATGGACTTGAAAGATTAAAAGTTAAATATAAATATTAATAGAGATAAAGTAAATTATAAGCTAAAATCAATCAAATTTAAAAATTAAAAATTGAAATAATATTTAATTAAAAAAATATCATAAAAAAGTTTTTAAATAAATCACATAAATGATTATGAACCACAATTAGTGGTTCGAAACCAGTTAACCTAAAAAATGTCTATATAATTTCTCAAAAAAAAACTTTTTATAAATCATAAATGACAGAAACTTACATTTAAAAACATATTAATACAAATAAAGTAATAATAATAATAAAATATTAAAATGATTATCAATTTTAATATTTATTATTTCCTATTTAAATTATCTCTGATAATAATAATAAAAATAAAATATAATTTAAATTATAGTTTTATATAATTTTCAAGACCTTTTGACTGCGAATATGAGGACCCGGAAACATTTCAAATTAGATGGAATCTTCCCCTGCTTATACAGTGCAAATTGTATGAGCAATATATTTTGCAATACCATTTCCATCTATCTACAATGCATATCTATTATTTCTTGTTGCAGACAATGGCTAACGGTGGAAATAAGGACATGTCTCTAATTCTGGAGTCTACTCAGTCAAACTTATATCACAGTTTGTCTTGCTATCTTGATGAAAAAGACAGGAAGGCGTGTGCTGTGTGCTTTCTTTCACGTCCAGCTATCAAATGGTTGCCTATGAAATCAAATCTTACCTTTCTTTTACTAAAAATTAGAATATAATATCCCTGTAAGTTGAAATAATGTAAACAGCTTGCATGTGTTAGAAATTTTCTTTATGGAACTCGAATTTAGTGTTCATTTTGTGGTTGTAATCTTTGGCGATGGCTCTCAGCTCCTTGGCCAAAATTAGAGGCCCGCAACAGAAAACCCTTGCCTTCAACAACCGTTAATATAAGTAGGTGATTCTCAAAGGAGCCATAATTCCCTACATTTGTCAGAAATTTTGAAAGCCTGACATACCAATTCTGGCGTCTTTGTCTTTATTAGCAGAAGCAACTTTTGAGAAAACCTATTTCCAATTTGGACTGGCAAAGTGAGTCTTGACCTGCAGACCAGCGGGTGTTTCAAACAATGGCTTCCTACAACCCCCAGGTAATGTAATACTACAGCGATAATGGAAAAAAAAAAAAATATATATATATATATATATATATATATATATGTGTGTGTGTGTGTGTGTGTGTGTGTGTATATATATATGTACCCTGGTTCCTGAGAGAATATCGACTCCAGCCTTGGCATGATTCAGAGCTTGCACCATTGTAATTAAAGCCAACCTGACATCGCCTTATTCATAAACGCTCGTCAGATAGTTGTGCATTTCAATAGCAACCTGGATTCACAAACATCCAACATTTGTTTATATTTTTCAATTCGGCAAAATTTGGTATTCGTTTATATAACCCTGTCGTCCATCTCTGCTATTTCGTTCATGACCCCCTTGAACCAGTCGAAGGAGCCTTGCTCCCTTGTGACCCAGTAGAAATAAGTGTTTGTCAGACCCCGGTCCTTCCTTTTCCTTTTGGAAGCAAAATCTGCGATTTTCATGTGATTTAACATGTCTTTGAGAATGCTTATGAAGGGAGTAGCGCCAATTTCGAGCTCTATCAACAACAGCACATCATATTTCTTGTAATTTTGTGTCGTAACCTCCATTGTCTTTCAAAGATATGTGATTAGAACTTACAGCCGACAAAGAAACTTCACGCTCCGCTCTCAGAAGTCCGCTTTTTCCCTCCATTGTCTTTCAAAGATCTGTGATTAGAACTTACAGCCGACAAAGAAACTTCACGCTCCGCTCTTAGAAGTCCACTTTTTCCAGCTGTAGGGGCCTCCATTGTCTGCAAAGATCTGTGATTAGAACTTACGGCCGACAAAGAAACTTCATCTTAAAGCTAAAGGAAATAAATTAGTAATCACCTGCGAGAAAACTCTTTTCATCTCCTGTGTCCAGTCTCCAACTGTTCTGATATGCACGCTAATGTGTTCATCATCAGGAGCAGAGGTGATCGAGAATGGATTCTTGCATGTAGAAAGTTCAGAAAAAAAAATGTAAGAATCGTGGAAGAAACACTAAAAGATCTTATCAATTGATAAATTCTAATGTATGTTCTAAAATTACCATTCGAAAGGCGAGATCTTGGGGCACTGGAGAAATAAATACATTCCACTCTTGTACTCGAAGCCTGTAGGTTTTGACATATGCAAAGCCAGGACGTTTCTGCGATAAACTACCACCTGCAAAATAAATAAAGCAGATATGTTGATTGCGCTTGCAAAGGATTTCAAGATACAGATAATACAAGAAAATTGCATATCTGAAGTAGAAATTGCATGACCTTGACAATATTGACAGTATAATTCCCTGCTCTGAATGCTCTCAGTGTGCGCTCGCCGCAATATAAAAGCACCTGAACAGCAATATACATCCAAATCTGCACGTTCAAATCACGTCAAAAATTAAGCCCTGAATTTTCTGAGAGGATAAACATCATCAAATTCTAAAGCAAATTGTCTATGTTTCTTTTCATTTAAGCTAAATTCTCAAGCATTTTAGAACGAAATTAGATATTCATTTCTTACTTTCAATCTTTTAGGGAATAAATTTCGAGGCGTTTTACTTCGAAGTTAGACATGTAGTTTAGAATTAACAGAAAACAAGTTGAAATGTCCTTATGGTTTTCTCCCTCCAATCTCGCATGAAGAAAAGGTGAATGGAATGACAATGAGAAGCAGGTAAATCACGACAAATGCATGATGTGAATACCAGGAAGCGTTGAATCCAGTCAGTTTATCAAATTGTCGAGAAAGTTTCACTGAACTTCTTCTAAACCAGGTGGTTGCGAGAACAAAGGCAGTTGTTCTAGTAGTGAATGGGCCCTTCCAACACTTGTCTCCCACTCCCTTCCTCTTGCATTTTTGAGCTGTCCTGTGACGCCATTTTCCAAGCCCGAGTCTGAAGACGCAGAAAAGAAAAAGAAAAACCCTGAGATAACTCTTGCCAAACCGAGTCGAGCCCTGCCCTCAGCCCTCCTCCTGCACGGACAATTTCACCAAAGAGACCCCGAGCAGAAGAAGAAGAATCGCAAAGAAAAGCCTAGTAGATTTTGTTTTCAAACTCTCCGCCCATAACTAAAATGCCCACCATTCCGTCCGCCCGTAACTGAAGACCATGACGAATACAGTTAAACACATGTCAATGAGGTGGAATAGTTCTGCTCGTCGTCGATTTGTCTCATCGCGCCAGGCGCGCCACAACTCCCTCACCTTCCACAAATTTTCGGTCTCAATCACGCTGGAGTGGGGTTCGATTCCTTAGGTACTAATCCTGGAGATCGTCCAGAGAGGAGCATGCACGCAGCCTGGGCACACGTTCACCGCACCACACGCAGGTTGGGCACACACGTATTAACAACGCACACAGTGGCATTAACAAATGCGAAACTGCAAGATGCAAAATACCAAGATGTCAATTTGGCTGTTGTTGAAAAAAATGCCAGGTGTCAACCTTAGAATGAAAAAGACGATGAAAATTTCTTTCAAAGGAAGGCTTATCGGCCTAAAAAATAAGCTTATCCATTATTATATTTATCTTAAATTTGAGTTCCAAATCAAGATATGAAAGTTTTATGTGCATGCATATTTATATATTTTTTTATTAACTAGATTTCTTTTTCAATAGGTAAATTAATTTTGATTTGCATATGATTTAGTAATTATAAAATAAATTATTTATTAAAATTATAAAAAATAATAATATTATAAGTAAGAGTGTGAAAATAAAAATATTAAATTTTTTATAAAAACAATTTAATTAATTGTTTATTGAGTTAAACAATATTATATAAATTATTAAATTTAAAGTTCAAATTCCATCAATCAAATCAAATAAAAAAAGTTACTTGAATTAAAAAAAAGATACATGTGAACATTACCACTGCTAAGGTGTCGGTTGAATAAAGAGAAAAGTGCATGAGACCACTGCACCGCCGATTCTTGATAAGACTTGGAGGATAATAGGCTATATCTAACAAGTAAGGCAACCGTGGTTAAGTAGCGTGACGGATCCGTTTCTTCAGATTTTGCTTTTTGAAGTACATAGCAAGTTATTTTATGGGATGGAAATTTTGATAGGAATTTTGTGATTTGTTTTGGTATTAAATTAAGATTTTATTTATTTATTTAGGATTTTTTTTTAAGGTAAAAATGTATTTAGTATTATGATTTTTTTAGAATTATGTAGAAATTTTATATTTTATCACATTTCAAATAAATTTTATTAGAAAATATATCAATAAAAATTTTAAAATTATAAAATAATTAAATTTTAATATATGCACTCACATTAAAAAATTTTAAAATTATAAAAAAATTAAATTTTAATATATACAGTTACATGTTAAAGACATTATTTTCCATCATTTATATGTTAATTAACTTTTATAAATAAAAGTAAACAACATAATTTAATATTACTTATTAAAATTACTATTATTTATATTAAAAATGTTAATAGAGTGTTTCACAATTAATTGAGCTCTTAAAGAAGTAGAAGGATAAGGTTGTCAGTGACCACTATGAGTAGAGGGATGATGAACCAAAGGCATAGTGAAACAAAGTAAAAGATGTAAAATTGATAAATAAGGGATAAATCCACCAATTGCTACAACATTTATCTATAAGAACAAAGGGAATAAAGATGACCAAGAAAAAGAGGGGCATAAAAGAGGGACCAACAAGGTCCTCAACCAAACTACCCAATTATCAATGACATAAATAGATTCCACCAACCAACCAAGAGCCAATTGAAAAGAAGAAACACTGGCCAACTTTCCCCAAACAAAGAGGCTAAGTACCCTAACTCAAAGAATACCCACACACAAAAGTGACCAAAAATTTGGAATAAAGAGTAAATTTAATTAAAAAGAGGAGCCTATGAGACCCATAGTCAATAAAACCTTCACAAATAAGGTAGGGGAGAAACAACATAACCAACCTCTTACATAAGACTCTACATGCACCAAACCCAAAGATACATGTTGAAGAAAGAGAGTTTGCCAAGGCATTGAACCAAATTATTTTTTCCAAAAAAACCTAAATAACTTACAATAACCCAATACTTTCTCCCACAACTCTTTTTTCAACCTAATTTTAAACACCTCTAAAAAATTTCAACCTAATTTTAAACACCTCTCAAAAAAAAATTCACCTATTGAGGCAACTACCCATAATCGATCTTCACACCAGCCACCATGAAAGTGATCATAAATGTAGCCACATAAACCATCTACTCGTCTATCCACCAAGTGTAGGGCGTTAAAGTCCTTGACCTCCGCTACCTTATCTATTATTAATCTATGACATGACTATATGACACCTCACGAGGACAATTTCTGTTAATGTTAAAATTAAATAGTTAAAAGTAAATTACAATGAAAGTTAAGTTTTAACACTACCAAAATAGTTAGCCTTTGGGGTAGCATGATTAGTAATGGATATGAAAATGAAGTTTGGGGTAGCATGATTAGTAATGGATATGAAAATGAAGTGTTAAGTGGAAAGAAGTGTGAGATTCAAATTCTTTTGATTCACTTGTTTCTTGTAATTGTTGATTTTTTTTTTTAAATTACAATTGGAAATTTTATAAACGATTAAAAAAAATGCTTTTTTTTAAGAATGAAAATAATAATAATAATAACAAAAAGATAAAAGTTAGAAAAAACTTAATGAAAAACAAAAAAAATTGTTATTAGTGATTTTGATAACACTACTTTTTTTATTTTGACATTAATTTTAATGTGGTTACTAGCACTAATATGAGTTTTTAAGGTCATGAGCACAAAAAAAATTGCAATTTAACTTTTAAAAAAGATATTGTGATATTTTTTATTTTTTATTTGACCACTGAGTTTTTTAATGGTTTTAATTTAAAATTTGAATTTTAAGAAATAAAATTGCCATTTTGAAATCAAAGTTTTTATAAAGTAACTATGTTTATATTTCTAATAAGAATTTTAGGAAAGAATTATAAAAAGGTTTTAGTAAAATCAGTGGGAGTTAAGATACTATCTCCTTACTTTTTTATATTGATAGAATTAAATATACAAGTCTAGATTCATTTTAACTTTGGATCTACCAAGGATAAAATCTCTTGAGATGCAAGCCTCTTTTAGAATGAAAGGAGATTTGATATCTAAGTTGGTTTAATTCCCCCCTTTAAATAGGCTATATTCCACATAAATACCATGGGTGGGTCAATACCATGAAGTTATTTTTATTTTAACATTGTTATTTTTATTATTTTTATTTTATATTCACCAAATAAAATTGTTTTCATGGAGGGTTATTTTTATTTTTATTTTACTCTCACCAAGTAGAAAAAATTTTATAAAAAAAAAATTAAAAATTATAATATTTTTAAAATTAAAATATTATAATATTTTTTAAAATAAAAATATTATAATATTTTTTAAAATTAAAATATTATATTATTTTTAAAATAAAAATTTTACATTTTAAATAATTATATTTAAAATCTAGAGTCCAAAAACTATCAAATTGACTATTTTACTTGAATCTTATTTTAATTTATAATTTTAATTTATTTTTTTATTTTTTTTTTTTTTTTTTTTTAATGTAATTTGGACTAAGTTAAAATGTTAAAGACAAGACAAGACATGACATGAAATTACAACATATTTAATATATTGGATTGGAGAGCGTGCAATTATCTTTATTTCTATTTATTAGATATATAATGAAAATGAAGAACATGGATAGGAGTACATTAATTTTACGCCTAATTTTTTTATTTGAAAATAAGGTTTGGTATTAAATTAAAAAATGGAAAATTGATTTAAGAATAAGATTTGCTAAATAAATCAATTGGTAATTCAACATTTTGTAAAATAGAACCAAAAAATAATTGTGATAATTAAGAAGAAAAAGAAATTATTTTAATTTGATTTGATTTTGATTATATATATATATATATATATATATATATATATATATATATATATATATATATATAAATAAAAAATATTTACTTTATCATATTAGATTAAATTTTTATCTCTTGCTCATAAAAAATTTATTAAAATATAAATATGTTTTAGGGTAACTCAATTGGTTATCAAAGTAATGTGAGTTTGTTGTAGCTAAGAGATCCAAGGTGCAAATCCCCTAGGTTGTGACCCGATTTACAGAGAGGAGGAGAGACCATAGACGCAGGGATTTATTGGTAGCCCTGTGTCATCTGAGTTTCTCATAGATTTATTCATAGCCTTATGTTGTTAAATTGTAGCAAGGAAAGGCTTCATTTGACTTGTGCCTTAGTTAAATGGAGAAATTCAAATTTCCACATCAGCAAGATGGCTTTAGCTACTGTCAACAAGAGTGACATGGTCAATTCACTTAGCTAAGTCAGTTAATTCAAGTTTGTGGGCAAGAAGTAGAGTTGTGCATGAGTTGATTGCTAAGATCTAGTGATCTAGTGTTGTTATAGTTAGCGAAAATCAGTTATCTAAGCTCTAGTCATGAATAGAGTCAATATGAGTTCAGTTGAGTGGTTGTAACTATTCTTAACTCACTGATCTCTCAATTAACTAGTTAATTTACTAAAAATAGCTCTAGTCATGCAATCAATTCAAATTTCCTAGTTGAGTGGAGAAAAAAAACATCAATGTAATCATTATTGTATGCTAGTGAGTGTATAGAGTTTGCATGTAGCAGGTGAGCTAATTTCCTCAGGAATTGCGGAAGGAAATAGGAGCTTCCTATTCTTTATGAGCAGGAATTGTGCAAGGAAATAGGAGGAAGTTGGAGGCATATTTTGGCTAAGTGTTGGTAATAGCATGCATAGCAAGAAATCATTATTGCAGTGCAGGTTGAGATTCAAGGATTGAAGTTGTAATTGTAATTTATCATTGTCTCATCTGATATAATACAAACAGAGGAGGGGTTCTTCCTAGTTGGGTTCCCTAGTAAAATACTATGTTCATTGTGATTGAATGATTACATGTGCTTTTAGTGTATGACTTCCCTTCCACAGATTGAGTAGAAGAAATGTGTGTCTATTATTTTCAGTATAAATTCATTAGCCACTACAAATTTTAAGTTATTTGTACATGGTATCAGATCTATTGAAAACTACACAGAAACCAAGTTCCTGATCTTCTCTAAGTGAAATTTCGAATAATAGTTTTTGTGGTGCAAGAATTTTTCTTCAGTGCAGGAATATTAGTTCCCTATAATACTAGTGTATCCCACCTTATTGTTATTTGTGTGCCCATGTAGCCCCCATATTGTTATTGTTGTGCCCCATAGAATCCCACTATTGTTATTGTTGTGTGCTTACATTATTATTGTTATGTAGGTTCTGATTATATTGTGACCCCTTAGACTCATATATATACAAAGGAGGTCTTGTCATTTGTATTATCCAAGAATTGTTCATTTATCTAATGTAAAGAAGGTTTCCCCCTTGAATAGGATAATTTTTACGTCATTGATCTATCTTTTTGTGAGTTGGTTGCATAACATTTGGTATCAGAGCTTTGGATTCTAGGGTTTCACTTCTTCAAACATGTCAACTTGGTATTTTCGCTATAATTTTTTTTCTACAAGGATTCAAAACGTAACATTTATATCATGTGGAACTGAAATATTGATGAACTTTGTGTAAAAATTTCAGAGCTTGGTTCACTATATTTGTGGAGATATGATATGAGGAAGTTAGGGTTTTTGCAGGCTCGAGAATTCTATCTCAAACAAGTGACCTAGGGAAAATCGTCAAAACTTTCGTTTTAGGCATCGTATTTGAATTTTGTAAAAGGTGGATGAAAATAAACGAACTGTAGATTTTTGTGTAGAAATTTCAGGGCCGAAGGGTGAAACAGTAACACGTTGCATCTCGTACAACTTTGCCCTACTGAACCAATCCATAATCAGGTTATCGTGGGAGATTTGACATAACTCTTTCTTGAAGAATCCAATCGCGCTTAGACTTATGGAGTTGGAAAGAAGACTCGGAGAGCTACCACAAAAAGTAATTTCATAACTTGGATATTTGAAATTAAAAAGTCACAACCATTTCAATATAGAGCTCCTAAAAGAAAGAAAAATGTGAGTATTTTTTTAAACAAATTGCATAACTTTTTTATGAAAAACCACTTTGAAGTGATTCCAAGGGCATATTGAAGCATAGATATCAGTACTGGGTTCTAAAATTCCTCCTAAGAAAAACAATTCTACACCCATTAAGCCCTCAAAAAGCTCTACTATGATGCATGAAGAGGAAGAATTGCAGCATGATATATCAAAATTACGGGACCAAGTGCAAAGAGAAACCAAAGATGAACTAAAAGGAGACATGGATAGTTTAAAATGATACATGAATGCTTTAAAATCAGACATGGAAGGTTTGACAAAGATTTTACAAGAAAGGCTTCCCAGTGGTGACAAGGTAATCCATGAAAATCATGATGAGGACAAAGGAATATGAATTATGATTTTAGAGAATCCAATGTAGGGTTTAAGAACCACCACATCCCAAATACAAATATGAGGAAGTTTGATGGAAAGGATTTGGTAACATAGATACTACAAATGGAGCAATATTTTGATCTACAGGATATGCAACCCTCATAAAAGGTACGTATTGAATCTTTATATTTAGAACCAAATCATTTTGTATGGTATAAATGACTTTATTATCATAAAACACTTGTCACCTGGTCAATTTTTACGAAGGAAATGATAGCGCATTATGAATATACAAAGAGAAACACCTTCTTTAGCTAATTGATAAATCTCAAACAAAAGGGTTCAGTGATGGAGAACATTGAAGACTTCCAAAAATTGAATATGAGGGTAACCGATATTCCAGAGGAGCATAGGATTGATGTCTTCATAGGGACTTTAAAATATAACATCCAACACAAGTTTCACCTTTGAGAACTTGATTCATTGGAGAAGGAATTCAGGGAGGCGAGAAAAAATGAAAGCAAAATTATGGAAACAAATAAGTCTACCATTCATAACTATAAAAATGGAAGTGTTAGTCTTCCACAACCTACAAGGTTGACACCACAACAATTGGAGGAAAAAAGAGAAAAATAGCTTTGTTAAATTTGTGATAGAAAATACACTAAATGTCACAAGTGTGACAAGAAGAAATTATTCTACGTAGATTGTGAAGAGGAGGAAGAAAAGGAACAAGAAACATCAAAAAAGGAGGATATACACTAGGAACCAACCCTAGCGAAAGAAGAAATGAATCCGACCATATCTTGCAATGCATTGGCAGGAATTACCACTCCTCAAACTCTCAATATAAAAGGATATATAAAGAAGAAAAAGGTAATAGTTCTGATTGATTCAGGTAGTATCCATAATTTTATTCATTGTAAGATAGCCAAGGAATTGAATTGCTTCCTATATCTTACACCAAAGTGTCAAGTGATGGTTGCAAATGGAGGAACTATAATTTCTCTAGAAAGTGCCATAATATCAAGCTAACCATGGGAGAATATGTATTGAATAGTCCAATGCTTTCCATTCCAATGGGTGGTGCTGATGTTGTACTAGGAGTCCAATGGTTACAATTTTTGGGGACAATAACTTTCAATTTTCAAGAACTTTTCTTGAAATTTTTTTGGGAAGGAAAACAAGTTGAATTAAGGGGTATCGTAGGGAAGACAGGAAATATAATCAACTTTAATGGCATGAAAAATCTTCTGAAGAAAGAACAACAAGGCGAATTGCACAATTATGCTCACTAGGGGTTCAAACATCGAAATCATATATTTCTCCAGATCTCCAAAATGTCTTGGACAATCATTCCAAGGTATTTGAGACTCCTAAAGGCCTCCCACCTATTCATTATCAGGATCATGCGATTCACTCGATTCCAGGAAGTGTTCCTCCAAACATCAGGCCTTATATATATCCTTATGCCCAAAAGAGTGAAATTAAATATATGGTTGCATAAATGCTAGAGGCTGGTATAATTCAACCTAGTCAATGTTCGTTCTCTGCTCCAGTAGTATTGGTGCACAAGAAGGATGGATCATGGTGTATGTGTCCAAATTATAGGGAGCTCAACAAGCTCACTATTAAAAATAAATTTATCATTCCTATCATTGATGAATTATTGGATGAATTACATGGAGCAATTTATCTCACCAAGTTGGATCTTTGTTCAGGATATCATCAAATTAGAATGAAGGCTAAAGACATTCTGAAAAAAAAAAAAAAAAAAACATTAATAACTCATGAGGGTCATTATGAATTTTTGGTCATTCCTTTTAGCCTTACTAATGCACCTTCCACATTTCAAGGTTTGATGAATTCCATTTTCAAACCCTTTATTAGAAAAAAATTGTTAGTATTTTTTTATGATATACTAATCTATAGCAAGTCTTGGAAGGATCATGTTCATCATGTTGACATGGTGCTCAAACTATTGGAGGAGAAACAATTATATGAAAAAACCTCCAAATTTCTTTGGAGTACAGGAGGTAGAATATTTGGGTCATATTGTAGCTCATGAGGGTGTTAAGGTAGACCCTAACAAAATTAAAGCCATTAAGGAATGGAAAATCTCTGCAACCATAAAGCATCTTCAAGGATTTCTTGGGTTGATAAGGTATTATCATAAGTTTGTTAAGAATTATGGGAGAATAGAAGCACCTATAACATCATTATTGAAGAAAGATGCATTTTATTAGACTCTAGAAGCAACAAAGGCCTTTGAACATCTTAAAGAGGCAATTTGCCAAGTACCGGTCTTAGCTACGACAAACTTCACAATTTTTTTTTATTGTGGAATGTGACGCTTCAGTAAATGGAATTGGTGTTCTTTTAATGCAATAAATAAGACCCATTTCTTTTGAAAGTCGTCTAATCAAAGAGAAATATTTACACAAACCTATTTATGAGAAGGAAATGTTGTAACAACAAATTATGATAGTCTTAAATACTTTTAGAAACAAATATTATCTTCAGAAGAACAATAAAAATGGGTGACAAAGATGTTGGGTTATGATTGTTAAATAATCTACAAAAAAGGGAAGCAAAATGTTGTTGTAGATGCACTCCCAAGAAAGGATGAGGATGTGGAAGCATTGCTTTGTGGAATTTCTATTATCCAACCTAAGTGGATAAGTGAAGCAAGGGATGAATGGAAGAATGATGAAGAGGTGTGGTCACTCATTCAAAAGTTGCAGCAAGATCCTAATACATCTGATACATTTAGCTGGAAAAATGATTCATTATGGTACAAAGATCGCTTATATCTTTGTAATAATTCCCAACTCAAACAAAAGATTATTTTGGAATTGCACACCTTTCCCTTAGGAGGGCACTCGAGATTTTTAAAAACTTACCATAGGGCCAAGAAGGATTTTTTTTGGGATGGCCTTAAAAATGATATTTAGAAGTTTGTGGTAGAATTTTTGGTTTGCCAACAAAATAAAGTTGAGAAAATTATGACCCCGGGTCTGTTATAACCTTTATCCATTCCAAGTCAGCGTTGGAAGGAGGTCACAATGGATTTTATCACAGGTTTACCGAAGTCTGAAGGAAAGAGTGTCATCATGGTGGTAGTTGATATATTTACTAAGTATGCACACTTTTGTGCGTTATCTCATCGTTTTAAAGCCAATACAGTTGTTACTGCATTTATGGAAACAATTCAAAAGCTTCATGGAAATCCAAAGATTATAGTAAGTGACAGAGATCCCATTTTCATTGGGATTTTTTGGACGAAATTATTTTCTTATCTTAGTACTCAATTAGCTCATATTTCATCTTATCATCTTCAATTTTATGGGGAAACTAAGATAGTGGACAAATTTTTGGAAGGATATCTTTGTTTCTTTGTATCTGATAAACAAACATAATGGGTCAAGTGGTTACCTCTAGCTAAATGGTGGTATAACACTTCCTTCCATACTGTAGAAAAAATGACCTCATTTATGGCACTTTATGGATATCATCCACCATCCATCACATCATCTTTAAGAGAAAATTCTAAGGTTCAAGCAGTGGAAGATCACATCAAGCATTAACAACAATTTCTCCAACTCTTAAAGGATAACCTCACTCTGGCGCAAAATCAAATGAAACAACAGGCAGATCAACATCGTAGCGAAATAAGTTTTGACGTAGGTGACTGTGTATTTTTATGGCTACAACCATAAAAACAAATGTCTCTCAAGTAAGCTAAGAAGGATAATAAATTATCACCCAAGTACTACAATCCTTATAAGGTATTGCAAAATATTGGTACTATGGCATACAAATCGGATCTTCTTGCATCTTCTCAAGTACACTCAGTTTTCCATGTTTCATGATTAAATAAGGTTATCGGTGACAAGCTTCCAATTCAAAAAGTGTTGCCAGAACTTGACGAAGAAGGAAAAAATATATTTGAGCCTGAAGCTGTCACGTAAACAAGATCCCGACAGCTACGAAATTGATCAATTTCAGAGTATCTCATTAAGTGGAAGAACTTACCTGCTGAAGATTCCACATGGGAGGATGATAATTTTATACAAAAGCATCCATAACTACTCAAGCATTGAGGACAACACTTTTTTGAAGGAGAGGGGCATGTTAGGTCCCTATAATACTATTGTATCCCCCTTATTTTTATTGTTATGCCCATGTAGCCCCCATATTGTTATTGTTGTGCCCCATAGAAGCCCACTATTGTTATTGTTGTGCCCTTACATTATTATTGTTATGTAAGCTCTGATTATATTGTGACCCCTTAGACTCCTATATATACAAAGGAGGTATTGTCATTTGTATCATCCAAGAATTTTTCATTTATGTAATGTAAAGGAGGTTTCCCCCTCAAAGAGGATAATTTTTAAGTCGTTGATATATCTTTTTATGAGTTGGTTGCATAGCAAGGAACAATGCAGTTCTATGGATTGAGGTTTGAGTATGCATTGGAGGGCACTTTGAACTTTATAGTGTGGAAAGATAGAATGGAAGTTGCACTAGATGACAATGGAGTATTGGATTACACACAAATTGATATTCCAAAACCAACAACATCAGATGCACAACAATCGACACAGTGGAAGAAATACACAACAAAAGCCAGGAGGATTATCCTGGATGGAGTCAGAGATCATGTGATTTTGAATTTGCATGGAAAGGAGACTCCATTTGCAATGTGGAAAACCTTCACAGATCTATTCCAAAGAATTAGTGATGCTGGGAAGTTGGCATTGAGAGATAAGATCGGGAACATTCGAATGTGAAAAAATGAAACTGTTGTTCAATACCTATCCATATTTACTCAGGTCGAAGATGAATTTGGAGGAGTTGGAGAGAATGTGCCGTCATCTGAACTTATGAGCTTAGCACTCCTTCGTATTTTAAAATCATGGAATAACTATTAGGATTTAGTTAATGGAAGAGACAAGCTCCCAGATTGGGAGAGACTTTGGTCTGACTTTGTATAGGAGGAGATCAAATGAAACACTAGAGATGTTGTCACACCCATAACTAATGAGGAAGGAAACTTTGCCTTAACAAGAAAAGGAAAGAAATTCAAAGGTAAGAAGGCCCAAGGCAAGATAGAATCTAGCCTGAACCATGGAAGGAAGGAAGACCTAAGTAAAATTAAATTCTTTCACTTCCAGGAGTATGGACACTATGCAACTAAGTGTTCACACAAGAAATCCAGTAAGAATCTTGCAGGAGTAGTAGGAGGAGATGCTCTCGCATCATAATTCGAGTTAGATTTCACCCTCATTGCTTGCATTGCAAGTACTGTACGATGTAGTGTATGGTACTTTGACTCTGGTGCTTCATTTCATATGACAAGAAATAAGGAGGTCTTCAGTATCTTAGAGGAGAAGGACCTATAATTACACATAGATCTTGGAGATGATGGAAGGTATAGTACCAAAGGGATTGACACTGACAACTTTAACAGGGAGTCAGGATCCCATCTTCACCTACAGAATGTAATGTGTGTGCCTGGTTTGAAGAAAAAATTAGTTTTTGTAATTGTACTTGAGGAAAGAGGATATGATGTGGTGTTCCGTAGAGGGAAGACATATTTGAAGCATGTTTCTATTAGACAAGTAAAACAAATTGGTGTTCGAGTTAAAAATCTCTACAAGCTAGAGGAATATTCCACCATGTATGCAATTATACCTCCAGGAGTGAGGTGGGGCGATGTAGAGCCTTAGTTCCATAGTTGCAAAGATTTGGGTAGGGTCCATAAGAGAGTAACAAAAAATGTTGTATACTCTTCTCATGGATCATTACCCTTGCTACAGGGGCCCACAATATTCAGTAACAAAAGGATCGGCGTCAATTGATGCAGTCAGATCTTGGGAGACTGTTGTAGCAGAAAGACACAATTGATTCAATATTTAGATGTTTCTCAGTTGTAGTTGTTGCAGTCGCAACAACAATAGTAAGAGGGAGTGTTAATTGTGTTATAATACATTCCTACATATGAGCAGGATGCAAACATCTTAATAAATGCTTTGTCAAGAGGCAAGTTCGAGTTCCACAGGAGCAAGATTGAGGTTGTTCATAACCCTTTTCTTGCTAAGAGGGAGTGTTAAATTGTAGCAAGGAAATACTTCATTTGACTTGTGCCTTATTCAAATGGAGAAATTTGAATTTCCGCATCAACAAAATGACTTGAGTTGCAGTCAGTAGGAGTGACATGACCAAGTCACTTAGCTAAGTCAGTCAATTTGAGTTTGTGGGCAAGAAGTAGAGTTGTGAATGAGTTGATTGCTAAGATCTAGCAATCTAGTGGAGTTATAGTTAGTGAACTCAATTATTTGAGCTCTAGTCATGAATAGAGTCAGTATGAGTTTAATTGAGTAGTTTTAATTGTTGTTAACTCACAGATCTCTCAGTTAACTAGTCAATTTACTAAAAATAGCCCTAGTCATGCATACAATTCGAATTGACTAGTTGAGTGGAGGAAAAAGGCATCAATGTAATCCTAATTGTATACTAGTGAGTGTATAGAGTTTGCATGTAGCAAGTGACCTAATTTCCTCAAGAATTGCACAAGGAAAGAGGAGCTTCCTATTGTTTAGGATTAGGCATTGCGCAAGGAAATAGGAGGAAATTAGCTCGGCCTATTTTGGCTAAGTGTTGGTCAGAGCGGGCATAACAAGAGATCATTATTGCAGTGCAGGTTGAGTTTCAAGGATTGAAGCTATCATTGTAATTGATCATTGTATCATCTGATATAATACAAACAAAAGAGGGGGTTTTCCCACTTAGGTTCCCTAGTAAAATTATCGTGTTCATTGTGATTGAATGATTGCATATATTTTTATTGTATGTTTTCCCTTCTACAAATTGAGTAAAAAAAATTATGTCTATTATTTTCAGTATGAATTCATTAACAAGTACAAATTCAAATTAGTTTTATATATATCACCTAAAATACCAATTCCCCTTTTTCTCTTTTTATATAAAAATATAAATACAATAATACAATTATATTAAAAATATTTTTAAACAAATAAATATATTTAAAGTAAACTATTTTTAAAATATCAAAACTATAAATACAGATTTTCCTATATTGTCATCGTATAAATTTTACATGATTCTATACAACATTTTTTTCTCGACATAATAAACTCTAAAATCGCATTTAAAAGGCCACCCTGAAAATTAATTTAGTTAACACTAAATAACATAGAGAAACATGGGATTATTGTCTCGTGAAACCAAAGTGAAGGTACTAATAATTAATAAAAATCACGTCAAACATAGTTCGCACAAATAGCTCGAGGGAATGGGCACCGACGGACGTAGTGGCCCCAATTTGGTCTGGAGATGCGTAATTTCTTAATTTTTGAGATGGAATTTATATATAATATTTAAAAATTATTAATAATATAAAAAAATTAAAATTAAAAATTTGTTGAGTCAAAATATTTGATTAGTGTATTGTTCAAAATTAGGATAGATTTATCTTAAGTTTAAATTTACTAAGAATATGCAGAAATACATTTTTCCAGAGATACAATGTTTTCATAAAATTTTGCATTCAAAAAGAGATTTACATTTTGAGGGAAAAAAAATAGATTGAGGGAATGGGCACCTACAGACTAGTGACAATAATTTGGCCTTACATTTTTAATATGGAATTTATATATAATATTTAAAAATGATTATAACCCAAAAAACATTAAAAAATTGTTTAGTCAAAATATTTTATTAGTGTGTTATTCAAAACTAGTATAGATTCATCATAATTCTAAATTTACTAAGAGTATAGAGAAATCAATTTTTTTGAGATGCAACCTTCTCATAAAGTTTTGCATTCAAAAAGAGATTTACATCGTGAGGGATCAAAAAAAGATTTACATATTGAGAGATTTGATATCCCTTGACACTTAGTAAATCTGAAATTAACATAACTCTACACTAATTAGTTTATTTAGTATTCCGTGGACAATAACCATCTCTAGTATAGGGTGTGGAGTATGCTCTAAAACTGCTTTTGTTTGGCTAAGAGTTCGTCTTCCCGGAACGAAGGAAACATGTTAACGACCCAAGACCCAAAAGCATCTGGTAAGAGTGAAAGCCATAGATAGTCACTAGATCTTATATTTAGACTCATTTACAACAACTACTAAAATCTCAACTACTAAAATCTCAACTCAACTGTAAAAAGCTTATAAACATCCTCAGAAAATTTTAATGTTTTTTAAGAAATAATACATTGAATTTTTAAGCATATAAAATTCGGTGCATTAACCACAAAATCAACGAGCTCCAAGAGGACACAATAAGAAGAGGATTAAGTTCGTGGTTATTACCGAAACACAAACCGCTGAACATTTTCCAGAGAGAGTTAAATGTGAGAATTTGCCTGGTCTTCCTGCAACAAACGAAAGAAAGAAATACAAATTACTCTGATAGAATTTCAGTAGCCATTGGTCAATATGCATATTCATCTTGTGATATTTGATACTCAGCTGTCACAAAATATATGTAAATGGCACTTTCAGTGTGGTTGAGTACAATTGCCAGGCGAGACGTTCGTTGATTAAGAGCAATTTTTGCAATAGTATCGGTTAGGAGAACCCAACTTGAACCGCTGCCAGATCTGATTGTTCGTATAAATCCTCGCAACAGCTGCTCTCTGCGACTGCCATTGCAGTGTAATCAGGAATCAACTCACAATTCTCTGAAAATATATTTCCACATAACCACAGATGAATACTTTGATTGTGTGTATTGGTGGGTGATATCAAAATTAATGTTTCATTCTTTTCCTTTCTTTTTCCAACGGCATAGGAAAATGAATACTTTGATTGTGTGTATTGGTGGGTGATATCAAAATTAATGTTTCATTCTTTTCCTTTCTTTTTCCAACGGCATAGGAAAATGAATACTTTGATTGTGTGTATTGGTGGGTGATATCAAAATTAATGTTTCATTCCTTTCCTTTCTTTTTCCGACGGCATAGGAAAAGTGTAGAGCTTTATGGGCGAACAGACCATACAGAAAAAATATGGACAGAATTCAATTCTCATTGTATGGATTGGACACTGGTCGGTTACCATTGGTGGGTACAACTTTTTATGCAATATATTCCAAGAAAGAAAAAGTAACATTGGATTCTTTGCATGAGGATGGCTGGGAATATTTCGGAGTTATACTTTTCTTCGTTTATTAGTCTGAGCGGGAACACACAACCCAAATGTCTAAGTTTTATTGGCAAAAAAGGGAGTGGATACGGCATGTTTAATAATATGCTTGTGCCTTTCTTGCAATGACGTTTGGATGCTCACCTCCAAGTATGCTGGCTTGGCCTTCTTTTTGTGCTGCTGTTAAATTTACACTGGTCGGTTACCATTGGTGGGTACAACTTTTTTATGCAATATATTCCAAGAAAGAAAAAGTAACATTGGATTCTTTGCGTGAGGATGGCTGGGAATATTTCGGAGTTATACTTTTCTTCGTTTATTAGTGTGAACGGGAACACACAACCCAAATGTCTAAGTTTTATTGGCAAAAAAGGGAGTGGATACGGCATGTTTAATAATATGCTTGTGCCTTTCTTGCAATGACGTTTGGATGCTCACCTCCAAGCGTGCTGGCCTGGCCTTCTTTTTGTGCTGCTGTTAAATTTGAGCTCCTTCCTTCAAAAGTGGGAGAGCTACAAATGTGTAAAACTTTGGAGTGGAATTATTAATCATGTGAGAATAGTGTGGTGGGTGGATATTAACATTTGGGTGCTATGGAACATCAAACCAAGAACAATAGCTTCTAAAGTTCAAGTCAAAAGTTTATTACACATATTCCTAAACAAAAATTCAATAGGAGTTGATTATTTTTTCATCGATGATTAATGTTCAAATCAAAAGTTTATCACACATATTCTTAAACAAAAAATCATAGGAGTTAAGTATTTTTTTTTGGGATGATGAGGGATTTCAATGGAAAGAGGTTATTTAAAACCATTAATTCATTAATGTTCAAACTCATTACCTTGGATTTTAATGGGAGGAGGCTATTTAAAACCATTTATTAGAGGTTAGGTTGGAAATACAATTAACTCAATATTTTATGGAAAATTAAGTTTCTAAATAGAGAGTTGTGGAGAAACCAAAGTTGTACTCTTTGTAAGAGCACATTCTTCCTGATCTTCATAGCCTACTTATGATAAAGTCTAATTATTAGAAATCAAACAAGCTTAAACATTTAAAGTTATATGAAGTTAAGGTGGTGTAGCTATTATTTGTCATAGAGATAACAATAGCAACTGATGTGCCAAAAACTTCAATGTAAAAAAAAGGACATGCTTTTAGTGTGTTTTAATTTGAGGCATTGGCATTTTAATTTGAATTGGATTTTATGCTCATCGCATGCATGGTTTCATCGATGATGGGTTGTGGTTGTTTTCTTGACAGTGGATCCTCATTCCACATGACCGGCAATAAGAGTTTATTCAGTACCTTGGAGGAGAAAGACCTCCAAATGTGCATAGAGATGGGTAATGATGAAAAGTATAGTGTTTCAGGAGTGGGCATGGTTTCTTTTCAGAGGGAGCATGGAGCTCGCATTACCTTGACAGATGTGAAGTATGTGGCAGGACTGAAGAAGAACTTGATATAGATCGCGATGCTGGAGGATAAAGGCTATGATGTAGTCTTCAGTAAGGGAAAGGTTTTCCTTAGACACATCACCACGAGGCAGGTGAAGCAGATCGATTCACGAGTCAAGAACCTATATGCTCTTGAGGTTCAAGATGAATGCAAAGCCTTGAGGAGCAAGGCAACTGTTGGAGACTTGGTGGTTGAGAGGGAGAGTACATTACCTCTCAACATGCAGCGCCAGAAGAAGTCTCAGACAATTGTGGAGGAGTCACAATTGGTGAAGCAACTTTAGGAGGTTGTGGAGCAGCCATAACTGGAGAAACAACGAGGAGACCGAGTGGAGGCATCCACTCATGCAGAGACCTCCAGTAGCGGGGAATTTCAGGCCAAGTCAGTAGAGGGATCATATGCAGCCATACCTCTAAGTGTGAGGTGAGGCGATGTGAAGTGATAGTCCTAGAAGGATGAAATATGGGTAGGATCCTTGAGGTACCTGGCCTCTTTGATTAGACCTTGCTACGGGAGCCCCGACGAGGAGTAGCAAGACTGGCTAAGTGGATAGAGATAGATGCGGATGGAGCGGTAGAGGAAGCTTCAGCATCAGAGGATGTTTCTAGCCCAACAGGGAGGTCAGTTGGGAGATCAGTTACTTACTTCTCAATAATTGAGTTGCAGTGCAGCAGTGGGTAGCACGATGCAACATGATAAGAGGAGGTGTAGTGTAGATGTAGTGCTGAGAGACAGGACTAGCAGTAGCACAGATGTAGCAGGAGGAATCAGTGTGATTGATGCAGTCAGAGATCAAAGTGACAAAGGCTAGAGCAGTCAGATACTGAAGAGCACAGAGGTGCAGAGTTTTCAATCGACAGAGGCAATAATAGTCAGAGAATTTAATGACAGATGCATCATTCTGATTCAGGTTTGATATTTTTTGTTTCTGGAGTTGTTGTAGCAACAACACTTGAGAGAAGTGTTGCATGCAGAACATTCCAAAGGTTCAGGATCGGGTTCGAGTTGAACGCCTTTCTTGTTGAGAGGGAGTGTTGAAAATGGCAACAAGAAATGCTACAAATAGAAATGATAAAAATAACATTGCTATAAATAGAATTTCAGGATATACTCCAACTCTGTTGGAAATATCCAAAAATAGAAATGCTAAAAATAGCATTGCTATAAATAACATTTCGGGATAGATTCCAATTTTAGTTAGTCCCTGAATTAAAATTCGAATTTGAGCTCAGCAGTTGTTTGTAAAATAATTAATTAATTCATCCTGAGTTAATTAGTTGGAGAAAATCAAACATGAAGTCTATGTGAAGACATGCAACAATTATCCCTTTGATTAAGGAAGTTATCCCTTAATTAAGGAGATAAGGATGAGTTGTATTTGAGTTAGCTCAGTTAACTGAATTAAGTCCAGTTAAATTAGTTCCAAACAGTTGGAGGAACTAATTGTGAGTTCAGTTAGTTAATGCATGCATGCATGCAATTAATGTTCTCCATATAACTGAAGATTCTCTCATAAATAACTCATGCATGTCAGTTCAGACAGAGACCCAGTTGAGATTAAAGGAAGGGACAGTGTACTATCAGTTGGAGGAATTTTCCTATAAAGGAAACTCATCCATGCAGAAAGAATTATCTCCTTCAGGATTGTGCAGTTATTTCAGAGGTTAGTGAGCAGTGTGTGAGGTAATTACACACAGGTGGCAGCTTGAGGACCCAAGAGAAACTGTGCAAGGAAATAGGAGGCTTGGAGGACTGAAGGAAGACATATGTGTTGTCTATTCTATCTATGAGCAGCAGTGAGGGATTGTACTGAGAGCTGGATAGCTTGTGAGCTAAAGCTTTGTGTAATCCTGAGATATTTCCACTTGTATGATAATACAGATAGTGGGGTTTTTAGCTGAGGCTTTCCCCAGAGTATTCTTCTGTGTTTCATGTGTATGATTTCTTCTTCTCTGTTATATGTGTTCTATTTGATCTTGCTCAAAATCGATTAAGCTTCCCCAAGTTTGTTCGTAGAAGTAGATTAAGTATTTTGCTTTAGTATATTGCATTATCAGAGTTAGTTGATCTACAGTGAGAATTTATACAAATGCTACTAGCAAAGCAAATAAATAGCTTTTAAATATACTTCGATGATAACTAACATGGTATAAGGATATAGCCATATGGTGAAAAATTGGAGACAATTCTTTCTTACAAGTATCTTGGTGTTGACTTTGATTGTAGTTCTAATTATAATTGGTGTATGGGAAAACCGGTAATAGTTGAATGAAGGTCCTCTATTCTATGTAAAATAAATATAGAAAGTTTCACTTGTGGAGTTGGAAATTGAAATTGTTTCTCTTCAAAACATTAGCAGGAACAATGATTTTATATTGTAAATTGAAATTGTTTCTCTTCAAAGCATTACTAGAAACAATGATTTTTTGTCGTTGTCATGTTTGAGCTCTCAGCCTCCCCAAAAATTCCTGAAAGAAACTTGTAAGAGTTTTTAAAATGTTTATAGCCAAAGAACTAGGAGTTAAGGCAAAAATCACTTACCACATTGTGACAATAAAAACAATTATGCTATCTTTATGTAACTTATTACATACATTATCAAAACAAATATAAACACATTACTTTTGCAAATAAAGATTGTATTTCAAGATAAGGTTGATGCTAGGATGAAATGGGTTAGAAAATGAAAAAATGAAAAAAAAAAATTAATAAACCAATTGACCTTTTAATAACAGGCTAAAAAAGGACAAAAGGGAAGTTGTGGCAAGAGCCTAGTGAGAAAGTGAGATTCTATCAACAAGTGATCAACTCAATAATTACTTATATACGATCACTATACCTTCAAGATAAATCTCTATACATACTGAAAAAAACAAATATGCATAAATATAAAAAAAATAATATATATAATTACTCTAGAAATAAAGAAAAATAAAAAAAAACCCACATTCAATCATCCTAGGTATAAAAAAATAAAATATAAACCTCACATCTAACATAAATATTTAAATAACCTACCTAACTTGTTAAATTTATATATATATATATATATATATATATTAAAATATTTATAAATAAAATATATATATATTTCAATTCAATCATTAAAATAAAATATATAAAAAAAAAAATTATATAAAAAAAAATATATAAATATTTTTATATTTCACAGATTCTTATAGAATCTTAGTAACTAAAATATACACTTTTCAATATAAATAAGCCTTCAATATTTAAATTCAAATGTAAAATTCGATGAAAGAAACAACGGTGAATATTAACTTTCCTTCCGACCAAATTAGCACATCTGTAACATCTTGGCACATATATAACATTTAATATATTTAAAACCTAATTAATGTATTAATAATTAATAAAATACACATCAAATATATTTATAATAATGTCACATACCGACAAAAGCACTAATGATATGACATTTTTTTTTGAATTCGTGATTTTATAAAAGAAAAAAGAGAGTGCATTAATTCCGAAGGCTATAGGTTCTTTTAGTCTTGAGAAAATTCTTACATAGTGCGGTAATTGTGAGAATTGGCCGTCTTCTTGCAGTGAATGAAACCACAAACGAGAGAGCTACGTGCAGTTTGGTTTTTACCTTTTAGATCGCAAGGTAATTGTTTTTGACCAAGAGATTAGTAAATTCAGGTAGTCCATTAATAAAGTGAGCATCGTTTTCCGTTACAAAATAAAGAATCCAAAGCTCCATATATTTCAAAATAGTTTAGGGCGACGTTTAATAAAGCGAGAATCGTTTTCGGTTAAAAAGCCTAGGCTCCATATATTTCAAGTGGATTTCTTTAAAAAGATCAATCAGAGAATAAGTTTGTAAGTCCTTTGTTTTTCATGGGTGAATAGGACTTGACGACGAGATGGCTTTGTGGTCAATTTCTTTTGAAACATTAAATGTTATGAAATTAGGCATACCAGAAGAAACAAAGAAATCTAAGAAGAATCTTAATATTATAAAATTAGATATATTAAAAGAAATAGAGAAATTTAAGAAGAATCCTTAAAACCATGAACTATAATTTTTAACGAGTTAAGAGGTAAGCTAATTTAAATCTGGCCCATTTCTTTGTGCAAAATAGTATATAAAATCAAAGTTGAGACCATTACTAAGTGTTATTTTAGAGGCAACAAAACCATGTTAATATTGGAAATATTAACTTTTATTTGTTATGTGTTTATTGTTTGATATTCACAAGAGTAGGATATGATAGTTAATTAATTAAATTTAGATTTTATGTTAGTGTATGATTGAGATATTATTTTTAATTAAATGGATTGCGTAACTAAGGTGGGTTATTTATTTTAAGCTAATATGGATGTATTAATATTATTGATTTATTAATATATATAGAACAATAATTTTGTGTGTTATATATATTTTTAAGTTGGTATTACAGTTGATATTTTTGGGTGTATTTTTCTCACATGAAGGCTTAGAAATATGTGAGAAAAACTATGAGATTAATTTGTTGTAGAAGTTTGTGTAATAAGTAAAAGTGGTTCATTTCATTAGAGACAAAATGAGATATACAAGATGGTTTCCTTGGTTTGCCACTAGGGAAACTAGAGTTTTTTTAGCATCCAAAAATTCATATTTTTTTAAGAGTTCAAAATTACAACATAGATACTATGAGGCTTGTAGCCTGCTTGAGCTAACATATCCAAAATACTAGAAAACCAAAGATAAAAGTAAGCAACAACTAAGAGTGAACAAAATACATTGACTTGTCATAAGAGAGTTTGATCCTTTGAAAGTGATGGGCTCTTTGCTACTCCTTGGTGAGTAACCTAGATCTAGAGGGAGGCCTAGGTGGCCTTCAATCCTTTGAATACTTTGATCTAGTCCTTTAGCTGTGAGTTGTAGCTTGTCTAACATAAGTAAGATTTCTTCTTAAGCTTCATTTCTATGTAGAAGGACTTTCTTGTGTGAGTACATATCTTTCGTGTACATACATTAATTGACTCTTGTCCTTGTGTGAACAACATTTAGAATCTAGTAAGTGAAATCACTTTCCATTTCCACATCCAATAAACATTGACATTCCATTTTTATTCCCCTTTCCACCTTGGTTATTTTCTCTTTAATTTGAGACGGGGTATGATTTTTATAATGCCTTGTCGATGCCTCTGCATGCAACTCAGCTCAAGAGCCCATCTCATGATAGTAAACCGCTCCCCTTCTAGACCTCACTCACTATCTTGGTATGATTTATAGTAAGCAAATACTAGGGTCGAAACTCAGATGGGGAAGGGTAAAGCTAAGAGGGAAGTAGGGGGAGCGGAAGGTTCAAAATGTGACCAAGGAGACAGGGAGTAAATGCGGGGCTAGGCTACAGAGGCATAGGAGGTTAGATGAGCCAATCCAAGAGAAAATCAATCGAAGGAGACCCAGACCTCACCTTAATTGCCCAATATATGTTAAGTCTAGGAGGAAGTGAGGAACAAGAAGAAGCTAGCGGGATTTCAACAACAAAAGAAAGCAAATAAAGAGCCAATAGACGCTCAACTCTAAGTGAAAAGGTTGAAAGACAGACCATAAAGCCAGAGGGGAGCTTGACTCTAAATGGAAATAACAAATTAATAGTGAATTGCACCACTTAGCTGAAGATTTAAACCATAATTTCTTGTTCTACTGTAATGAAATCCCCACACGAGAACCTGAGCCCATGGATATCACTGATTTACTGCCATAATTGTACTCTAATAAGAGCTTAGAACCTATCTCATGTCGGGTAGGATCTTGTTCACAACGGCTCAATGAAGCCGCGTTCTCCTTCATCCTTCTAATGGGTGGGGTATACTAATTGTTCATGTGGAGGCAATAAGCAAAGGAGATATTTAAAATCATTGGAAGGAAGATCGGAAAAGGAAACCTAAAATTCTAGCACCTCAATATAATGAGAACTACATGTTGTTTGGATGGCTAGAATGATTGTGTCAACCATAAGAAGAGTGTTAATCTCCATTGCACACCAAAAATTTGCAATGTGAAATACAACATCTACTCCTTTTAAGTTATCAAAGATCATATGTTGTGAGTTTCCACTCTCTAGAATGAATGTAACTCTTGGTATCTCAATGTGAAAATATGCGTCTTGAAACATAATTTGCATCTTCTACACCATTTTTGGAAGGCATAATAGGAAAGAAATTATAGAAGCAACTAAAGGGAAGAATATTCAAGTGAGTATTTATAACTTGGTGATTTGCGGGTGTTCATTTATTTTGCAAAACGTTAGTTGCAATTTCATGTTATTTGAAATGCAACATTCAAAGTTACCTCATTCCATAAATATTAAAATCATGTGTATTTATATTATGCAGTTATAATATTTCAACGAATTGTGTATTATTTGAGCCGTATAGGGTGCTTGGCCTTAGAGCTTGTGTGTTTTGGTGAACATGGTGTCGCAAGAACATTGCCACTAGTTGTGTCTACAATGGGTTCAAATTTATGATCTTTATGTTCTTGTGACATGTATTAAATAAATGATGATGAATATAGATAAAGAGGTCATGTTGTAACATTGACTCTTAGTACATTCATTATCTAGACTATTGTCCTAAAGATAAATAGCAAATGCAATGGTAGGCCATCTATTTCGGCCAATGGAAGTACATTAATAAAATGATTATAAGTTAAATCATTTCAAAAAGTGAATTTATAGTGTATCTTCAAGGGATCAAGTATACATATAACTCAGAATGGATAGTTGTGATGGAGAGCTCAAGTTATGAGATTTCAAAATGGTTAAAGATGTTTATGAAGATTCATCTAGAAAGAGATCATAGATCAAAGTCAAGTACTCATTAAGGGAGGATGTTGGAAATATTAACTCCTACTTGTATTGTGCTTATTATGTGATATTCATCACCATAAAACAAGACAGTTAGTTAATTGAATTTAGCTCCCATATTAGTGTATGGTTGAGATATTGTGTAACTAAGATGGTTTATCTACTTTAAATAATATATATAGGAGAAGGATTTTTTGTGTGCTATATTAGTAGTCAAATTCCTTTGAAAGATTTAATTTTATGAAATCAAACATACTAGAAGAAACATAAAAATATAAGAAGAATCCTTCGAGCCGTGAACTATAATTTCAAAACGGTTAAGAAGTAAGTGACTCTAAATCTAGCCCATTTCTTTGTGCACAATAACATACAAAATGAAATTTGAGACCATTTATATGTGTTAATTTAGGAGGAACAAAACCATGTTAATCTTGGGTAATTTTAAATTTTAAAAAATGTAAATTTTTTGTAATGAAAAATTTAAAATTGTGTAGTGTACTTGTAGGTTGTAAAGTGATGGAACTTGTGCTAGCATTAAAATCTGCATTTAAAGAATGAGGAGGAGATAAGAGAAATCTCTAAGTAATTTTGACGGTGTAGAAATACCCATCCTTTGAAACTTTGATGTGGGCTCAGAGCAATATAAAAAAATATAGTAATCAATATTTTGTGACTAACAAAACTTTAGAGATCTTTCCACTAGCTAGAGTACCTTGCTTCTCTAGGCATAATGAATAAAATGGAATTATTTTTAACATCAAAACTTAATTGGGGCTGAGAGATCCAATAGGATGGCAAGCCATTGCTGACCCAAAAAAGTTTAGTGCTAACAATGGAACAGGTCAACGGATCTGAACCCATGACCTTGTAGAATCCTAAGGATAAGAAAAGGCTTTGTAGGGGAATTAGAAAATAAATTTAAATGAAGCTAATTAATTAACCTTTCCTTTTACATGGAATACTATAAGAAACATAGAAAATTGTGCAGTGATTTTGATTATACATTAACATGACATGGTTTAAGATGAAAAAAACATTGCCCATGGATTTTCATTGTGTATTTTTATGATACAGTATGAGACAAACAAAGAATTTTGTATGTATTTTGATTGGACATTAAGGGTCTAAACATATAATTTAGGGTTTCCCAGATCGGGTGTCTATGAAGGTTCAAGTGGAGAGGCACGTTGTCACCATCCCACCAGTGATTGCAGCAAATCATCATACCCTCCTTGTGTCATTAACACCCTTTTCATGTCTATGGCACGTTCTAGCATGAGAATTTATTACTCTGTGATGGTGATAGTTAATTTCTACAAGGTTCAGTTAATATTGAGCCTTGTAGGAAGTATAAGCAAATATTTGGGAATTATGATGAATTGTACTAGGTTATGGAATGAGCAAGTCAATCTATAATTTCTCACTAGTTTAAGGCTTAATTGGAAGTGGGTCGTTGGCACTCCATTCAAAGTTACCATCCTACAAATGATGAATTATTATGCAACTCTATAAGTGGTGCAATTCCATCTTATTAATTTGGGACTAGGAGAAATTTGTTATCCTTAAGAACTGCACTACCTTGTAATTACTCCCTAGATGGTGAATGATTCAAAGTATTTTCTCTCCACCTGCTTCTCCTTGGGCTCATCTAAAAATATTATGGTTTCCTTGTGGGGCTCACATAGTCTAGGCTACCTTAGCCAAGTTGTTTCCTTCGCTCCCCTCGCAAGATTCACTATTACAGTTCCTTCTAACCCTTCTTTGTTGCTAAAAAATTCCCCTCCATTCCATTTCTTCGGTGGCTTCACATCTTATCGATGTTAGGATCCTCACAATTATTTCACCCCCTTGGACGACTCCACCGAGTGTCAAAAACTCAAGGTGGTCTTTGGATGACATCTTCATCTAGTCTCTTGATCCACAAGTCATTATGCCTCATGAAAGGGCCATGGCTAGACATGGTGCAACCTATTAGTAAGAGTGAGGCATTTCATGGGCTTAGATGCATGTTGAGAGCTCATACTATGGGTGTCGAGAGCTCATGCCCCAACCATTCCAAGAAGAAATATCCTAGGCAGAACAATAGTTGCTTGATCAGAGGCATATAATTACACATTTAGAGCTCTTGGCGAAGGTAGTGGAATGGGTTGCAAAAGTTGGCCACTGTTATGAACCCTATGCCTTAAAAATGATAAGAAACCAGTAATTTCAATCCTCTTCAAAGGGGAAACCTCCTTTTAGAACATATACAATGTACAAGACAATATTTGATGATTCTAATACTATGTCTGCTTAGTGTATGTCAGGCCAAGGGATGAATCCCAAATCATGCATTTCCATTATTGTAAACATGATTATAGTCTTAGCCTCTACATGATTTATAATCAAATGATACTTTGGGTTGATATGTTTAATTCGATCATGGATTTTGGGATTATTGGGAGACATAATTGCAGAAATGTTGTTAATGAGAAGGGGAGTAGAGTTCACTTGTTTCTCCTACAAGTTTTTAGGAATTTTCTTGAGCCGCACAATCTCCTTGGTTTCTTTTCCAACTACCACATATTATGTTTATGTTGTGGAATCTGTTGGAACGATATTGTTTTCTTGACATCCAAAAGACAAATATTGATCCAAGATTCATAACATAGCCTAAAGTAGACACTCCATTATCCTGATCTCCATGAAATTATGAATTAAAATATCCAATCAAGCTGAAGTTATCCACTTGTGAATATTTGAGTCCAAAGCCTTGAGCTCCTTCCAAGTACTTTAGAACTCTTTTTGCAACAAACCAATATCCTTCACAAGAGTTTTGCATAAACCTGGAAAGAATTCCAATAGAAAATGAAATGTTCAGTCTTGTAGTTGTTAGGTAGATAATACTTCCCACAAGCTATCTATACTTAGTTGCATCCTTGAATTCATTTCCTTATTTAGATGTGAGCTTTATATTTTGTTCCATTGGAGTGGACAAAGGATTACATTCAAACATGCCAAACTTGTTCAAAAATTCTCCATGTACTTCTTTTGAGATAGGAATATATATCTTGGATGTTGGGTCACTTCAATGCCTAAGTAGTAGTGAAGGTGTCCCTAATATGTCATCTCAAATCATTTCTTTAACTCTTTCTTTATGGATGCAATGTAGTTTTTCATTGTTCCCTATCATGAACAAATCATCTACATATACTACAAGATAGACAACAATTTTTCAAACTTTATTGACAAATAAATTTTCATCATCAAGATTAAAGTGTTTGAAATTTAATTTCAAAGGATGCTCATTTAATTTTCCATACTAGGATTGTTGTGCTTATTTTAGTCGATATAAGGAATTGATAAGTTTACATACTTTATGTTTTTGTCCCTTCACAACAAATCCTTCTGGTTGAGATATCAAGACATTTTATTTCAAGTCTCCATTCAAGAAACAATATTCACATCCATCTAATGGAATTTCCATCCATTCTGAGTTTCCAAGGAAAATAGAGTCCGAATGGTGGCCAATTTTTCTACGCGGGAAAGGTATCTTCATAATTTCCACCTTATTTATATGAAAATCCTTTTTCCATGAGCCTTTCTTTGTGCTCTTCATGTGAGTCATCTAATTTATATTTGTTCTTATAAACCCACATGCAACCAATTGGTTTGGATCCAAATGGAGGGTCCACCAGCTACAAAATTCCATTCTTTATGGGAGCATCATACTCATTCTTCATTGTTTCTTTCCACTCATCATGAGAAGAAAATTATTTAAGGGAAGTTGGTTAGAATTAGTAGATAAATTCAATTCACAATCATATGAAACATCCATATTATCAACATAATAAAAATCATCTACATCATCTCCATTTTGTATAGTGGAACTTCTAGTTCTTATCTTTCCGACCTCATCAGGGTAAACACTTTCAAGTGTTTTAGTGAGCCATTTTAGGGGAAATTTTTGAGATGGTCCAAGTTGCTATGTTGATTGAGATGGGGGAGCTAAATATTTATCCTTCAAATCCTCTCAATCACATCACTTAAAGGGTCTTCCTAATTTGAAGGAGTGGTCGTAAATTCATGATGGGAAGATAATGCTTCAGAAGGAGATTCCATATATTGATCCAAGATAGGGATCCCCTGTTCAAGATGTAGAATCACATTACCAAATTCATGATAAGTTTTTGCATGACTGAACCTATCAAAAAAATCAAGAAATCACTCAACAAAATTGTCAGCCTTCAAAGATTCAAGAAAAAACCATCCTTAGAAAATATAAACATCTTATTTACCTCATCATAAAGAAGATATGCTTTGGTGGTATTTGAATACCCCAAGTGTTGAGAAATCTAGGGCATCATATGGATTAGAATATTTTGGTAGATTTCTCTTAGACTTTGACATTTTCTTGTCATTACCTTTTTCTTTTTGTTAATTCTTCTTTCAATTTATTATGTTCCATTCATCAAGAAAAATTCCAAACAATGAAGATCACAACAAGGGACACAAGATGTAGGCACTTAGCCAAGGACAAATCCCTCCAAGGGGAAAACCTAGTCCAACTCTTCCACTACTAAATTTAAATCAAGATGACACAATCGAAGGCCCTTTTTGACTTAGAAAAAGACCTCCTCCAATCACCAAGTCAACCCTTCCTTCCAATAGATGATCCCTGCCAAAGTCTCCAAGTGTCAGCTTCTCAATTGTAGTTTTAATCCAAAACTTTGACCCCCTAACTACGAATTTTTGGCCCCCAACTTCAAAATTTTGGACCTGCAGTAGATTCAGAAATTTCATAGTCCAACAGCTTCACACGTGTGAGATAGAGATGCCCAAAAACTCGATCTTTGTATTCCCAACTTCTTTCTTCCTTATCCAACAACTTTTATCTTCTTTTCTACCTATTTTTCTTGTACATCAAACTTGCTAAGTGTGTGTTTCAACTCAGCCGAGTTGCCTTGATATATATCCTTTCTACTTGGGTTGAATAGCCCTACTTCAAGTTAACTTCATGAGGTCAGGGCCGAATTGGTGTGGAAATGAATAACTCTTTTGACTCAAAAATCATTATTTTGACATGATATAAAAGACCAAGAAGGGTCTACTAAAAATGACAATGACTCTATTGACTCATGATAAAACCTAGAATCCTTTAATGGAGGTTTTGACCTAAAAATCATTTACCCAAGAATGAAACCCACTCTTTAATAAGTCAATTTATTTTACAACAAAATTTATTTTTCTTTCTTTTCGTAAAATAAAATTATGAAGACTGACACCAATTCCATTCTTCAACACTCCCACTTAACTAGTGAGGTATTCATAATTACATAAAGGTATATGGAAGATCTCAAAATGATATGAACTATGAAGAGTTCTAGCACACACAGTGCTACAGAATAGATACCTGTCCAGGGTACTCTAATTAGGTGCCATGACTAAGGTGTACTCGAGCTTTATCCACTCTAGGTATTATCAGGCTTTTAATATATAACACCAACCCTGGGATGTGGGTGCATATCTAAGGTTGGAGCTCCATGACCAATGCCACCCTCCCTACTTCGGGATCTAGATATCAACACATAAGACGGCTAGATGTCCTCCCAAGCATCTTATTGCCATAAGATGATTTATTTCTCCTAATCATATATATATCTATATATATATATATATATATATATATATATATATATATATATATATATATATATCTATACCAATCCAAGCATTCTTCAAACTTTTAACCTTTTTACTGAGAGATCCTACATAATAAAAACCCCAATTAGTAATAAGCCTTCAAGTAATCACAAACCTTTAGGGTCCTCAATCATTCTGATGTTACTTATATCATCATCAATTTATCCAAGTAAAACTGGTCGAAATATTTATTCTTTCACTTCTTCAATAGCACCAAATACAACCTCATTACTTCTCAAATATTTTGTTTGAAAATCCATTTGTAGTTCTTTCATTCATTGTTCAGTTTCATTCTTTTTTCAAGGTATTCATTATGACTATCATAATATGTCCTCCGTCTCAACTAGGGACATGTATCTTTTCTTCTATCCAAGCTCCCTCTTGACTCAGGGAGATAAACAACTTCCTTATTTTATAACATAAGAGAAGCTTCAACCTTTCACGAATTCATACTTTCTCATGGCATCAAGGTTATATTGATCATCATCATCCTTGTAGCTTCCTTTATCATGCTCAACATCTTCAACATCTTGAAGATTACGTACCTACAAAACTTTAATAATAAGTACAACCAAATACAAATATATAGAAGCATGAATTTAACTATATCAAAATAATGTCATTACAATGGAAGCATCAAAATATTCAAGCTTTAGACATCAAATACCTAAACTGAGTTAAGTTCATAGTCAACAAGGGTTACTTCTTTTTATATTATAGACGTCAACAACTTGATAGGGTTTTTTCACAAACCCTAGACTCTGTTTCCAAGACATAAAGCTTTAGATATCAACAATTCAATCAAGATATCAATCCAATCATAGTACTATACATCTAATGTTTCAACAATATGCTCTTAGACACGTCAATTTATACTAGGGTTTGTTGCAAATCCTAGAATTTGTCATCAAAACCAAATCATATTAATGATAAAAAAACAATATACTTCTAGGGTGTCATTATCATGCCCTAGAATATCAATCTCTACGAGGGTTTTGTTACAAACCCTAGACTTCAAAACCAAAATAATTAAGTTAGCATACCAACATTTCATTTCTAGGGTTTCATTGTTATTTCCTTGTATCAAATTACTTTTTATGATGTAAACCCTAGATGCAAACATCAAATTCCAAAATTAGATATAAATTTTGACTGGGATAGGGTTTCGATCATACAGAGGAATATACACCTAGGTTTTCATTCCTAGGATCTTACTATAACTATTACAAGGGTGTTGTTCATAAACCCTAATTCACCAAACCCTAAAAATCCAGGGTTTCATTATACAACTTAGACATGAACAAAAAACCCTAAAGGACTAGGAATTTTTTACCACTACATCATCAAAACCCTATACTTCAAAAGAATAGGATTTCATAATATGTTCTAGAATTTATCAACAATCCATAAGTAAACTAGGGTTTCATTATTAACATTGACATACCCTTAGCATCAAGAGGCTAGGGTTTTATTGTGAACCCTAGAGGTTAGGGTTTCACAAGGATGATCAAATGACAAGATATAATATAGTAAGGGTAGATTCAATCTAATGAATAATCACCCCAAAAGGAATCTTTATGATTCAAAATCCTAGACATAAAGATGTTAGTAATGTAAAGCAAGTTTTAAATGAAGAATGATCATATCCTTTTGATGCAAAAATTTATACATACCTAGAGTTTCTATTAAAAACCTTGCATGATTATTTATTGAAGGACTCCCTCTAAAACTTATAAGTTTTGTGTTGGATACTCCTTGCGAATCCAACTGTTACTTTCTACAAGTTTTCTTGTAAAAATTTTTTTTTTGGACAATTGATGATGGCTGTGCTAGTATTGTGCATGAATGTTGGCATTGCTGTCAACCAGACTCACAAGAATGCGTGCTACAAAAAATGCATGGCTCAGAAGGGTTCCTATGGTAGCTACAGGCTTGATGTAGAGGATCATCATGGTGGGTGTGATCTGAGTTGTCCAAAGAGTCAACGAGCAGAGAAGTTTGTAGTCATCTTCTAAGAAGCAGAAGGAATCAAAGCCTACATCATACCCGCTCCATTGGAAATTTCTCTAAACAAGATTTCCAATGATATGAAAAAGTCCACAAATTGACTCCTGGATCAAAAGATATGGTATGTTGAAGTTCAAGATTGTGAAGCCTTAGGAAGGAAGAAATATCAGCATATCAGAAGTCTAGGATATCGATGCATCTGAATATCGGAGGTCAGCATAATCAGCATATTGACATATCATAGATCAGAATGTCGAAGGTCTAGCATATCGACATAATGAGTATATCGGAGGTCAGCGTATCGACACATCGACATATCGAGGATTGCAGATGTTGGAGGTTAGCTTATCAACGCATTGGAATATTGGAGGTCGGCATATTGGCGCATCATCATAATCAAAGAACAACATGTCAGAGGTCAACATATCGGTGCTTAGTCATATCAAAAGTCTAGCACATCAGAGTATTGGCATATCGGAGATATGGATACCAAAACATTGGAATATTGGCGCAAGTGGTACATCGTAGGTTGGAGCCTTAACACATCGGAACAACGTCATATCGGGGATCAAAATATCTAAACTTCTTAAAGTGAGGAGCCTTTAAAAGTTGCGATATCCGATAAGTGAAAATAAGCCTTTATAAGTGCTAAGGAATGCCAAAATAAGACTAACAAAGGATTTTGATGCAAAACCAAAGGTTGATGGGCCCTCTTCTCTCTCCTCTAGCAGGACACATGACATCATATGATTGGCTTTGATAAGTCATAGAGACATCTGACATCAACATGACGTGGTAGTATGGAAAGACACATGGTAGTCATATTTAACCTTATTAGGTAGTCTAATGGGCTAGAACCGGGTGACACATGTCACCTCTAAGGAATCACCACATAGAGTGATGATGTCATATCAGAGGTCGAAATATCAAAGGTTGAAAATGTCAGAACTCTAGAACAATTGGAGTTTGGAAAATTTTTGATAAAGGGGGCTTCTGATATTGGGCTGACACTTGGTCATGAGAGTTCAGAAAACCAAGGATGCAAAGCAATTAACAAAGGAAGAATGGCCCTCGATAGGAGCAAAGAACCTTAACACCTTAATGATGAGCTGCAAGTCAAAGCCCTTAGTCCCATGGAGTAGAAATTCTCAAGGAGCTCAGTGGTAGAGGAGTATCGAAACAATGCACCATTGTGAAGTTGCGATATGAAGTGTCTCTGAAAATATAATACATATAATTAAAGGCATATGGGTCGGCAGCTTCGAAACTGAATGCATGAACATAGGAGTTGGTAGATTGAAAGGGAATAAACCTGCAGACTGCTTCATGTGCATGAATGGCTATATCAAACGAGAATAGAGTGGTCACCTCTGTGATTTGTCAAAGATCTGTGGAGTGATAAATGAGATTGGGACTCTCAAAGAAGTTTGTAGGTCATATGATAATTAATTTCTCAGCATGGGAGCCCTACATAGTCAGACTATGGAGAAATGCAAGGTCCATCTCTATTTTGAGTACTGTGACAAGAAACCACCAGAAGATGTAGGAGAGGCAAGGGGAGCCATGCCTAAGAACCGTTGGGCAGCTAAAGGACAGATAGGAAATACTGCCTTGTGCAGAGTGCTTCATTGGAACAAAAAACATCATCGACAACAGAGAAGATGGGGGGGTTGAGAAAATGTGTGTGAGTGTTGTGTTGTGAGTGAAGCGCATCATGATAGAGAGGTTGAAGCGCCTGAGAGGACTCTGTCTAATATATTAGCAAGAGTAGTGAGAAGAATTGCAAGGGTAGTACTGAAGAGAATTCAGTGAAGAGCCCTTGACAGTGAAGGTAGAGTGCAGAGGAAGTGTTGTTATGAGCAGCAAGAGGAGATCTGCTGCAAGTGAGCACATAAGGAAAAGTGCGGAATTTGAATCTGCAAACAACCATTTATTGGTATTTTACTTGTATGATTGTATGCAATAGTATTTCACTTGTATGATTGGTTTGACAATTGTATGAAATAGTAGAGCAATGGCAAGGGCAGGTTGGTGCCTTAATATTGAAGAGGTTTGTGCCTCTTGGAAAGTTGGTGCCTACTAACCAAAGGCTAGGTTGGTGCATCTTGGCAAGTTGGTGCTTGCTAACCAAAAAGGGTCGGTGCCTCCTGTGAGTGTGTGCTCACAAAAAAACAGATGTAATTAAGTGGGTGCATAATTTACATCATAAACAAACAACAAATTGGTGTTTTTTCCCTCTAGGTTTTCATGTGAAAAACACCGTGTCAGATGTGTGCTTCTCATGTGATTGTTGTTTGAATATGTGTGTCTGAAATATTGTTGGTTCAATGTTTTTTGAATGAATTCTCTCACAAGTTAAATAATATAAGAAGGGACTGTAAGCATAATAATAAAAAGAAAAACAATTTCTTATTTACTGATTCACGCCCATCCCCCCCTTCCCCTCTGAGAAATTCCTTATTAGTAATTGGTATCAAATCCAAGTTCCTTCAACAAACAATTTAGGCATTGGAAGGTAGATCTATAAGGAATTATGCCTAGGCAAGAGATTCAAGAAGCTTACTCAAGTAGAATAACAGCCTTTGATGGGACCAACTATGTTTTTTTGAAAGTGAGAATGGAAGTGTATCTTATGTCCCTAGGAGTAGATGTTTGGACTTCAGTACTAGTAGACTACAATGTCCCTGATATTCCCCCCACTGATGTAGATGGAAAAAAATTATATGTGAGCAATGGTAAAGAAAAGAATGATATTATCGTTGGTCTTAGTCAATTAGTACTTGTAAAAGTTATGCATTGTATGTCTGCTAAGGAAGTGTGGGTAAAACTTAACTAGAGTCATGAAGGAGATGACAAAGTCAAGCAAGTGAAACTTCAAACTTTCAAAATGAGGTTTGAAAGCTTGAGAATGGATGAGAATGAAAGCATGGCAGAATACTTCCTCAGAGTTGATGAAGTCACTAATATTATTAGAGGACTCGGTGAAGAATTCAAGGAAGAGATGATCATTCAGAAAGTATTAAGATCTTTACCCATGAGATTTAATGCCAAAATCTCAACTATTGAGGAAATGGATAATTTAAAGGATCTTAAGATGGATCAGTTGCATGGTACTCTCACAACATATGAGATGAGAGTAGTAATAGAAAATTTTGAACTGAAGGAAGTGACATTCAAAGTATCCAAAAAGGGAAAGGAGAACAAAGATCATCAAGATTGCTCCAGCTGTGAATTTGATCAGGAGTTAGAAAACTGAAGCATGGATTAGGAAAATACAAAGAGAAATTGTCCTTTAAGTGTTTTGACTGTGGAAGAGTTGGAAATTTCTCTTCCAATTTCCCTTATAAAGAAAATGCTAAAAGGGAAGAGGATTTGAAATTTTGAAACAAGTCTCAGATACATCAGAAGAAAAATCCCTATAAGAAGAAGGGGTTCTACTCCAAAGAGGATAGATCAGCACGAGAGTGAGACTATGAATACTCATCAAAGAATGAGTCAGATAAGTATCTTCTTATGGCCTTTGAAACAAAATCCAAGAAGCAAGGTATTATGGACTCTCAAGAGGAAAAATGAGAAGGACTAGGATACCTTGAAGGGGAAATCATCAGTGCCCTCGACGAATTAAAGAAAACAAGGAAGAAGAATAAGCAACTGAAGGAATAGTTACAACGTGTAGAGGAATGTATGTATAACTCTGATCACGAGGATTTTTCCTATCAAAAATAAAAGATTGAAGAAGCTATCAAGAGCAAGGAAAATCTAGTCCTTCTACTAAATGAAAACCAAGGAAACTGTGAGAGATTGGAAGAGGAGAACAAGTAGTTGAAATAGGACCTGCTCAAGTTGAAAAAGGAAATGATCTCACAGATATGCAAAGATGATATTCTATCTTTGAAAGTTGAGTTGGAGGAGGAAAAATGAAAAAGGAGGTTCTTGAAGACATGATTCAAGAATGGGAAGAAAATTGTGCAAGTCTTGAAGTAGAGGTTTTCTCTCTGATAAATGATCTTGAGAAAACAAATACCAAGAAGGGTATAAATGAAAAATTTACTGAAGGGACAAGGAGACTAGATCAGATCCTGAATAGTATAAGGCCTTCAAGAATCAAAACCGGTCTGGGATACTCTAAGACATAAGAATATTGTATTGGGAAGATAAAGTTCAAGTCTGCAGGATTTGAAGAACCACAGATCCATTGGAAGAATCATCATGAAATGATTAATGAGACAAAAGAGCAGTTGGACAAAGAGGAGATCATCAATGGAGAATGAACCAATCAGTCAGATGACCATGGTACTTTCCTGCACAATCTCATAATGCTTCTAACAATAGGCATGCTTATTTGTTTTATGGTCACTACTATAGGTGTCATATCTTTGGACATAAAGCCATTGATTGTATAAGGATCAAAGTTGAAAAAGATAAAAATCATAGATATAATACACATCGAATTTCTAAGTCTCAAAATTCCTCTCTCAGAAATCAGAATGTCTTCTCGCCCTTACTAAGTGAAGTAGAATGCTTCAAATGTAATAATTTTGGACACAAATCTAGTGAGTGAAAATGCAGGTTTGAACACCTATCTAAGTCCCAATATGTTAGACAATCAGATATACAGAAGGATAATGAGAGCTATAAATGAAAGACTAAAAGAGGCATGTGGTGTGGACTTGCCTTATCAGCTCATAATCAAGAAAAGAAATGGTATGTGAATAGTGGTTTCTCCAAACATATGAATGGGGACAAAAGAAATTTTTTTGTTACTTAAAGAAAAGGATAGAGTAGAAATGTCACCTTTGGAAACATTGCTCCAACAAGAATCAAGGGTAAAGGTGTAGTTAGTCCTTATAAAAAAATTAAGCACAAAATGTGTTATATGTAGAAGGTCTCAAGCACAATATGCTCAGTTTTAACCAAATGTGTGATAATGGCTATGATGTGACCTTTCAATCTAAATACTATGAGATCCGCAACATAAAGAATGGAAAACTGGTGGGAAAGGAAATCAGAACCCACAATAATGCATATGTGTTTGACGATTCCAAGGTTAACCACAATTTAAGCAAAAAAAGTGAAGCACAGTTGTGGCACAAGAGGCTTGGGCATACGAATTTTGATAGTTTGATAAAAGTAAGCAAGATGGGAGCAATGAGATGATTACCAAGACTGTCAAAGCCTGATAACACAATCTACAAGTCACGTTAGTTTGGAAAGCAGACTAGGAATGATTTTAAATCGAAAGAGTTCTCCTCATCCAGACCTCTGTAGCTCCACACAGACATTTATGGCCCAACCAAATCAAGAACCTCAAAAGGAGAGAGGTATTTCATGTTTCACATTGATGATTTCACCAGGGCCACTTGGATTGTCTTCTTAAAAGAAAAATTAGAAGTGTTCAAGCATTTCAAGAAGTTTAAAGCTCAAGTAGAAAAGGAGAAAGACTTAAATATAAAATGCTTTAGATAAAACAGAGGGGGAGAGTACACCTCAAGTGAACTTGAGGAATTATGTCAAGAGCACAGTATCAGGAGGTAGTACACAGTGGCTAGATCTCCTCAGCAAAATGGGGTAGTAGAGGGAAAGACCAAATCAATCCAGGAAACGGTAAGAGCAATGTTGGATGAAGTAGGAGTGTCTCACAAATTCTGGGGAGAAGCAGCCTAGGCAACAGTATATTTGTCAAACATAACTCAACTCAGGCCTAATAGTGATAAAACTCCCTATGAGTTATGGAAGGGAAGACCTACATCAGTTAAACACCTCAAGGTGTTTGGAAGCAAGTGCTTCATTAAAAGGAATGAAAAGAACCCTGGGAAGTTTGATTCATGTGTTGATGAAGGGATATTGCTCGAGTACTCTATTCGAAGAAAATGATATAAGTGTTACAACAAGCAAACAAGGAAGATTGAGGATTGCATCGAGTTAATAATAGATGAGGTAGGTTCACAACCTGAATCGTGTAAAAGAAATATGAACTCACATGATGAAGAAAGTTCGTATTTGAGGTCCATGGATCTAGAAGAAACGGATTCAGATAGTGAAGATGATGAAGCAGGCACGACTTCAAGGCCAAAGACACCCTCCAGGTATGTACAGAAGGAACATCCTGAGAGTTAGACTCTTGGAGATCAAAGACGTGGTGTCCAAACCAGAAGAAAACTTGTTGGCAATACAAGTTAAGTGAATCTGGCTCTATTATCACATATAGAACCCAAGAACCTCTGTCAAGAAAGTGAAGATAAGTTTTGGGTGAAAGCTATGAATGGAGAACTTGACCAGATTGAAAAGAATGATACATGGGAGCTTGCTCCAAGGTCGAGAGAGAAAAAATTTATTGGAACCAAATGGGTTTTGAAGATCAAAATAAATGAGTGGGGTCAAGTAATCGGGAACAAAGCTCAATTGGTCTACAAAGGGTATGCCCAAATAGAAGGGGTAGATTTCGAAGAAACCTTTGCACAAGTAGCTTAACTAGAAGCTACAAGATTCTTTCTTGCTCTTTCCATCCATACAAATATCAAGGTATATCATATGGATGTGAAGTCTTCCTTTCTCAACGGAGGTTTAGATGAAGAAGTTTACATTGAGTAGCCAAAAATATTTCTACTCTCCTTCGATGAAGGGCTCGCATGCAAATCGAAGAAGGCCCTGTATGGGTTAAAACATAACCCCAAAGCTTGGTATGAAAGGTTGGATAGGTATCTTCAACAACAAGGGTTTAAGAAAGGCACAGTTGACAATAACCTTTATGTAAAATATAAAGGCAACCATCTACTAATAGTAGTTGTGTATGTGGATGATATAATATTTCGCAGCGATATGAAACAGTTGGGGCATCAATTTGCAAAATGTATGCACAAAATGTTTGAAATGTCCATTATTGGATAACTTTCCTTATTTCTAGGTCTGCAATTTACTCAGTCTCCACAAGGAGTGTTTATATCCCAATCCAAATATCTCAAGGAAACTTTGCATAAATTTGGAATGGAATATTGAAAACTTTTCAGCATGCCCATGACTATAGGATGCAAATCGGGAAAAAAAGATGGAACGCTGCCAGTAAATCAAATTGAATACAAGTCAATGATAAGAAGCTTACTGTATCTTAAAACATCAAGGCCAAACATCATGCAAGTAATGGGGATTGTGGCCAAATTTCAGGCTTTTCCATGCGAAAGTCATGTTGTTGCTGTCAAGAGGATCTTCAAATATCTTCAAGGTGAAACAGAGTATGGACTATGGTATGCTAAAAGTGAAGATTTCAAGTTGAAAGTCTCCACGGATGCAGATTGGGCTGGATGTCTTGATGACAAGAAGAGTACTTCTGGTGCAACTTTCTTCTTGGGCAAATTCTTGGTGTTGTGGGTCAACAAGAAACATGTTTCCATTTCTATTTTGACTACTGAAGAATAGTATATTGTTGCTGCTACCTGTTGTATGCAGATTATATGGATGAAGCAAACCTTGAAAGATATACAAGTAGAGTTGTCTGATCCCATTCCAATAATGCATGGCAACACAAGTTCCATTAGTATCTCCAAAAACCCTATCATGCATTAAAAAACTAAGCATATTCCTATCAAGTTCCATTTCTTGAGGGAAGAGGTTATAGCCAACACTGCCAGACTTGAATATGTACCCACTAAAGAGTAACTGACAAATATATTTACCAAGCCACTGGCAAGAGAAACATTTGAGTATCTCAGACAGCAGATAGGATTTATGACTCCTCCCTCCAAATGACTTCATTTTGTTAGGTGGTGGAAGCTACTCAGCATGTGGAACTCATGGGAGTTTAGGCTGCAATTGTTTAGGGGGAGTGCTCGTGAAGTGTTCTTTGCCACTAATGTCAAAGGGGAAGAAGATTTGCATCGGAGTAGGGCATTGAAGTAGATCATGCCTAGCCTAAGGGAGAGCTTATGGTGTTTCCATCAATGCCAAAGAGGGAGATTGTTCTACAATTGATGGTGGTTGTGATAGTATTGTGAATGAATGTTGGCACTGATGTCAACTAGAATAGAAAGAATGTGTGCTACAACAAATGCATGGCTTAGAAGGATTATTATGGTAGTTGCAGGCTTCATGTAGAGGATCACATGGTGGGTGTGATTTCAACTCTCTAAAGAGTCAATGAGCAGAGAAGTTTCCAATCATCTTCCAAGTAGTAGAAGGACTCAAAGCCTACATTAGACCCTCTCCATTGGAAAGTTCTCTGAACAAGATTCCCAACAGTATGTGGAAGTCCAAAATTGGACTCCTGGATCAAAAGATATGGTGTGTTAATGTTCAGGGTTGTGAAGCCTTAGGAAGGAAGAAATATTGGCATATTAAAATTTCAAGATATCGGCGCATCAGAATATCGGAGTTCAACATAATCATTGCATCGGAATATCGTAGATCGTAATGTCAGAGGTCTAGCATATCGACGCAATCGGAATATTGGAGCTCATAGTGTCGGTGCATCGACATTTCAAGGATCATAGATATCGGAGGTCAGCATATCGGCACATCGGAATATTAGAGTTCGATATATCGGCATATCGGTGATCAAGATTGTAGAGGTCAACATATCAATGCTTGGGCATATCGCAAGTCTAGGACATCGAAGTATCGACATATCAAAGATCTGGATATTGGAACATCGAAGGATTTCCACAAGTGGCACATCAGAGGTTGGAGCCTTAACACACTGGAACATCGGCATATTGAGGATCGAAATATCATAACTTCTTAAAATGAGGTGCCTTTAAAAGTTGTGATATCCAATAAGTGTTGATAAGGCTTTATAAGTGCTAAGGAATGCCAAAAGTATATTAACAAAGGATTTTAGTGCAAAACCAAAGGCTGACGGGCCCTCTTTTCTCTCCTCTAGCAAGCCACATGGCAGCATATGATTGGCTCAAATAAGCTACAATGGTGTATGACGTCGGCATGACATGGTAGTATGGCAGGACACGTTGTAGGCATATTTAACCTTATTGGGTAGTCTAATGGGCCAGAACCAGTTGGCAAGTTGTCACCTCTAAGGAGTCACCACGTGGAGTGCTAACGTCATATTGGAGGTTGGCATATCAGAGGTTGAAGATGTTAAAACTCTAGAATAGTTGAAGTTTGGAAATGTTTCGATAAAGGGGGATTTTGATATTGGGTTGGCACATGGTCGTGAGAGTTCATAAAACCAAGGGAGCATAGCAGTTAACAAAGGTATAATGGCTCCTGGGAGGCGCAAAGCGCCTTAGCACCTTAATGTTGAGCTGCAAGTGATATCCCTTGGTCCCATGGAGCAAAAATTCTCAAGGAGCTCAACTACAGAGGAGTATCAGAACACTGCACCACTGTGAAATTGCAATATGAAGTGTCTCTGATAACATAGTACAAAGAATTAAAGGTGTATGGGTCTGTTGTGGCCACAACCACCACCCTATCAAAACTTGCCTTGGCAGCAATTTTGAATGGGTCCCCTAAAAGTTGATTTTCACCTCTCCGAATGATCTGTTTTAGCCTAAAGACTTTAACTCGTTGCTGAGTCAAACCTTCAATTCCTAATGGTTGAGCCCCCCTCTTTAAAAATCTTCCATATGATTCATTTCTAGCCCTTCCCAACCCTCCATTCATTTCCTCCATCGTAACCCTTCCTAACCCTCCAAAACCCTCTATCGCACCTCATCTCCATTGTAACTCTTTATAAAAGAAATACTCAAAAAATGCCCAACTTACCCTTTTTCCGCTTAACCGCAATCAACACTAAAACACAATGCATACATGGCTTCTAGACCCGACGGTTTTATTAACCCAAATGCATATATTTCGGGTCCGGAGCCCCATCGCATATCGCTATCGGCAGGGTCCCGAGCTTTTATATATAGGGCGCACCACTATAATCCGGACTCGATGGCGTTATTAACCATGTTTCATATACCTTTTTGGTCTGGAACCCATACATAAGCCGAATGCGATAATCAGACGCGACGACTTTATCAAGCATAATACATATGTGGGTTTCGAGTCTGCTTCCCCATCACATATCGCAATCAGTGGGGTCCGGGGTTTTTATATAATACATACCGCTACCACCTGGGCTCGACGATAATTATAGACTAGAGCACATAAAATTTCAAGTCCGACCTTATGGCCGGACACGAGGTTTTCCCATATATTCTTGTGTTTTTGAAAAACATTGAGGTCGGGACTTTTCAAAGGGAAATCATACATTGCGGACCCGCTAGGACTATTAAGTGTGATATATATATATATATATATATATATATATATATATATATATATATATATATATATATATATATATATATATATATATATATATATATATATATATATATATATATATATATATATATCTATTTATATTTATATTTATATATATTTCGGTCCGCCTACCCCGATCGCTTATCGAAATCGGCAGAGCTTGGGGGTTATGCAGTTAGCGGAGGGGTGATATCCGGACTTGGCGATGATTATATGCCCGATTATATAACATTTGAAGTCCGGCCTTACGGTCGGCCACAGGTTTTTCTGTGTTTTCCCTTGTATTTGCGATAATACGCTAGAGTCCAGGCTTTACAAAGGGAAGCCTTATGCGGGGAACCTAAAGGAATTATGAACCACGACATATATGCATGTCGGGTCCGGTCAACCGAAAGGCACAATTGGCATAGCTTTAAGTCCAAGCACATGGCACGATGTGATGCGATATGGCGGACTCGATAAAGCATAGGTTCCCGCCTATAGTTTTCCAAGTTTGGGTTTTCAATTCAGCTCTATGTTTTGCGAGGATTTTCATGTAAATCGGATTTTCGCCTACGAGACCGAATCAATGCTTAGATTAAAGACCAGGGGCTGATCCTTTCATGATTGTTTCTCTTGATGTTATAAATGCTTTATGAAGGCAAGATTTGTGTTTTTTAAGCATTTTTATCATATTTGTATAAGTGTGACTGACGTTGGCTATCTTTGCAGGTGAGGATCGAGAGAAGGCAAGCAAGGCCGAAGAATGGATGCGTAAGCTTCAAGTATGACTCCAAATAAAAGATGCAGGAGCAGATCCGAAGAGTTTATCCATGCGAATATGTTTATTTGAAGATTGGGCTTTAGGCGTTGGCAGTCAGATTTCCAGGTGTTGCGTATGTATTCTGAAAGCGAAATTGCCCCAAATTTCATCATGAAGAGATGACACACAGTCATCCCCTCTAATCAACAACCATTCATTTCCCTAGGAAATGAAGCACTCCAGTGACAGGAAACGCCCTCTACGTGTCAGCAGTGACACTGATTGTCTTCATCTGTATATTCTGATCTGTATAATGAAAGAGGATAGAGGGAAGGCGAAAAGGCAAAAAGGAAGACCGAGAGTCATTTCCAGTTGCATAAATATTCCCTCCGGATAGGAGACAGGGGCTTCTTGTTTGGAGAACAACAACTTTGATTTATTGTGAATAAAGAGGACTGTTTGGTTCAAGAAGGAGCTTGTTGTTTCAAATTTGTTTCCCTTTTCTCTGATATGTTTAGAATCAGTGTGTTGTTGCTGGTATAAAGACAAATTTGATTTGATTTATGCATATTGTTAACCACCAGTTCATGGTTGTTCTTAGTTATTTGAATGTAATTCAATAGCGTTGATAATTCATGAAACGTTGTTGAGTCCAGACTTTGTTAAACATCAGTTGCAAGTGTTATTTGTATGTAAAGGAATGTATATTCCTGTATAAGTAATTGCATTGTGATTAGGATTTAATACAACCTTGTTCTTATGTGGACCAGTAATTGATTCATTTGGACTTTGGATTTATATATGATGTTAAACCTCCTTATTTTTTGCTCCTGTAGGATAGATTAGGATAATTAGGACTAGATTAGAATAGTTAGAAGTAGTGTAGATAGGATTTAATACATAGTGGTTAGCTATCTTATTTTGTTGATTTAATTGAAGTCTTCTTCCCAGAAGCAATCTTTCAACACCTATTACAGTTCACAGGGTCTGTTAAAACCCATTGGAACTAGCCATTCCAAATGAAAGCAAGCCTAATTGGGGTCTATGATCAGGTTAGTTCCCCTTGTTGGTATAGCGAAAATTCGCCATGTCAACAAATTGGCGCTAGAAGGAGGGCCTGCACCGCTGTTCACAGCTTTTCAAGATTTCATCTATAAGTGCCACGCATGGATTCAAAAGGAATAATGTATGGATTGTAGAGGCCAAAAAGACCACTCCACCCATTTGAAAGAGCCTCATTTCGAGGAAATAGAGACCCCTCTAAGTCCTGTTTCTGGGTCACCCAAGGAAGAGAGACTGTGGGAGTACCCTATCACTCAGGAACAACCAGTCAGAAGACTTACTCGGGCTTATGCTCGTTCCCTATCCCAGCTCCCTATCTTTCAGTCTTTACCTCCGACAGCAAAAAGAAAGCCAAGGGTCTATCACATAAACAAAGAGACATCTACAACCCCTTCTCTTGAAGATATTGTGCTTGATTCTTTGCAGAGTATCGACTCTCCTTGGGAAGAAATTCCTGAAGATTCCCCTTCTGAAGGCAACCCCTGGCCTGATTTGGAAAATCCTAAGGAAGAAACCATCAACCAGAACCTCCATATCCATAACATGGCTAACGTTCCTCCCCTACTAGGGGATCTACCTCTACTTCCCCTTCCGGGTGGGAATCAACCTCCACCTCCCCTAGGAGCACTCCCTCCCTGGCTTGCACAGGATGTTGTAGCGGTACCGGGGTAGTAGCATCCCTTACCCAAGAATGCAGAAAGAGTATTGCCTAAATTCAACCCTGAGCTGGGAGATGCGGCTGATAACCACATTAATTCCTTCTTCCTAGTCATGCGCATGTTGGGGGTAGCCGATGAGGATGTGGTATGTTGCTTGTTTCCTTTTACTCTGGTTGGTTCAGCTTCCACATGGTACTTTAGCTTGAGAATAGGATCGACCACCTCATGGGCTGCCTTTCAGCAGGCTTTCTTAGACAAGTTCGGCGATGAAAAAACACCCGCGGCCTTAGTTTTAGAGCTATCCCATTTGAAAATGGACACCAAAGAAAGGTCAAGGATTTTAACTTCCAGTTCAATACTTTGTTCAATAGAATCCTGGCTATCGCTAGACCTACTGATGAGGTGCTCATGGATTCTACATCTCTCCTCTCCCTATCCCTACTGCGATGTGGGTTAAGAGAAGTAACACACAAATCTTACAAGGTGCTATCGATGAAGCAATAAAAGTTGGGAATGAAATGATCAGTCTCACAACATGTCATCATACGACTAAAGGAAATAAAGCCTCTCAGTCATCCAAGAAAAGTAGTGGGAATGATAACAAAGTGGCTGAGGGCAAAGAAAGGGACACCACGGATGTGGAAGGTTTGCATCGGATCATTAAGAAATTGAAAAACACAGTCATAGATATGAAAAGGAGTTCTGGAGAGAGTGGAGGAGAGTATAACAACAGAAAACCCTTCAAACCTTTCTTTCGCAAGAGGACAGAAGGTGGTCATGGACAACTTGCATTGCCTGCTCCACCCAATGAAGGGAATCTAAATATGGAGGAGCTGGCTCTTATTGGATCGCTCCTTAACAAAGAAGAACCTATAGTGGAGCTAGAGCCAGAACAAGAAAATGAGGAGGAATACCAAGTGGAAGAACCCGTGGACGAAGAATCTCATATCAATGTACTGTGGGATTTCTACACAAATGAGAATGATGGCAACGAAGGAGATAATATGGCAGAAATTCACAGTAATGAAATCCACACACGAAGTAAGAGGCCACTTGCAAGTGTGATGAAGCCTGTAGACCAAACAAAGAAATATGTTCCCCCTATGAAGGCACCCGCTCCCAAAGTTCCTGTTGAGAAGGGTAGACCAAGCGGTTAGTTGAAGAATACCCCAGTGGCAAACCGTCCAGAGAAAAAGAACACAGCTTCCACTGCAACGAAGGTGAATCCAAATGGTAAACTTCCACCTAAGAACAAAAAAACTGGTATGTTTACTCTACCCTATCCTATTTATAACATTGATTACAATATTGTGGATGATCTTAAGAAATCTAGGGCCAATATCACATACTTTTACTTACTAAAATTAACGCAGCAAAGAGATCTGCTCCTGAAAGCTATGAATGAGAGAAATTCCAAACCCCCACCATCCCAAGTAGCCAAACCAAGAAGTCAGTGCCCAGACCTATCAACACCTCCAATAAAACCCAAATACAGTCAGCTATGGAAGCCACTCTGTCTAAAATGAATCGAAACCCCCAAGATGTCAGTGCAACCATGATAGGGAGGAAATCAAAATCCATGACTCCACCTTTCCTTATCACATTTGAAATCCTCAAAATGAATATACACAATTGCTTGGTAGATTTCGGTGCGTCGTCCACTCTGATGCCTTATGCTATTGCCAAAAGACTACATGCGCTACGCAAGAAAACTAGGCCTCGAATTATGCAATTAGACAGGACGAATGTGAAGGTGATTGTGGAATTGAAAGATGTGTTGATTTAGATGGCTGCTAAACCACAGTACACACAAGTCATTGACATAGTGTTAGTCGATATACCCGAGGCTTATGGAATGCTGCTTAGTAGGGATTGGTCAGCAAAACTCAATGGATATTTCTCAACAGATTGGTCGCATCTCTTGTTGCCTCAGAAGGGAAAAGGTGATATGCTAAGACTTGATTGAGAAAGATACATGAAATATGTGGTAATAGAACTAAATGGTCCCAGTGAACCTATAATTTTTACCAACTCCATCCTTGGGAACTATAGTTTCAATGTTTATGCTACAGAGACCTGTTTTGGAGACTTCCATGCAGAAACATTTGAAGAAACTTTGACATAAACAGAGTTGGAAGCTTCCTCCCACAATCCAACTGATGAACTATCCTGTATTATAGTAGATGATAGGACTAATCTCTTAGATAGTGGTTCAATTGATGTAACATTAGATTCTATATTTCGGACACTCTATTTTGATGGCTCTAACTCCCTTGAAGGTGCAGGTGCTGGGAGCATTCTCATTGACACGCAAGGGAACCAACATTTGATGGCTAGCCGGTTGGAGTTTGCTTGCACCAACAATACAGTAGAACATGAAGGCTTGTTGCAGGGCCTGAAGAAAGCCATTGATATGAAGGTAAAAAATCTTAAAGTTTTTGTTGAGTCACAGATAATTGTTGATCAGGTAAGGAAAATGATACATTACAATTCACCACACATGGTAGGGTACCAGCATGAGGTATGGAGCTTAATTGACAATTTTGATTCTTTTAATATCACATACATACCTTGAGGGAAAAACCAAGATGCAGATCTGATGGCTAGTATGGCTGCTAAGCTTTTGCCTGATTTTAGATTGAAGAAAAATAAATGTTTTGTTGAATTGGTTTTCAGACCATCCGTGCGTGATAACATCTCAAATTGGCAGGTGTTTGAAGATGATGAGTAAATCCTTGAGTTCTTGCACTCGAGAAGACATTCAAGAATGCAGTCATTGATGAAAAGGAGAACGACATGCTTATCAATGAGAGGGAAGATGAGGAAAAGGATTAGCCCAATGTGATTCCCAAGTCAGTTGTTAAGATGGAGCACTTGTATGAATTGCATGATAAATTCAAGAAGCAAACTAACTGCAAAACACATAGCTCATCCATGAAGCATGAATCTATCAACCTTGGGACTAAAGAAGACCCAAAAACTATTAATTTGGGCCTGGGGTTCTCTCCACAAGAAAAGGATGCATTTGTCAAGCTATTTAAAGAATACAAGGACGTATTTGCATGGACATATGGAGATCTAAAAACCTTTGATACCAATGTTATGCAACATATGATTCCTTTAGAAAAGGAGGCTAAGCCCTACCAACAAAAGCTTTGCGAGATGCATCCAAGCCTAGAACTGTTGGTGAAGAAAGAATTAAACAAGATGGTGGATGCTAAAATCATCTTTCCGGTCAGACACACCCGTTGGGTAGCCAATCTCATGTCAGTAAGGAAGAAAAATGGAGATATCAGGCTGTGTATCGATTTCAGAAACCTAAACAAAGCATCGCCAAAGGATAACTATCCTGTCCCTTCTATGGAACACATCCTTCAGTGTGTTTCTGGGTCTGAAATGTTGTCCCTATTAGATGGATTTTCAGGATATAATCAAGTGTTGGTATCTAGTGGGATCAACTGAAGACAACCTTCAACACTAAATGCGGCACCTACGCGTATCATAAAATGCCTTTTGGACTTATTAACGTGGGCGCCACTTTCCAGAGAGCTATGGACCTAGCTTTCCTAGGGTTGATTAACAGATCAGTAGTGTTTTACATGGATGACATCAATGTGTATTCATATCACAGAAGGGATCATATTTAACAACTGAGATAGATTTTCAAAAGATGTAGAAGGTATGGAATATCATTGAATCCCAAGAAAAGTGCCTTCGCAGTCACAGAAGGGAAACTGTTGGGGCATATCCTCTCTAAAGAAGGGATTGTTATTGATCCTAAAACAATAGAGACCATCATGAGAATGCAACCCCCTGCAAATAAGAAGGCCATGCAATCTCTCTTTGGGAAGATCAATTTCATTAGAAAATTTGTCTCAGGTTTCATGGAAATAGTGCGCCCCATGCAGCTGATGATGAAGAAAGACGATGTGTATAAATGGAGCGATGAAGCCAAGAAAGCGTTTCAGTGAATCAAGGAAGCCATCGCTGAAGCTCCTGCATGTTGGAAATAATACTGAGAGGGGGGGTGAATCAGTATTATCAGATCAATAAAACTTTTTTTTCATACTCAGAAACATATACGCTACTTCAGTTAAGTGAACCAGCGTGTACACGCTGTTGTGTCTAAAGCAACCAACGTATAACCAGAAAACTTATGATTCAGTTAGCTTATCTTCAGTAAATACACCAGAACATTATTAACCATATTAATAGTAAACAGATGCAGTATAACAGAACAGATCATCACACAAAAGCCACACACATGAACACCATGATATAAGGTGGAAACCCAATGTGGGTGAAAACCACTTGCTGCAAGTCGTCTCTATATTTCTTTAATATGAAACTTCAGTTTACAATCTTTTGTACTGGTGCAGCCTTATACCAGTACGCAGGCTACAACCTGCAGAAGGCTACAACCTTCTCTCGTTTACCAGACTCTCCTGAAAGGGAGCTCCAACCCCCTTTGCTCTAGTACGTAGGTGCTGGCCTACAATCTTCTTTCCTTCAGGTACCACTTTTCATACATTTTCAGACTGGATATTCCTGAAGCACAACATTACAATCTGAAGACCACAATTCATTCAACTTTCATAACAGATCATTGAACCACAAAACAACCAATACTAGCATCATCAATCTTTGAATCACTAAATCACTGAACCACTGAAACCCTTTCAATACCAGTCACCAGAACACAGAGCAGACTACAGAACTCTGCAATAACAGTCAGACCCAACTGCAAACCCAAAAATAAAGCTTCAAAAGATATACGCTACTTCAATGAAAGAAACCCGCGTATACACGCGCTTTTACCGAAGACAACCTGCGTACAGATCTAAAAATAATTTCTCATAACTTGCAGCTGTACCAGACATCAGTCATACCCAGAACATAACATTGCGTCAGTATGCAGATCTAGAAATACGCATAATCAACCATATCACAAGAGTGCATTTCAAACCATTTGATCCCGATCTGTCCTTAGATCTAGTCTTCCATCAACCGGTGTGATCTCTCCTTAGCTTAGATCAAGCAACCCAGAACCTGCATACCAGATCTCTTTCTTTTTCAGATATTCAAGACTTTTTCAATTGTACATGCCTAATGATCTTCTTCTCCTTATATAGCCTTAGGCCTTGCTCAAAACCAAGGGCCAAAACCATAGAAATCCAATACCATCAACTTCAAAACTAGGGATCAACACGTCTGTCGAGATACTTTGGTTCGGCTCAAGTACCGAGGACTAACTACCACGGACCAAAGGGAAGCTTCTCGACATGTACGCCCTTTTCTGTTCATGACACTGCATGTATACGCGACTTCGTATATAGCTAAACAGCGTATTCGCGACTTAGTATATAGCGTACCAGCGTGTATACGCAACTTGGGCTTAATGAACCTGCGTATATGAAATTTCTCTTCATACTTGTAGTCTGGACTGAGATCTGCCATCAAAGAGAGTTGCCATCAAGGACAACACCTGTATCGTAGCGCCACACCTGTGCCAAAATGCCAACAATCTCCCCCTTTGGACTTGATGGCAATCCCAAGATCCTTCGAATCATTCTCCCCCTTTGTCATCAAGGGCAAAGGGTTGTGCTCCCCCTGAGTGCATGCTGATATCTCTGCTTGGCTGTGCTGAATCATGCTCCCCCTGACTACAAAAGATGTTCTTCAAAAAGAACCAAGACTTATACACCATAAGGGACCTTCCTATCACCAAAAGACTCAATACATACATCCATACTCCCAACTAAGAGGGGACACATCAGAAACAACTAATTATATTACATCATTCATCCCAGGAATAGTGGGGAAACCAACATAGGCCATTACATGACCTTGACACCATAAAAGAGATATCACAAAAGAGATACATGACATAGAGACAACAAATGAAAGTCACCAGCAGCATCTGATAAACATCTTTTATATCAGCAACCAAGATTTCCTTCTGAGCTCCTTCTCCTGAAACCAACAACAGTTGTGAACTAGGACCAAAAGCATCTAAATGCCAACAATGCTTTATGAGACTTTAAGCTGCTCCCCCTGAACCTGAGCCTGCTGCACCCCCTAAAACTGTGCCTGAAGAATTCTGGCATACCCATCTCAGACCTTCTCCAACCAGAGTCTGCCCTTGCTGTTCAGAACTCCATTTACGCGACTTCTCCTACATAAAACGGCGTATGTACGCGGATATACTTTCTACAACACGCGTACACCATACACGCGAATTTCCCTCCATAAATCGGCGTATATACACGGATATCCTTTACGCAACTCGCGTATACCAACTTTTCTGTAGAACAGACAAGCTTCAACAGCAGGATGAAGCATCAACTACTCCTAGCTTTTGTCTGAGATATTCAAAAGTTTCCCTGGGCAGTGGTTTTGTGAGAATATCAGCAACTTGTTCCTTAGAAGGAACATACTCCAACTTGACCTTCTGCTCAAGCACTTGTTCCCGAAGAAAATGGTACTTGATTGGTATGTGCTTGGTCTTTGAGTGCATGACTGGATTCTTTGAAATGCTGATTGCACTTGTATTATCACATAAGATAGAGACTGGTGGAGTTCAAGTGATTTGAAAATCCTGCAAGGTCTGCATCATCCAAAGAAGTTGTGTGCAACAAGATGCCGCAGCCACATATTCTGCTTCAGCTGTAGATAGGGCAATCGAGCTCTGTTTCTTGCTGAACCAAGATACTAATCTGGAGCCCATAAAGAATGCACCACCACTTGTGCTTTTCCTGTCATCCACGCTTCCGGCCCAATCTACAACTGTATAAGCATGAAGTGTGAGATCTATATCTCTAGGATACCATAAGCCATAATTTTGTGTCCCTTGAAGATATTTGAAAATTCTCTTCACTGCCTGAAGATGAGTCTCCTTTGGATTTGCCTGAAATCTTCCAACTATTCCGACTGCATGCATGATGTCTGGTCGGGTTCCTGTCAAATAAAGCAAACTCCCAATCATGGATCTATAAGTTGGTTGATGAACTGCTGCTGATTCATCATTTGCACTGAGGCTACATCCTGTAACCATGGGTGTACATACTGGCTTTGAATTTTCCATGCCATACTTCTTCAAGATCTGCTTGAGGTACTTGGTTTGAGACAAGAAGATACCTCCTTCATTTTGTTGGATTTGCAATCCAAGAAAGTATGTCAATTCTCCAAGTGGTGACATTTCGAATTCTTTCTGCATAACTAAGGCAAAGTTTTGACTCATAGTCTCTTCATTGCTGCCAAAGATAATATCATCTACATAAACAACAAGTATTAGCAATTTGTTATTTTCAACTTTTATATAGAGATTGCTATCTGCTGATCCTTTTGAAAAGCCTTGTTGGTGAAGATATTTGTCCAACCGATAGTACCAAGCCCTTGGAGCTTGTTTGAGACCATAGAGAGCCTTTTTCAATCTGCATACAAGGTTTGGATCATTCCCAAGAATGAAACCATCTGGCTGCTCAATATATACTTCTTCTTCTAAGTCTCCATTCAGAAAGGCTGATTTCACGTCCATTTGAAATACCTTGAAGTTTTGAAAGCTTGAGAGAGCAAGGAACATTCGGATGGCCTCAAGTCTTGCAACAGGAGCAAAGGTCTCTTCAAAATCTATTCCTTCTTGCTGCGCATACCCTTTACAAACAAGTCTGGCCTTGTTTCTAATTACTTCTCCATTTTCATTCAATTTATTTTTGAAGACCCATTTTGTCCCCATGACATTTTTATCTTTTGGTCTAGGAACCAATTCCCAAGTGTTGTTCTTTTCGATCTGTTCAAGTTCTTCATCCATTGCTTTGACCCAACATTCATCTTTGCATGCCTCTTTCACATTTTATGGTTCAGTGGAAGAGAGTAATGCCAAATAGCTTGAAGCTTCTGCAATTCTTCTTCTTGTTTGTACTCCTGCTTCTTTCTGCCCCACAATCTGAGATTCTGGATGATTCTTTTGAACATATCTGGATGGAGTCTTCTCTTCTATTCTTGTCTGCTCCTTTGGTTCTTCTTGAGGTTCTTCTTCTTCTTGAGGTTCTTCTTCTTCATCATTCTGCCTTTGAGGGTAGCCTTCATCTTCTTCAATGTCTTCATGATGAACTTGCCTAGGAATGTATCCCTTCTCATCAACCACTACATCAATGCTGTCAACAATTCTGCCAAGTCTTTTATTGTAGCACTTGTATGCTTTGCTATGTGGAGAATAACCAAGAAGAATGCCTTCATCTGCTCTTGGTTCAAGTTTGCCAAGTTGCTCATCAGTATTCTTAATATAACATTTTCTCCCAAAGATTTTGAAGTGCTTCACCGAAGGAGTCTTACCACACTAGAGCTCATGAGGGGTTTGAGTGCTATTTACTCGAACATTTGTTTTGTTGAGAATAATGACCGCAACATGTGCAGCTTCACCCCAGAAAGTTGCGGGAGTACCAGATTCATCAAGCATAGCACAAGCCATTTGTTGGACTGTTCTGTTCATTCTTTCCACAACTCCATTTTGCTGAGGAGTTCTAGCTGTAGAGAATTCTCTTCTTATCCCATGTTCTTCACAAAAATCGAAAAATTCATTCGAGGTAAACTCCCCACCTATGTCAGATCTGAGGCACTTAATTTTGTGTCCTGATTCATTTTCAGCCAATGCTTTGAAGGATTTGAATTTTTCGAATGCTTCATCTTTGTGCTTCATAAGTCCTAACCAGACAAACCTGGAGAAATCGTCAATGAATAATATCAAATATTCTTCTCCTCGAGGTGTTCTTTTTTTGAATGGACCACATGTATCTGTATGTACTAGCTCAAGAGGCATGCTAGCTGATCCTTCCTTCTCAGGAAAATTAGTTCTGGTTTGTTTTCCAAACTGACATGATTTGCATATGGTGTTGTCTGGAATTTTGATATCTGGAAGATCACAAACTGCCTGATATTTGCATGCTTTCCTTATTTGTGGAAAGCTTAGATGCCCTAACCTCCGATGCCATAGCCAATGTTCATCATCCTTGCTCAAATAGCATTGTTGTTGTCTTTCTTCAAATATGTATAGATTATTTGGAGTCCTTCTTCCCTTGATCACTGTTTTACCTGTATCAAGATCACGAACACAACATCCATTTGATCTAAATATTACCTTTGTTCCTTGATCGCACATCTGACTGACACTTAGAAGATTATGCTTCAATCCATCAACATACAAAACATTTCCTGCTTTGACCTTCTCTTTCAACGGAGCAACGCCTTTTCCTTTTATGGTTGCAGAGATATAGTTTCCAAAAGAAACTTTCTTTCCCTTTTCTAATGCGGTATATGATTCAAGTTTTTCTTTGTCCCCTGTCATATGCTTCGAACATCCACTGTCAATGTACCATAGAATTTCTTGACCTTCTACATAAAAGGCTATCCCACATCTTTCTGGTTGCGGTTCCTTTATTCTCCATGTTCTGACATTTGAGTTTTGTTCCTTCTGAGTTGTCTTCCAGAACCTGCTCCTGCATTCAGAGTCTTCATGACCAAAGTTATTACAAATAGAGCATTCAACTTCATTTTCAAGAACCGAAAAGTTGTTATAAGTCCTTTCCATGGTTCCAGTCATACTCCTTTTCTTTTGAGCTTCTCTAGTCATGATTGTCTTGTAGGCAACACATTGAGCTGCTTTGTGACCGAAGTTATGGCAAGAAAAACATTGGCCATTAAAGAAACTTCTGCGATAATCAGATCTATCATCCAACCGATTGTAGCTTCTATTCACATTCATTCTTGGGGCAAATTGGGAAGATTTTACCTGTGGCTGATTGTAGCTTCTGTTTGTCCTTAAGGCAGTTTGTCCCCGAATTTCTTGATGGTCTTTATTTGTTCTTGAGGTAAACTGTCCCTGATTCACCTGATGACTTTTATTTGGCCTTTGCTCGCTTCTCCTTGCTGCATCAAGATAACTTTTAGAGGTAGAGGCTTGAGATGTTTCTCCATTATATCCCAGACCTGTCTTGATCAGAGGAGATCGCTGCACATTGATAATCTCATCCAAGATTTCAGATCCTTTAACAAATTTGAGATTAATCGCTTTTGTTTTCTCAATCTCCTTTCTAAGACAAACAATCTCACATTCCAATTTTTCAAGATGTTTTTCCTTTTCAGTCAGTTGACATTGTAGAGAATCAATAATAGCACTTTTCTCTTCTAAGCAAACTTTGAGATTATTCATTTCTTCATAAAAGCCATCTACATCTATAGCATCCATGTAGTCATCATCTTCAAAAGCCATTAAAAGTTTATATCTATTACCTTGTTCATCTTCGTCACTATTTGAAAGACCATCACTATCTTCATGAGTGTAATAGCTTTTCTTCTTTTCATTCTGTTTCTTGTTCCATTTAACAGGTTCCTTTCCCTTGTCATTCTTATCTTTGTGAGGACATTTGGCAGCATAATGACCTACTCTTCCACAAGCAAAGCATTTAAAAGGTAACTTACCTCTGAACCTTCCAGAACCCCTTTGAAGATTTCTGACAAAATTTGATTCCTCTTCTTCATCTTCTGGCACGTAACTTGCTTCATAATCATATTCTTTGCCTGAAGCCTTGAAAGCATCTTCTCTTTTGTCTGATGGACCTCCCTTTCTCATTTCATAAGCAGATAGAATTCCTTGAAGCTGAGACATAGTAAGAATTCGTAGATTTTCCTTTTCTTCTATTGCAGACACTTTAGATTCAAATTTGGGGGACAATGATCTTAGAACCTTTTCAACCACAATAGCCTCTTTTATTTCTTTACCCAGGTTTTTCATGCAATTAACAATCTCATCTACTCTAAGGAAATAGTTAGCCACACTTTCATCATTATACATCCTGAGAGTCTCATACTTAATCCTGAGAGTCTGAAGTTTAGCACGCTTTACCTGTTCGTCTCCTTCATAGCTCGTGACAATTTTGTCCCATATTTCCTTTGCAGATTTATAGTGCATTACCTTCATGAATTCCGATTGGGATATACACCCCAATAGAGTACTAACTGCTTTCGCATTTGTTTCATATTTCTTTTTCTCGTCTGCATCTGTAGGAGTAGCTGAAGGAAAAGTGTAGCCTATCTCTACGATGTCCCAAACTTCTGTACCAAGAGATTGCAGATAGGTAGTAACACTTACTTTCCAATAATTGAAGTTTGTCCCATCAAAAACCGGTGGCCTGATTGATGCTTCTCTCTCGTAGTTGCTCATGATGAATGATCTACCTTCAAGCGATCAAGCTTCTCTGAAGGACCTGCTCTGATACCAATTGTTGGAAATAATACTGAGAGGGGGGGTGAATCAGTATTATCAGATCAATAAAACTTTTTCATACTCAGAAACATATACGCTACTTCAGTTAAGTGAACCAGCGTGTACACGCTGCTGTGTCTAAAGCAACCAGCGTATAACCAGAAAACTTATGATTCAGTTAGCTTATCTTCAGTAAATACACCAGAACATTATTAACCATATTAATAGTAAACAGATGCAGTATAACAGAACAGATCATCACACAAAAGCCACACACATGAACACCATGATATAAGGTGGAAACCCAATGTGGGTGAAAACCACCTGCTGCAAGTCGTCTCTATCTTTCTTTAATATGAAACTTCAGTTTACAATCTTTTGTACTGGTGCAGCCTTATACCAGTACGCAGGCTACAACCTGCAGAAGGCTACAACCTTCTCTCGTTTACCAGACTCTCCTGGAAGGGAGCTCCAACCCCCTTTGCTCTAGTACGTAGGTGCTGGCCTACAATCTTCTTTCCTTCAGGTACCACTTTTCATACATTTTCAGACTAGATATTCCTGAAGCACAACATTACAATCTGAAGACCACAATTCATTCAACTTTCATAACAGATCATTGAACCACAAAACAACCAATACTAGCATCATCAATCTTTGAATCACTGAACCACTGAAACCCTGTCAATACCAGTCACCAGAACACAGAGCAGGCTACAGAACTCTGCAATAACAGTCAGACCCAACTGCAAACCCAAAAATCAAGCTTCAAAAGATATACGCTACTTCAATGAAAGAAACCCGCGTATACATGCGCTTTTACCGAAGACAACCTGCATACAGATCTAAAAATAATTTCTCATAACTTGCAGCTGTACCAGACATTAGTCATACCCAGAACATAACATTGCGTCAGTATGCAGATCTAGAAATACGCATAATCAACCATATCACAAGAGTGCATTTCAAACCATTTGATCCCGATCTGTCCTTAGATCTAGTCTTCCATCAACCGGTGTGATCTCTCCTTAGCTTAGATCAAGCAACCCAGAACCTACATACCAGATCTCTTTCCTTTTTCAGATATTCAAGACTTTTTCAATTGTACATGCCTAATGATCTTCTTCTCCTTATATAGCCTTAGGCCTTGCTCAAAACCAAGGGCCAAAACCATAGAAATCCAATACCATCAACTTCAAAACTAGGGATCAACACGTCTGTCGAGATACTTTGGTCTGGCTCAAGTACCGAGGACTAACTACCACGGACCAAAGGGAAGCTTCTCGACATGTACGCCCTTTTCTGTTCATGACACTGCGTGTATACGCGACTTCGTATATAGCTAAACAGCGTATCCGCGACTTAGTATATAGCGTACCAGCGTGTATACGCAACTTGGGCTTAATGAACCTGCGTATATGAAATTTCTCTTCATACTTGTAGTCTGGACTGAGATCTGCCATCAAAGAGAGTTGCCATCAAGGACAACACCTGTATCGTAGCGCCACACCTGTGCCAAAATGCCAACACTGCATTGGTAAACCCCGATTTCGGTAAGGAATTCTTCTTGTACACTTTTGCTTCTAATGTTTCATATGCCATAATACTTACTCAGAAAAATAACGAAGGCAACGAAGTCCCTATTTCTTATATGAGCTCTAATCTCCAAGGGGTAGAACTCAACTACCCAGACATGGAGAAACAGGGCTTTGTGGTTTTCAAGGCCGTAAAACATTTCTTCCCTTATTTACTAAAGGCCAAGACCAAAGTAATCGTTCCCCATCCTGCTGTAAGAGCCCTCTTCATGCAGAAGGAAATGGGTGAACAGAGAGGGAATTGGATAACCACCCTTCAATAGTTCGACCTCAAGATTAAGCCGACACAGATAGTTCGAGGGCAGGGACTTTGTAGGATAGCAACAGATGCCTTGGCGGATAAAGAAGGGGTGTTCGAAGAACCGGAAATGCAGAGCATGCAGTATGCACAAACAAAATTCAGGGAGAAGCCCCTATGCATTAACGAAGTGCTGATGTATGAGCGAGAAACATCAGAAGCCTTTTTGGATCCTGAGTCATTGTTCTACAACATACGCCTCTATCTAATACGGGGATCATGTCATGAACACTTGGATGCATCACAAAGGAGAGCACTCAGATTGAAATATAATCAGTATCATTTGGCCAATAACATATTATATAGAAAAAAATTATGATGGAATCTGGATGAGGTGTTTGGAAAATCATGATGTCGACCATGTCTTGAAAGAAATGCATGACGGACCAATAGGTGGTCATTACGGCAGAAAGACCACTGCTCACAAAATATTAAGAGTCGGATATTATTGGCCCACAGTGTTCAAAGACTCGCACGCTTATGCCTAGAAATGCAAGGCATGTCAAACTGCCGCAGGAGGAGAAAGAAAGCTATCCGTTCCCATTAGGCCTGTTATGGTTTATCGGCCGTTCCAACAATGGGGCCTAGATGTCATAGGTGAGATCACTCCAAACTCTTCATAACAACATAAGTACATACTCACAGCAACTGACTACTTCACCAGATGGATCGAATCCATCCTGCTTCGGAAGGTAAACGAAGATGAGGTAATATCATTCATTGAGAAATTCATCATCAATAGGTATGGCATCCCTGATGCTCTCATATTTGATAGTGCTTCTTACTTTTCATCATTAAAATTGACTGAATTTGCTATTGATAAATCAATCCACATAAGGTATGCAACAAACTATTACCCCCAGGGAAATGGAGTTGCAGAGTCCTCAAATAAGAACCTCATACGCATAATTCGTAAGTCCGTCGCTGACAACCAGAGGAACTAGCACAACGCTCTAACAAATTCCCTTTGGGTTGATAGGGTCACTCCAAACGTGGCCTTAGGAAACTACCCATACTTCCTTGTCTATGGACAGGAAGCCATCCTGCCTCCTAACATTACCCTCCCCTCTCTACAGCTCTCCCAAGCTTCAAGAGGAACCCCTTCAGCCTTGCTTCAAGAGAGGATCAACCAACTGATGAGGTTGGAGGAATTGAGAGATAAAGCCAGAAATAAATTCAGAAATCACCAAATGATTGTGAAAATATGGTTTGATCATCATCTGGCAGGAGATAAAGATTTCCAAGTAGGGGAGCTAGTCCTGAAATGGGACAAGCTGAGTGAGCCAAAAGGTAAACACACGAAATTCCAACACTTATGGTTGGGTCCATTCCAAGTTGTAGAAAAAATTGGTCAGGGAACTTACAGATTGAAAAATTTACAGGGAGAAACTGAAAAACTCCCTGTTAATGGCCAACATCTCAAAAGATACTTCCAATAGCCACCACATGGTGGTTACTTCCTGAGTAGGTTAGGATTTATTTTATTTTGTTGTTAGTTTAATCACATTTCCACCTTTTCATTTCTCATTTTTCTACAAAGTTCATTTTCCTTCTGTTTTGAATTACAATCCTTTTTAGCCAACTAACTTCAGTCCTCTAGTCTTGTTCTTACCTTTTCAGACCGCACTCATACATCACCATTAGCCTTTACTTTCCTCATTAACCTGCTAGGGAGTCTGGCGATTCTAAATCCATCATTACCTTGCAAATCAAACAAATTTCCAATGAGCCCATGAGAACTTCTAAATCAGTGGTGGAATACAAACCGAAGCCACTCATTGGCATCTGTTGGGAACTAGGTGAGATCTGTTGATAACTTGGATATCTGGAGCATGTGGGGGCATCTTTATAAAACAAAAAATGTGTAACTACAGCTGGACTGACATGGAGGAATGTTGCATTTTAAGTAAATCCCAGTCAGACCTAGCCTACACTTGCTTGTAAGGTTTACAATAATTCTCCATTGGTCCCCATCCACCACACTAAATTGTCCAATACTTGTTATTTACTAGTAAACCACCTTTCATGGGCTAAGCTCACTATCATATACCCTGTGGCAAATCCAATTGTGCTCTAATCCTTGTGCCTAAAACTGGAAGGACTTATTTGAAAGAAAATGAAAAGTCAAGTCCTTGTGCCAATCTGGAAGGACAGGTTGTTTGGGAAGCCGGTTAGAGTAGGGACTGTTGTTGGGCTCAGAGTACCGGTTGACATAGCAAGTCCAACCTTGCTTAAGAGGTTTAAAAATATGGCATGATCTATGATTGCGCCCCATTCAATCATATGAAAATATAGCACTGAAATTCTTATATAAAGTGCAGATAAACATATCCACATCAAGCTTGATGAGAAATAAAGAGCTGAGGTACACACCTAAACAGGTATGGACAGACCAATGATGGCCCCAAAAGGATTTTTAAAAGTGGGAAATAGGTAAAGGAAGGTTAATAAACCCCATAACACTGCCATTGGAGAATTCCTATCAAATCCTATCAGTAAGTAGAAGCTATTTGTCTCTATCCCACCTAAAGCAATTAATGTTGAAGTGGAACCCATGCTTGTCCATCTATATAGTCTGCATTTAAAGTTTATCCTAACACCCTGATGTTCTATTGATCCAAGGTTTATTTGGAAACAAAGATAACTGGTTTGCCCATCGGTTCGCCATTTGTTGTGGCCACAACCACCACCCTATCAAAACTTGCCTTGGCAGAAATTTTTAATGGGTCCCCTAAAAGTTGATTTTCACCTCTCCGAATGATCTGTTTTAGCCCAAAGACTTTAACTCGTTGCTGAGTCAAACATTCAATTCCTAATGGTTGAGCCCCCCTCATTAAAAATATGGCATATGATTCATTTCTAGCCCTTCCCAACCCTCCATTCATTTCCTCCATCGTAACCCTTCCAAACCCTGCAAAATCCTCTGTCGCACCTCATCTCCATTGTAAATATTTATAAAAGAAATACTCAAAAAATGCCCAACTTACCCTTTTTCCACTTAACCACAATCAACACTAAAACACAACGCATACATGGCTTCTGGACCCGACGGTTTTATTAACCCAAATGCATATATTTCGGGTTTGGAGCCCCATCGTATATCACTATCGGTGAGGTCTTGGGCTTTTATATATAGGGCGCACCACTATACTCTGGACCCGATGGCGTTATTAACCATGTTTCATATACATTTCAGGTCCGGAACCCATACATAAGGCCAATGTGATAATCGGACCCGGCGGCTTTCTCAAGCATAATACATATGTGGGTTTCGAGTCCGCTTCCCCATCGCATATCGCAATCAGCAGGGTCCGAGGTTTTTATATAATACATACCGCTACCACCTGGACCTGACGATAATTATAGACTAGAGCACATAACATTTCAGGTTTGGCCTTATGGCTGGACACGGGGTTTTCCCATATATTCTTGTGTTTTCGAAAAACATTGAGGTTGGGACTTTTCAAAGGGAAATCATACATTGTGGACCCGCCAAGACTATTAAGTGTCATATATATATATATATATATATATATATATATATATATATATATATATATATATATATATATATATATATATATATATATATATATATATATATATTTCAGGTCCTTCTACCCCGATCGCTTATCGCAATCGGCGGAGCCCGGGGGTTATGCAGTTAGCGGAGGGGTGATAGCCGGACCCGACGATGATTATATGCCCGATTACATAACATTTGAAGTCCGGCCTTACGACTGGCCACGGGTTTTTCCGTGTTTTCCCTTGTATTTGTGATAATACGCTGGAGTCCAGGCTTTACAAAGGGAAGCCTTATGCGGCGGACCCGAAGGAATTATGAACCACGACATATATGCATGTCGGGTCCAGCCAACCGAAAGGCACAATCGACATAGCTTTAAGCCCAAGCACATGGCATGATGCGATGCGATATGGCGGACCCGATAGGGTATAGGTTCCCACCTATAGTTATAAAAGTCCAAGTTTTGGATTCATCTTTGTGTTTTACGAGGATTTTCATGTAAATCGAATTTTCGCCTACGAGACTGAATCAATGTGCAGATTAAAGACTAGGGGCCAATTCTTTCACGATTGTTGCTCTTGATGTTATGAATGCTTTATGAAGGCAAGATTTGTGTTTTTTTAGCATTTTTATCATATCTGTATAAGTGTGACTGATGTTGGCTATCTCTGCAGGCGAGGATCGAGAGAAGGAAAGCGAGGCCAAAGAATGGATGTGTAAGCTTCAAGTATGAATCCAAATAAAAGATGCAGGACCTGATCCAAAGAGTTTATCCATGCGGATATGTTTATTTGAATATTGGGCTTTAGGCATTGGCGGTCATATTTCCAGGTGTTGCCTATGTATTTCGAAAGCGAAACTGCCCAAGATTTCATTATGAAGAGATGACACACAGTCATCCCCTCTAATAAACAACCATTCATTTCCCTAGGAAATGAAGCGCTCCAGTGACAGGAAACGCCCTCTACGTGTTAGCAGTGACACCGTTTGTCTTCATTTGTATATTTTGATCTGTATAATGAAAGAGGACAGAGGGAAGGTGAAAAGATGAAAAGGAAGACCGAGAATCATTTCCAATTGAATAAATATTCCCTTCGGATAGGAGATAGGGGCTTTTTGTTTGGAGAAAAATAGCTTTGATTTATTGTGAATAAAGAGGACTGTTTGGTTCAAGAAGGAGCCTATTGTTTCAAATTTGTTTCCCTTTTCTCTGATATGTTTAGAATCAGTGCGTTGTTGCTGGTATAAAGACAAATGTGATTTTCTTTATGCATATTGTTAACCACCAGTTCATGGTTGTTCTTAGTTATTTGAATGTAATTCAATAGCATTGATAATTCATGAAAGGTTGTTGATTCCAGACTTTGTTAAACATCAGTTGCAAGTGTTATTTGTATGGAAAGGAATGTATATTCCTGTATAAGTAATTGCATTGTGATTAGGATTTAATACAACATTGTTCTTATGTGGACTAGTAATTGATTCATTTGGACTTGGGATTTATATATGATGGTTAACCTCCTTATGTTTTGCTCCTGCAGGATAGATTAGGATAATTAGGACTAGATTAGAATAGTTAGAAGTAGTGTAGATAGGATTTAATACATAGTGGTTAGCTGTCTTATTTGTTGATTTAATTGAAGTCTTCTTCCCAAAAGCAATCTTTCAACACCTATAACAGTTCACGGGGTCCCTTAAAATGCAATTAGAACTAGCCATTCCAAACAAAAGCAGGCCTAATTAGGGTCTATGATCGGGTTATTTCCCCTTGTTGTTATAGCGAAAATTCGCCATGTCAACAAATTAGCGCTAGAAGGAGGTCCTGAACTTCCATCCATAGCTTTTCAAGATTTCATCTATAAGTGCCACGCATGGATTCAAAAGGAATAATGTATGGATTGTAGAGGCCGAAAAGATGACTCCACCCGTTTGAAAAAGCCTCATTTCGAGGAAACAAAGACCCCTCTAAGTCTTGTTTCTGGGTCACCCAAGGAAGAGAAATTGTGTGAGTACCCTGTCACTCAGGAACAACCAGTTAGAAGACTTACTCAAGCTTATGCTCATTCCCTATCCCAGCTCCCTATATTCCAGTCTTTACCTCCGACAGCAAAAAGAAAGCCAAGGGTGTATCACATAAACGAAGAGACATCTGCAGCCCCTTCTCTTGAAGATATTGTGCTTGATTCTTTGCGGAGTATCGACTCTCCTTGGGAAGAAATTCCTGAAGATTCCCCTTCTGAAGGCAACCCCTGGCCTGATTTGGAAAATGCTGATGAAGAAACCCTCAACCAGAACCTCCATATCCATAACATGGCTAACGTTCCTCCCCCACCAGGGAATCAACCTCTACTTCCCCCTCCGGGTGGGAATCAGCCACCACCTCCTCTAGGAGCACTCCCTCCCTGGCTTGCACAGGATGCTGTAGCGTTACTTGGGCAGCAGAATCCCTTACCCAAGACTGCAGAAAGAGTATTGCCTGAATTCGACCCTGAGCGGGGAGATGCGGCTGATAACCACATTCATTCCTTCTTCCTAGCCGTGCGCATGTTGGGGGTAGCCCATCAGGATGTGGTATGTCTCTTGTTTCTGTTTACTCTGGTTGGTTTGACTTCCACATGGTACTTTAGCTTGAGAATAGGATCAATCACCTCATGAGCTGCCTATCAGCAGGCTTTCTTAGATAAGTTTGGCGATGACAAAATGCCTGCGGCCTTAGTTTTAGAGCTATCCCATTTGAAAATGGACACCAAAGAAAGGGTCAAGGATTTTTAACGTCTGGTTCAATACTTTGTTCAAAAAAATCCCGACTACCACTAGACCTACTAATGAGGTGCTCATGGAATTATACATCTCTGCTCTCCCTGTCCCCACTGTGATGTGGATCAAGAGAAGTAATGCATAGACCTTACAAGGTGCTATCGATGAAGCAATAAAAGTTGATAATGAAATGATTAGTCTCACAACATGTCATCATACGACTGAAGGAAAGAAAGCCTCTCAATCATCCAAGAAAAGTAGTGGGAATGATAACAAAGTGGCTAAGTGCAAAGAAAGGGACACCACAGATGTGGAAGGTTTGCATCGGATCATTAAGAAATTGAAAAACACAGTCATATATATGAAAAGGAGTTCTGGAGAGAGTGGAGGAGAGTATAACAATAAAAAACCTTTCAAACCTTTCTTTCACAAGAGGACAGAAGGTGGTCATGGACAACTTGCATTGCCTGCTCCACCCAATGAAGGGAATCTAAATATGGAGGAGCTGGCTCTTATTGGATCGCTCCTTAAAAAAGAAGAACCTATAGTGGAGCTAGAGACAAAACAAGAAAATGAGGAGGAATACCGAGTGGAAGAACCCGTGGACAAAGAATCTTTGATCAACGTACTGTGGGATTTCTACACAAATGAGAATGATGGTGGCGAAGGAGATAGTATGGTAGAAATCCACACTAATGAAATCCACACATGAAGGAAGGGGCCACTTGCAGGTGTGATGAAGCCTATAGACCAAACAAATAAAGATGTTCACGCTTTGAAGGCACCCACTACCAAATTTCCTATTGAGAAGGGTAGACCAAGTGGTCAGTCCAAGAATACCCCAGTGGCAAACCGTCTAGAGAAAAAGAACACAGCTCCCGCTGCAATGAAGGCGACTCCAAATGGTAAAATTCCACTTAAGAACAACAACACTGGTATGTTTACTCTACCCTATCCTATTTATAACATTTATTACAATATTGTGGATGATCTTAAGAAATCTAGGGCCAATATCACATACTTTGACTTGTTGAAATTAACGCAGCAAAGAGATTTGCTCCTAAAAGCTATGAATGAGTGAAATTCCTATACTCCCACCATCCCAAGTAGCCAAACCAAGAATTTAGTGCCTAGACCTATCAACACCACCAATACAGCCCAAATACCATCAGCTATGGAAGACACTCTATATAAAATGAATTGAAACCCCCAAGATGTCAATGTAGCCATGATAGGGAGGAAATCAAAATCCATGACTCCACCTTTCCTTATCACATTTGAAATCCTCAACATGAACGTACACAATTTCTTGGTAGATTCCGGTGCCTCGTCCACTGTGATGCCTTATGCTGTTGCCAAAAGACTACATGCGATAACCGAGAAAACTAGGACTCGAATTATGAAATTAGACAGGGCAAATGTGAAAGTGATTGGGGAACTGAAAGATGTGTTGATTCGGATGGCTACTAAACCACAATACACACAAGACATTGATATAGTGGTAGTCAATATACTTGAGGCTTATGCAATGCTACTTAGTAGGGATTGGTCAGCAAAACTCAATGGATATTTCTCAACAGATTGGTCCCATCTCTTGCTGCCTTAGAAGGGAAAAGGTGATATGCTGAGTGTTGATCGAGAAAGATACATTAAATATGTGGTAATGGAACTAAATGGTCCCAATGAACCTGTAATATTTACCAACTCCATCCTCGGGAAATATAGTTTCAATGTTTATCCTACAGAAACCTGTTTTGGAAAATTCCATGTAGAAATAGTTGAAGAAACTTTGACATACACACAGTTGGAAGCTCCCTCCCATAATCCAACTGATGAACTATCATGTATTATAGTAGATGATAGGACTAATCTCTTAGATAGTGGTTCAATTGATGTAACATTAGATTCTATATTTTGGACACTCTATTTTGATGGCTCTAACTGCCTTGAAGGTGCAGGTGTTGGGAGCATTCTCTTTCACCCGCAAGGGAACCAACATCTGATGGCCAGCCGGTTGGAGTTTGCTTGCACCAAAGTACAACATAATATGAAGACTTGTTGTAGGGCCTGAAGAAAGCCATTGATATGAAGGTAAAAAATCTTAAAGTTTTTGGTGACTCATAGATAATCGTGGATCAGGTAAGGAAAAGGATACATTGCAATTCACCACACCTGGTAGGGTACCAGCATGAGGTATGGAGCTTAATTGACAGTTTTGATTCTCTTAATATCACATACATACCTCAAGGGAAAAACCAAGATGCTGATCTGATGGCTAGTATGGCTGCTAAGCTTTTGCCTGATTTTAGATTGAAGAAAAATAAATGCTCTGTTGAATTGGTTTTCAGACCATCCATGCCTGATAACATCTCAAATTGGCAAGTGTTCGAAGATGAAGAGCAAATCCTTTAGTTCTTGCACTGCGAGAAGACATTCAAGAATGCAGTCATTGATGAAAAGGAGCACGATAGGCTTACCAATGAGAGGGAAGATGAGGAAAAGGATCAGCCCAATGTGATTCCTAAGTGAGTTGTTATGATGGAGCACTTGTATGACTTGCATGATAAATTCAAGAAGCCGACTAACTGCAAAACACATAGCTCATCCATGAAGTATGAACCGGTCAACCTTGGGACTAAAGAAGACCCAAAAACTGTTAATTTGGGCCTGGGGTTCTCTCCACAAGAAAAGGCTGCATTTGTCAAGCTATTTAAAGAATACAAGGACGTATTTGCATGGACATATGGAGACCTAAAAACCTTTGATACTAGCATTATGAAGCATGTGATTCCTTTAGAAAAGGAGGTTAAGCCCTACCAACAAAAGCTCCACAAGATGCATCCAAGCCTAGAACCGTTGGTGAAGAAAGAATTAAACAAGATGCTGGATGCTAAAATCATCTTTCTGGTCAGACACACCCACTGGGTAGCCAATCTCATGCCAGTAAGGAAGAAAAATGGAGATATCAGGCTGTGTATCGATTTCAGAAACCTAAACAAAGCATCGCAAAAGAATAACTATCCTGTCCCCTCTATGGAACACATCCTTCAGTGCGTTTCTGGGTCTGAAATGTTGTCCCTATTAGATGGATTTTCAGGATATAATCAAGTGTTGGTATCTAGTGGGGATCAGTTGAAGATAACCTTCAACACTAAATGGGGCACCTACGCGTATCGTAAAATGCTTTTTGGACTTATTAACATGGGCACCACATTCTAGAGAGCTATGGACATAGCTTTCTGAGGTTGATTAACAGATCAGTAGCGGTTTACATGGATGACATCACTATGTATTCATATCACAGAAGGGATCATATTTATCACCTGAGATAGATTTTTGAAAGATTCATAAGGTATGGAATATAATTGAATCCCAAGAAAAGCGTCTTCGCAAACACAGAAGGGAAACTGCTAGGTCATATCCTCTCTGAATAAGGGATTATTATTATCCTGAACGAATAGAGACCATCATGAGAATACAACCCCTTATAAATAAGAAGGCCATGCAATATTTCTTTGGGAAGATCAATTTTGTTAGAAAATTTGTCTCAGGTTTCGTGAAAATAGTGCACCCCATGCAGTTGATGATGAAGAAAGACGATGTGTATAAATGGAGCGATGAAGCCAAGAAAGCGTTTCAGTGAATCAAGGAAGCCATCGCTGAAGCTCCTGCATTGGTTAGCCCCGATTTTGGCAAGGAATTCTTCTTGTACACTTTTTCTTCTGATGTTTCATATGCCGCAATACTCACTCAGAAAAATAACGAAGGCAATGAAGTCCCTATTTCTTATATGAGCTCTAATCTCCAAGGGGCAGAACTCAACTACCCAGACGTGGAGAAATAGGGCTTTGCGGTTTTCAAGGCCGTAAAACATTTTTGCCCTTATTTACTAAAGGCTAGGACCAAAGTAATCGTTCCCCATCCTGCTGTAAGAGCCCTCTTCGTGCAGAAGGAAATGGGTGAACGAAGAGGGAATTGGATAACTACCCTTCAAGAGTTCGACCTCGAGTTTCAGACGACACAAATAGTTCGAGGGCAGGGACTTTGTAGGCTAGCAGTAGAAGACTTGGCAGATAGAGAAGGGGTGTCCAAAGAACCAAAAACGAAAAGCATGCAATATGCACAAATGGAATTCAGGGAGGAGCCCCTATGGGTTAACGAAGGGCTGATGTATGAGCGAGAAACGTCGGAAGCCTTTTCAGATCCTGAGTCATGGTACTACGACATATGCTTCTATCTAGTACGGGGATCATTTCTTGAACACATGGATGCATCACAAAGGAGAGCACTCAGATTTAAATCTAATCACTATCATTTGGCCAATAACATATTATACAGAAAAAATTATGATGGAATCTGGCTAAGGTGTTTGGAAAAGGATGATGCCAACCATGTCTTGAAAGAAATGCATGACGGCCCAACAAGTGGTCACTACGGCGGAGAGACCACTGCTCACAAAATATTAAGAGCCGGATATTATTGGCCCACGGTGTTCAGAGACTCGCATGCTTATGCCTGGAAATTCAAGGCATGTCAAACTGCCACAGGACGAGAAAGAAAGCCAGTGGTTTCCCTCAAGCCTGTTATGGCTTATCGCCCGTTCTAGCAATGGGGCCTAGATGTCATAGGCGAGATCACTCCAAACTCTTCACAACAGCATAAGTACATACTCACAGTGACTGACTACTTAACCAGATGGAACGAAGCCATCCTGCTTTGGAAGGTAAACGAAGATGAGGTAATATCATTCATTGAGAAATTCATCATCAACAGGTATGGCATCCCTGACGCTCTCATATTTGATAATGCTTCTTACTTTTCATCATTAAAATTGACTAAGCTTGTTATTGATAAATCAATCCACATAAGGTATGCAGCAAACTATTATCCCTAGGGAAATGGAGTTGTAGAGTCCTCAAATAAGAACCTCATACACATAATCCGTAAGTCCATCGCTGACAACCCGAGGAGCTGGCACAACACTCTAACAAATGCCCTTTCGACCGATAGGAAACTCCCCATACTTCCTTGTCTATGGACAGGAAGCCATCCTACCTCCCAACGTTACCCTCCCCTCTCTACAGCTCTCCCAAGCTTCAAGAGGAACCCCTTCAGCCTTGCTTCAAGAGAGGATCAACCAACTGATGAGGTTGGAGGAATTGAGAGATAAAGCCAGAAATAAATTCAAAAATCACCAAATGATTGTGAAAAGATGGTTTGATCATCATCTGGCAGGAGATAAAGATTTCCAAGTAGGGGAGCTAGTCCTGAAATGGGACAAGCTGAGTGAGCCAAAAGGTAAACACACGAAATTCCAACACTTATGGCTGGGCCCATTCCAAGTTGTAGAAAAAATTGGTCAAGGAACTTACAAATTGAAACTTTACAGGGAGAAACTAAAAAAACTCTCTGTTAATGGACAACATCTCAAAATATACTTCCATTAGCCACCACATGGTGGTTACTTCCTGAGTAGGTTAGGATTTAGTTTATTTTGCTGTTAGTTTAATCACATTTCCATCTTTTCTTTTCTCATTTTTCTGCAAAGTTCATTCTCCTTCTGTTTTGAATTACAGTCCTTTACAACCAACTAACTTTGGTCCTCTAGTCTCATTCTTACCTTTTCAGACCACACTAATACATCACCATCAACCTTTACTTTCCTCATTAAGCTGCTAGCGAGTCTAGCGATTCTAAATCCATCATTACCTTGCAAATCAAACAATTTTCCAATGAGCCCATGAGAACTTGTAAATCAGCGGTGGAATTCAAACCGAAGCCACTCATTGGCATCTGTTGGGAACTAGGTGAGATCTGCTGATAACTTGGATATCTGGAGCATGTGGGGTCATCTTTATAAAAAAAAATGCGTAACTACAGCTGGACTGGCATGGAGGAATGTTGAATTTTAAGTAAATCCCACTCATACCTAGCCTACACTTGCCTGTAAGGTTTACAATCATTCTCCATTGGTCCCCATCCACCACACTAAATTGTCCAATACCTGTTATCTACAAGTAAACCCTCTTTCATGGGCTAAGCTCACTATCATATACCATGTGGCAAATCCAATTGTGCTCTAGTCCTTGTGCTTGAAACTGGAAGGAATTATTTAAAAGAAAATGAAATGTCAAGCCCTTGTGCCAATCTGGAAGGACAAGTTGTTTGGGAAGCTGGTTAGAGTAGGGACTGTTGCTGGGCTCAGAGTACCGGTTGACATAGCAAGCCCAACCTTTCTTAAGCGGTTTAAAAATATGGCATGATCCATGACTACACCCCATTCAATCATATGAAAATATAGCACTGAAATTCTTATATAAAGTGTAGATAAACATATCCACATCAAGCTTGATGAGCAATAAAGAGATGAGGTGCACACCTAAACAGGTATGGACATACCATTCATGGCCCCAAAAGGATTTTTGAAAGTTGGAAATAGGTAAAGGAAGGTCAATAAACCCCATAACACTACCATTGGAGAATTCTTGTCAAAATCCTATAAGTGAGTAGAAGCTATTTGTCTCTATCCCACCTGAAGCAATTAATGTTGAAGTGGAACCCATGCTTGTCCATCTATATAGTCTGGATTTCAAGTTTATCCAAACACCCTGATGTTCTATTGATCGAAGGTTTATTTGGAAACAGAGATAACTGGTTCGCCCAGGGGTTCGCCATTTGTTGTGGCCACAACCACCACCCTATCAAAACTTGCCTTGGTAGAAATTTTGAATGGGTCCCCTAAAAGTTGATTTTCAGCTCTCTAAATGATCTGTTTTAGCCTAAAGACTTCAACTCGTTGCCGAGTCAAACATTCAATTCCTAATGGTTGAGCCCCCCTCATTAAAAATCTGGCATATGATTCATTTCTAGCCCTTCCCAACCCTCCATTCATTTCCTCCATCGTAACCCTTCCAAACCCTCCAAAATCCTCTGTTGCACCTCATCTCCATTGTAAATATTAATAAAAGAAATACTCAAAAAATTCCCAACTTACCCTTTTTCCGCTTAACCACAATCAACACTAAAACACAACGCATACATGGCTTCTGGACCTGACGGTTTTATTAACCCAAATGCATATATTTCGGGTCTGGAGCCCCATCACATATCGCTATCGGCGGGGTCTCGGGCTTTTATATATAGGGCGTGCCACTATACTCCAGACCTGATGGCGTTATTAACCATGTTTCATATACATTTCGGGTCTGGAACCCATACATAAGGCCAATGCGATAATCAGACCCGACGACTTTATCAAGCATAATACATATGTGGGTTTCGGGTCCGCTTCCCCATTGCATATTGCAATCGACAGGGTCCGAGGTTTTTATATAATACATACTGCTACCACCCAGACCCGACGGTAATTATAGACCAGAGCACATAACATTCCAGGTCTGGCTTGCTTGCCAGACATGGGGTTTTCCCATATATTCTTGTGTTTTTGAAAAACATTGAGGCCGGGACTTTTCAAAGGGAAATCATACATTGCGTACACGCCAGGACTATTAAGTGTCATATATATATATATATATATATATATATATATATATTTCGGATCCACCTACCCTGATCGCTTATCACAATCGGTGGAGCCTAGGGGTTATGCAGTTAGTGGAGGGGTGATAGCCGGACCCAGCGATGATTATATGCCCAATTACATAACATTTGAAGTCCGGCCTTATGGCTAGCCACAGGTTTTTCTGTGCTTTCGCTTGTATTTGGGATAATACACTAGAGTCCAGGCTTTACAAAGGAAAGCCTTATGAACCACAACAGATATGCATGTCGGGCCTGGCCAACCGAAAGGCACAATCAGCATAGCTTTAAGCCCAAGCACATGGCACGATGCAATGTAATATCACGGACCCGATAGGGTATAGGTTCCCGCCTATGGTTTTTCAAGTCCGGGTTTTGGATTCAGCTCTATGTTTTGCGGGGATTTTCATGTAAATTGGATTTTCACCTACAAGACTGAATCAATGCATAGATTGAAGACCAGGGGCCGATTCTTTCACAATTGTTTCTCTTGATGTTATAAATACTTCATGAAGGCAAGATTTTTGTTTTTTAAACATTTTTATCATATCTGTAAAGTGTGACTGATGTTGGCTACCTCTGCAGGCGAGGATCGAGAGAAGGCAAGTGCGGTTGAAGAATGGATGCGTAAGCTTCAAGTATGACTCCAGATAAAAGATGCAGGAGCGGATCCGAAGAGTTTATCCATGTGGATATGTTTATTTGATGATTGGGCTTTAGGTGTTGGCGGTCATATTTCCAGGTGTTTCCTATGTATTTCGAAAGCAAAAATGCCCCAGATTTCATCATGAAGAGATGACACACAGTCATCCCCTCTAATCAACAACCATTCATTTCCCTAGGAAATGAAGCACTCCAGTGACAGGAAATTCCCTCTATGTGTCAGCAGTGACACCGATTGTCTTCATCTGTATATTATAATATGTATAATGAAAGAGGATAGAGGGAAGGTGAAAAGGTGAAAAGGAAGATCGAGAGTCATTTTCAGTTGCATAAATATTCCCTCCAGATAGGAGACAGGGGCTTTTTGTTTGGAGAAAAACAACTTTGATTTATTGCGAATAAAGAGGATTGTTTGGTTCAAGGAGCCTGTTGTTTCAAATTTGTTTCCCTTTTCTCTGATATGTTTAGAATCAGTGTGTTGTTGTTGGTATAAAGACAAATGTTATTTTCTTTATGCATATTGTTAACCACCAGTTCATGGTTGTTCTTAGTTATTTGAATGTAATTCAATAGCATTGATAATTCATGAAATGTTGCTGATTCCAGAATTTGTTAAACATCAGTGCAAGTGTTATTTGTATGGAAAGGAATGTATATTCCTGTATAAGTAATTGCATTGTGATTAGGATTTAATACAACCTTGTTCTTATGTGGACCAGTAATTGATTCATTTGGACTTGGGATTTATATATGATGTTAAACCTCCTTATGTTTTGCTCCTGCGGTATAGATTAGGATAATTAGGACTAGATTTGAATAGTTAGTAGTGTAGATAGGATTTAATACATAGTGGTTAGCTATCTTATTTTGTTGATATAATTGAAGTCTTCTTCCCAGAAGCAATCTTTCAACACCTATTACAGTTCACGAGGTCCCTTAAAACCTGTTGGAACTAGCCATTCCAAACGAAAGTAGGCCTAATTGGGGTCTGTGATCGGGTTATTTCCCCTTGTTGGTATAACAAAAATTTTCCATGTAAACAAGGTGAGAAGCTATGGAATTGAAGGTAGGAACAAAGTAGTTGGTAGATTGAAAGGGGCTAAACCTACACACTGCTTCGCGTGCACGAATGGATGTATTAAATGAGAATAGAGTGGCTACCTCTATGACCTGTCAAATATATGTGGAGCGATAAATGAGATTGGGAATCTTGGAGAAATGTGCAGGACACTTGAGAATTAAGTTCTCATCATGGGATCTCCACACAAGAAAATTATGGAGAACTGCAAGGTCAATCTCTATTTTGGTATTGTGACAAGGAACCAGCAGAAGACGTAGGAGGGGCAAGGTGATGCAGGAGCATTCAACTCAACAATATCATTTTATTTTAGTAGACATAGGGGGTCTTGTGTTTTAAAGCAAGTTGGTTTCCTATGCTTTGAATTAATGTAATTATTAAGGTTTTGAGTAATTTTAATGAAAAAATCTAGAATAGGGATTTAATTAAGTATAGTGAGGCATATTAGTAAATATTCTCGAATGTAGGAGAACATGAGAGAATCAAGATAGTTGAGAGATTGAGAGATTTTAGAATTAGTTGTAAAACTTAGATTAGGAGTTAGTTCATGATTTTGTGGATTAGAGAGGATCCTTAGAGATAAGGAAGAGACTTTAGGATTTTTTTGAGAATATTATGAATCTAAACCAGGAATTGGTTGTAGAATCCTTTTGTATAAATGTAAGCCTAAAAGGCATAGTCAGGGGTTAGCTAGTTAGTCAGTTAGGTCGAGAGTTAGATAGGTTTGATTGTAAGCCTACGACAGGTAGGAAAATGGAGGCCATTGATGAGAAAATCAGGCCAGAGAGACAGATCAGAACCCTGAAGAAAGCTGACACCACAGAGGGACATTGAAGAAACGAAATAAAAGCAAAGTAAAGGGAAGGACGAAGAGATGAGGTACCGATGCACAAGATTCGTTGGATCTAAAGATCAATGAACGAGGTTGAAGGTGATGGATGACCAAGATTAAGTCGTACAACATAAGAGAAAGAAATGAACGATGGATATTAAATCCAAGTAATTGCGGAAGGTGAATCGTAGGAATCGATCTGGATCATTATATCGACAGACCTGGGAGATTGACGGTGATTAGTAATTGTGGCGGGGGTAGGGAGTATGGGATGCCTTGATCACGGTTGAAGGCCCGCAATTGTTCTTAGCCATCGATCACGAAATTCAATGCTTACGTCACATTCAACTACGGTATTAGACTTGTAATTAACCTGCGTGCTAGTTGAAGGGCTGCAGACGTAGGATTTGGTGGCCTCCATCATCCAACAGATATCGGGCCATAAAGAGATCGGACTTTAACTTCCAGGGAAGACGTGAACATTTATAGATTAAGGTTGTATAATCCTTATCTGCTCTATAAGGCCGATTAAACATCGTGCAAGCGGTTCGTGCGATATTGTTGTGGACCATCGGATCAAATGGGTTTTGATCTACGGTGCAGGATCATCGAGAAACTCTATTGATCAGAGAAGACATCAGCTGTCATATTCAAGATTAGATCGACGGTGGAGATTGAAGTGATAAGATTTGTGGAGAGCGGACCTGAGAGGGTTATAGGCGTGGTTTTATTTTATTTGGAGTCCGGTTGTGTTATTGCATATCACATGCAAGAGGAAGAGTCTTATGAATGTGATGAAGTCACATGTTGGTGTGATGCGATATTGCGACAACCATTGATCTGGTGGACGAAATCAACGGTGGAAAGGGAAATCACCTATCGCAAATCGGGAGTTCTGAATGCAAATTCTAGTGAGTCCTTTGAAACTTCGTGATTGCAATATATGATGAGTTGGCACGTAGAGTGGGGTTTGGTTAATATGCACGGGTATAGAATTAACCAAGGTTGTGATAAAGGTTGAACGGTTGAGTTATAAGGTTCCACGAAATAGGATTAACAAAGGATCAGACTGGGGTTAGCTGTTGAATCGTTCCACATGAGATTTAACTAAGGGGCTTTAAACCTTAATTTATGAAGGTTTGACTAGGCAGGTCATTGAAATTCCTGGGATAGATGAGATTCTGCATTTTATATGCATACTGTGGGTATCGCATGTTTTTTTTATGTCACAAGGGGAGCTATGCCTAAGAACAGTTGGGAAGCTAAAGGACAAACATGAAAGACTGCCTTGCACAGAGTGCCTCAGTGGAACAAAAACCATCATCGACAACGTAGAATATGGGGGAGTTGAGCAAATGTGTGAGGTGTTGTGCCGTGAATGAAGCACATCGTGACAAAGAGTTTGAAGCACATGAGAGGACTTTGTATAATAGAGTAGCAAGAGAAGCGAGAGGGATATGTGAAGAATTGCAAGGGTAGCATTGAAGAGAAGTTAGTGAATATCCATTGATAGTGATGGCAGAGTGTAGAGGAAGTGTTGTTGTGAGAAGCAAGAGGAGATTTGCTATAAGTGAGCACAAAAGGCAGAGTGTAGAAATTGAATCTGCACACAACCATTTATTGGTATTTTACTTGTATGATTGTATTCCTTTGTTTTCAGTTTGAAAATTGCATGAAATAGTAGAATAGTGGCAAGGGCAGGTTGATGCTTGCATACTGAATAGGTTGGTGCCTCTTGGCAAGTTTGTGCTTGCTAACCAAAGGGTAGGTTGGTGCCTCTTAGCAAGTTGGTACTTGCTAAACAAAGGGGATTGGTGCCTTCTGTGAGTGTATGCTCACAAAAAAATAGATGTAATTAAGTGGGTGCTTAATTTACATCATAAACAAACAACAAATTGGTGGTTTTTTCCCTCTGGGTTTCCACGTGAAAAACACTGTGTCAAATATTTGTTTCTCATGTGATCGTTGTTTGAATATGTCTATCTTGTTGGACACAGATTGTCATTGATGTCAATATGGCAATATTCAAGAAGAGGAGACAGAGCATATTGGAGCCGAGAGGATCAAAGGAGCCAAATATATCGGAGCAAGAGGAGCCATATAGGAGGAGTGCCAGAGCAAGAGGAGCCATATCGAAGGAGTGTCAGAGCAGAGGAGCCATATCAAAGACAATACTTCATATATATATAGTTGTGTTTAAAGCCAAACTTTCATCAAAGCGGGAGAATACATAGGAGCTGTTTGATCTCCCAGATCAACGGTCTAGAAGAAATTGCAGAAGAGCAGAGAATCCTTATCGCATCGGCGAAAGTCCCTTGGAGTTGTCGGAACTGTTCAAGGTGCAAGCTCCGAAATCCGGAGCTGAAACTCTTATCAAGCAAAATAGAAAGCATATCGGGTCCGCGGAGCAGAGAATCCTTATCGCATCAGCGAAATCCGGAGCCGAAACTCTTATCAAGCAAAATAGAAAGCATATCGGGTCTTCGGAGGACTTGTATCATTTCGGAGGTAGCGATCAGCGAAATCGCCGAAGGACCCGGAGCCGAAACTCTTATCAAGCAAAATAGAAAGCATATCGGGTCTGTGGAGGACTTGTATCATTTCGGAGGTAGCGATCAGCGAAATCGCCGAAGGACTCGGAGCCGAAATTAAGTTAGGAAGGAGTATAAGGAGGTGTCGGGTCCGCGTTCCTTGTCAGAGACGGAGCTATTGTTTACAAGCGAGCGCCGATATACATCGGACCCGAAACCAGTATAGAAGGGAGTCTAAAAGAGCATCGGGTCTGCTCCTCATCGGAGGTCAGGCCTTAAGAGTTTTATTGTGATCGCCAAAATCCGGACCCATCGATAACTATAAAGGTGGGCAGATAAGATTTGAAATCCGCGAATGTTCATTTGAGCGGATTTACATGGGTTCTTGTGTAGTAATGTATATGTGACCGAAATCTTTATAAAGGGGTTTTATAATGTTTCCCATATATTATATGTGGCTGTGGGTTTAAGCCATAAGACATATATTGAAATGCTTGTGTTGATTGTATGTGTGGACACGGTTGGGTGGTGGCTTCCGATAGACATAAAAGCGGCGATAAAAGGGTGGCTTTGATTCTATAGTGTGGAGGCAAAAATACTGTGAGGAACAGTCCCGATAGTGCGGGAGACCAAATCATGGAGATTATGATTGTGATAAGGACGTGGTTGTCCGTTAAATAATGCCATCCCTGTGTATGCCCACAATCATTGGCAAAGCAACGCTGTTACAAGTTTTTGAACTTGTGTTCTCTATGGATGACTCGATCCTTGCCCATTGATTCAACGTGTCATGTGAAAACAAATGGACAGAGGAAGCTACAGTGACAAACAAGCCAATAGTGAGGAAGCTGAAGCAGGCAAGAAGGAAGTCAAAGAGCCAGTGAGAAAGAAGAAATGAAGGGACAGAGGCATGGAGCATATAAAAAGCAGCAGAAAACAGAGAATTGAGGTTGTTATTGGTATATGGGATAACCTGAGTATGAGATAGTGGAAGCAGCAGAAGCAAAGGGGGCAGCAGAAGCAGTGGAAGCTGAAAAGAGTGCAGCAGCACACCAGAGTATACCAAAGAGGTTGGAGCCTCAGAATTGAACAGGATTGAATTCCTTGGGAGTTGGTGCTCCTAAGTCCGAGATTGGTGTCTTGGCAAAATAGAGTTGGTGCTCAGGAGGTTGGAGCCTCACCAAAGTCCAAGTTGGAGCTTCGTAACCAATTGTGACAATCTATTTATTGTATTTATTTTATTGCACAGTTATATTAATAAAAGAATTTATTCCTGTTGTTCATTTTGTGTTCTGAACATATATGTTTTAACTAGTAAAACAATAGTGAGAAAAAGAAATACTGATTCACCCCCCCTCTTAGTATTTCCAACAATTGGTATCAGAGCAAGCTTCTTCATTCTAGCCTAACAGCTTGAAGAAGGATCAACAACCATGATGAGAAATCATGAAGCATCAGGAAAACCTCCTCTGTTTGATGGCACTAACTTTGGGTTTTGGAAGAAAAGAATGACTTACTATTTAATGTCCCTTGGACCTGAAGTCTGGCATTTTTGTCAAACTGAATACCGAGCGACTTCCACTCTTCCAACAAACCAAGACGAGAGGAAAACCTACATTTCAAATGCAAAAGCCATGAACTCTATCACTAGTGGAATCACTGATTCCGAGTTTACAAAAATCATGCACTGTAACTCTGCCAGAGAAATGTGGGAGAAGCTAGTTAGCTTGTACGATGGAGACTCAAAAGTCAAAAAGGCAAAGCTTCAAACTCACAGAAGACAATTTGAAAGTTTGAAGATGGAAGAGGAAGAAGATATTGCAGCATACCTCCTCCGAGTAGCTGAAGTGGTAAATTCCCTGAAAGGATTGGACGAAAAGGTTGAAGAAAGTACTATTGTACAAAAGGTATTAAGGTCCCTTCCAGATAGATTTGACTCCAAAATAAGTGCTATAGAAGAATCAAAGGATCTTGACACCCTCAAAATGGATGAACTCCATGGAATTCTCACTGCCTATGAAATGAGGAAAGGTGGACCTAGCTCCAAAGATGCAGCATTCAAGGCCTCAAAGTCAAAGAAAGGGAAAGAAAGGAATGACTGTAGTGATGAGTCAGATGTGGAATTTGAATTGGCTCAATATGTACGAAAGCTGAAGAGAGGATCTAAACTTAAAGGCAAGTATCCTCTTATCTGTTTTAAATGTGGTAAAATAGGTCATTATGCATCAAAATGTCCTCATAAACAAGACAGTGATGATGAAAGAAATTCTAAAAGAATGACATACAAAAAGAAAGGGTTCAATAAGAAAAACCTTCTCTCCAAGCAAGGTGAGTCTGATGAGGATGAGTTTATGGTCATAAAAAAGAAATCAGATGAGGAAAGGGATCATGATGAAAGCCAAGAAGCATTATTCATGGCACTCACAGATGATGATGACTCGGGGCTAGAAGGAAATGTGGATGAACTGTTAATAAGTGCCATTGAAGAGAACGAGAAACTACGGAACAAAATTATCTCTCTCAAAGTGGAAAACGAGGAAATAAGAAGGAGAGAAGATCTCTTGGAAACAAAGCTTAAGGAAAAAGAAGAGACTTGTGAAGAACGTGAGGCCGAAGTAGTATCTCTGAGAAAGGAGTTGGAGCAAATTAAAAAGGGCTGTAAAAGCTCTCAAATACTTGATACTATTCTGAAAAATCAGAAACCTCAACATGATAAGTCTGGAATAGGTTTCAAGGGAGAATCCTCAAGCACTAAGAATAGTGCGAAAAGCTATGCCGATGCACTTTCCTGCAACCCAAAAGATGAAAAAGTATCTTATCAAAAGTGCATCCCAGATTCCAAGAATAAAGGAAGAGTTACTCCAAAGAAGAATGTGGAGTCGAATCATGGACACTACAGCAAATACAAATCTGTACCCCACCAAGGGCCCACCAAAAATCCAAAGGACGAGGGAGGAGTAATTCTCAGAAAGGAAAGCGAATTAAACCGTGGTTACTTCAAAACCATATTTCTTGGACCGAAGTTTTCACTGTAAAAACTTCGGTCACCAAGCTAGACACTGTATGGCTTGCAGAAGTGAAAAGAAAACGCAAAAGGATCGAGTAATCAACTCATATGCTCCCAAAAGACAGGGACAAATCAAAACCTTCAATTCATTCGATCCCTTGACTAAATTTGATCTGACTTGCTCTTTTTGCTACAATAATGGACACTATGAACAAAACTGCCCACTCAAAGGAAGAAAGACGAGCAACAAGATCTCTACAATGGACAAAGGCGACCTGGCTCTATTTGCGCAAAATAATGGAAACCAGTGGTTTGTGGATAGTGGGTGCTCCAAACACATGATAGGAGACAGAAGGAAATTTATCTCACTGAGCAAAAAGGAAGGGAATTTGTCCTTTGGAAGCGGAACTGGCAAAATTGCAGGAAGAGGAACAGTTACTCTGATCAATGGAAAAGGAAAAGCTCAAGATGCTCTGCTGGTTGATGGACTCAAACACAACCTTCTGAGTGTCAGCCAAATTTGTGATCAAGGACATAAGGTTGTTTTCAGCACCAAAGACTGTGAAATAAGGAACTCTGCCTCAGGGAAACTTGTGGCAAAAGGAGTGAGAACACCAGACAATATTTATGTTTTGAACAAGATTCAGGAAAACAAATGCTACTTGAGTCAGGCAGATGAGAGTTGGTTGTGGCACAAGAGACTTGGACATACCAGCTTCGAAAATCTGGTCAATATCAACAAGATCAAAGCTGTACAAGACATCCCAAGGTTGTCCAAACCAAATCAAGCAGTGTGTGGTCCATGTCAACATGGAAAACAGACCAGAACCAACCACAAGACAAAGGAACACTATACATCAAAGCCCTTGGAGATCATACATGCTGATGTGTGTGGGCCAACTAGAAATCAAGCACTCCAAGGAGAAAGGTACTTTGTATTATTTGTTGATGATTATACTAGAATGATGTGGATATATTTCATAAAGTATAAATCTGAAACTTTTGAGTGTTTTAAGAATCTAAAAACCCTTGTAGAAAATGAAAAAGATTCAAAAATTAAGTGTCTCAGAACAGACCGAGGAGGAGAATTCACATCAAACGAGTTCAGAGAGTTCTACAATATTCATGGAATTAAAAGGGAATACTCGGTTACCAGAACACCTCAGAAAAATGGGGTAGTTGAAAGACGAAACCGAACTGTCCAAGAAATGGCAAGAACCATGTTGTTAGCAGCAAACCTACAACCCAAATTCTGGAGGGAAGCAGTAGGGACAGCTGTCTATACATTGAATCGGACTCAATTGAGACCAAATTGTGACAAAACTCCTTATGAGCTATGGAAAGGGAGACCTGCTTCAGTGAAGTATTTCAAAATATTTGGAAGCAAGTGCTTCATAAAAATAAATGATGGTTCACCTGGAAAATTTGATTCTGGGGTTGATGAGGGGATATTTCTTGGATATTCTCCACAGAGCAAGGCTTACAAGTGCTACAATTTTCGACTGAAGAAAATAGTGGAAAGCATCGATGTAAAGGTTGATGAATATCTTCCAGAAAAGGAAATTGAAGAACAAGAAGATGACTTTCTCATTGAAGAAGAAGAACCTAAAGAAGAAGAGATAGATGATGAAGAAGAAGAAGATGAAAGAGAACCACCTCATACCCCTTCAAAGATGAAGTATGTAGAAAGATATCATCCAGAAGAATAGATCATTGGCGATAAAGATGAAGGTGTGCAGACCAGAAGAAGGATAACAACCTCACCCAAGAGAAAAGCCATTGCCCTCCTATCTATGATAGAACCAGAAACATTCATAGAAGCAAGTAAGGATCCTCATTGGTTAAAAGCAATGGAAGAAGAAATGTACCAAATTGAGAAGAACAAGACATGGGAGCTAGTACCTCGTCCAAAGGACAAAAACATAATTGGAACCAAATGGGTGTTCAAAAATAAAATGAATGAGGAAGGACAGGTTATCAGAAACAAGGCAAGACTTGTCTGCAAAGGCTATTCACAAATTGAAGGAGTTGACTTTGAAGAGACATTTGCACCAGTGGCCCGTATGGAAGATATCAGGATGTTCTTAGCATTTGCTTGCTCGAAAGAATTCAAAATCTATCAAATGGACGTGAAATCAGCATTTCTAAATGGGGAACTCAAGGAGGAAGTCTACATGGAGCAGCCAGAAGGTTTTGATCTGACAGCAGGAAAGGACCTAGTCTGTAAGTTGAAAAAGGCTTTGTATGGGTTGAAACAAGCTCCTAGAGCTTGGTATGCAAGACTGGATAACTATCTTCAACAACAAGGCTTCAAAAGGGGAGTGGCTAGAAGCAATCTATACATAAAGACAGATCAAGGTAAGTTACTAGTTGCTCTTGTTCATGTCGATGATCTGATTTTTGCTAGTAATAATGATGAAATGAGCCATGAATTTTCTCAAAGCATGGCAAAAGAATTTGAGATGTCAATTATAGGAGAACTGTCCCACTTCCTTGGACTTCAAGTCTCAAACCAGAGCAAGATTGTGTATAGCTCAAGCCAAATATCTAAAAGACATGCTCAAAAAATATGGAATGGAGGACTGTGCACCCATGAGCACTCCCATGACCACAAACTACAAACTGAGCAAAGATGATGACTCCCCTCTAGTAGATGCAACTCATTACAGGTCAATGATTGGAGCCCTTGTATACTTAACAGCTACACGACAGGACATAATGCAAGCAGTAGGAATGGTGGGAAGATTTCAATCGGCTCCCAAACAATCCCATTTATTAGCCGTAAAAAGAATCCTCAGATATCTGAAGGGAACTTTAGATTTCGGTCTTTGGTACCCAAGGAACTCAACACTGACTGTAACTGCATACACCGATGCTGATTGGGCTGGAAATATAGATGATCGGAAAAGTACTAGTGGAAATGCATTCTTCCTAGGAGACTGTTTGGTATCTTGGCTCAGCAAAAAATAGTCATCCATATCATTATCCACAATCGAAGCTGAGTATATTGCTGCAGCAGACTGTTGTACTCAGATACTATGGATGAAGGAAGCACTAAAGGATGTCAACATATGTACAGATCAACCAATTACTGTTTATTTTGACAACACTAGTGCTATCAGTCTCAGTAAAAATCCAGTGATGCACTCAAGAACCAAACATATACCAATCAAGTATCATTTACTCCGTGAGCAAGTAGCTGAACAAAACATCGCTCTGGAATATATAAGTACTAAGGAGCAGATAGCTTATATTTTCATTAAACCTCTTCCTCGGGAAGCATTCGAACACCTGCAACAAAATATGGGGGTTATTTCTTTATCATCACTCAAGTTTATTCATAAAGATGCAGCAGGACAGGGGGAGTAGCTTGACAGGGGGAGTTCGTATGCATTCCTTTGCCATTGATGTCAAAGGGGGAGAAGGCAGAAGAATATTGCCATCAATAAAAAGGGGGAGATTGTTGGACACAGATTGTCATTGATGTCAATATGGCAATATTCAAGAAGAGGAGACAGAGCATATCGGAGCCGAGAGGATCAAAGGAGCCGCATATATTGGAGCAAGAGGAGCAATATAGGAGGAGTGCCAGAGCAAGAGGAGCCATATCGAAGGAGTGTCAGAGCAGAGGAGCCATATCGAAGACAATACTTCATATATATATAGTTGTGTTTAAAGCCAAACTTTCATCAAAGCGGGAGAATACATAGGAGCCGTTTGATCTGCCAGATCAACGGTCCAGAAGAAATTGCAGAGGAGCAGAGAATCCTTATCGCATCGGTGAAAGTCCCTTGGATTTGTCGGAACTGTTCAAGGTGCAAGCTCCGAAATCCGGAGCCGAAACTCTTATCAAGCAAAATAGAAAGCATATCGGGTCCGCGGAGCAGAGAATCCTTATCGCATCAGCGAAATCTGGAGCCGAAACTCTTATCAAGCAAAATAGAAAGCATATTGGGTCCGCGGAGGACTTGTATCATTTCAGAGGTAGCGATCAGCAAAATCGCCGAAGGACTCGGAGCTGAAACTCTTATCAAGCAAAATAGAAAAGCATATCGGGTCCGCGGAGGACTTGTATCATTTCGGAGGTAGCGATTAGCGAAATCGCCGAAGGACTCGGAGCCGAAATTAAGTTAGGAAGGAGTATAAGGAGGTGTCGGGTCCGCGTTCCTTGTCGGAGACGGAGCTGTTGTTTACAAGCGAGCGCCGATATACATCGGACCCGAAACCAGTATAGAAGGGAGTCTAAAATAGAATCGCGTCCGCTCCTCATCGGAGGTCAGGCCTTAAGAGTTTTATTGTGATCGCCGAAATCCAAACCCGCCGATAACTATAAAGGTGGGCGGATAAGATTTGAAATCCGCGAATGTTCATTTGAGCGGATTTACATGGGTTCCTGTGTAGTAATGTATATGTGACCGAAATCTTTATAAAGGGGTTTTATAATGTTTCCCATATATTATATGTGGCTGTGGGTTTAAGCCTTAAGACATATATTGAAATGCTTGTGTTGATTGTATGTGTGGACATGGTTGGGCGGTGGCTTCCGATAGACATAAAAGCGGCGATAAAAGGGTGGCTCTGATTCTATAGTGTGGAGGTGAAAATACTGTGAGGAACAGTCCCGATAGTGCGGGAGACCAAATCATGGCGATTATGATTGTGATAAGGACGTGGCTGTCTGTTAAATAATGCCATCCCTGTGTATGCCCACAATCATTTGCAAAGAAGCGCTGTTACAAGTTTTTGAACTTGTGTTCTCTATGGATGACTCGATCCTTGCCCATTGATTCAACGTGTCCTGTGAAAACGAATGGAAAGAGGAAGCTACAGCGACAAACAAGCCAACAGTGAGGAAGCTGAAGAAGGTGAGAAGGAAGTCAAAGAGCCAGTGAGAAAGAAGAAATGAAGGGACAGAGGCATGGAGCATATAAAAAGCAGCAGAAAACAGAGAATTGAGGTTGTTATTGGTATATGGGATAACCTGAGTATGAGATAGTGGAAGCAGCAGAAGCAAAGGGGGCAGCAGAAGCAGTGGAAGATGAAAAGAGTGCAGCAGCACACCAGTGTATACCAAAGAGGTTGGAGCCTCAGAATTGAACAGGATTGAAGTCCTTGGGAGTTTGTGCTCCTAAGTCCAAGATTGGTGTCTTGGCAAAATAGAGTTGGTGCTCAGGAGGTTGGAGCCTCACCAAAGTCCAAGTTGGAGCTTGGCAACCAATTGTGACAATCTATTTATTGTATTTATTTTACTGCACAATTATATTAATAAAAACATTTGTTCCTGCTATTCATTTTGTGTTCTGAACATATATGTTTTAACTAGTAAAACAATAGTGAGAAAAATAAATACTGATTCACCCCCGCTCTCAGTATTTCCAACATGTCTAAAATATTGTTTGTTCAATATTTTGTGAATGAATGCTCTCACAAGTTAAAGAATATAATAAGGGAATGTGAGCATAATAATAAAAGAAAAAGGGTTTCTTAATCACTTACTCACCCCCCCGGCCCTCTCAACAATTATTTATTTCAACAATTGGTATCAGATCCAAGTTCCTTTAGCAAACAATTTAGACATTTGAAGGTAGATCTATAAGGAATTATGTCTAGGCAAGAGAGTCAAGAATCTTAATCAAGTAGAGTAGCAGCCTTTGATGGGACCAACTATTCTTTTTTGAAAGTGAGAATGGAAGTGTATATTATGTCCCTAGGAGTAGATGTTTGGACTTTAGTACTAGTAGACTACAATTTCCCTGATATTCCTTCCACTGATACAGATGGAAAAAAATTATATGTGAGCAATGGTAAAGCAAAGATTCCATTCTCGTTGGTCTTAGTCAATCATAACTTGTAAAAGTTATGCATTGTAAGTCTTCTAAGGAAGTGTGGGTAAAACTTAACTAGAGTCATGAAGGCGATGAAAAAGTAAAGCAAGTGAAACTTCAGACTTTCAGAATGAGGTTTGAAAGATTGAGAATGAAAGCATAGAAAAATACTTCCTCAGAGTTGATGAAGTGTATAATATGATTAGAGGACTTGATTAAGAAGTCTAGGAAGATATGTTTGTTCCGAAAGTATTAATATCTTTACCCATGAGATTTAATGCCAAAATTTTAGCTATTGAGGAAATGGCTAATTTAAAGGATATCAAGATGGATCAGCTGCATGGTACTCTAACAGCCCATGAGAGGAGAGTAGGAATAGAAAAGTTTGAACCAAAGTGAGTGGCATTCAAAGTATCTACAAAGGGAAAGGAGCACAAATATCATCAATATTTCTCCAGCTATGAATCTGATCAGGAGCTGGCTCAATGAGCTTGAAAACTGAAACATGGATTAGAAAAATATAAAGGGAAGTTTCCCTTTAAGTGTTTTGACTATGGAGGAGTTGGAAATTTCTCTTCCAATTTCCCTTATAAATAAAAGGCTAAAAGGGAAGAGGATCTAAAATTTGGAAATAAGTCTTAGATACATCAAAAGAAAAATCCCTATAAGAAGAAGGGGTTCTACTCCAAAGAGGATACCTCAGCACCAGAGTCAGATTGTGAAGACTCATCGGAGAATGAGTCAGATAAGTATCTTCTTACGGCGTTTGAAATAGATTCCAAGAAACAAGGTATTATGGACTATGAAGAGGAAGAAGAAGAAGGATTAGTAAAACTTGAAGGGGAACTCATCAGTGCCCTTGATGAATTAAAGAAAGCAAGGAAGAAGAATAAGAAATTGAAGGAACAGTTACAATGGGCAGAGGAAGTTATGTATAACTCTGATAATGAGGAGTTTTCCTATCAAAAATAAAATATTGAAGAATCTATTAAGAGCAAGGATAGACTCGTCCTTCTACTAAAAGAAAACCAAGGAAACTGTGAGAGATTGGAAGAGGAGAAAAAGTAGCTGAAATAGGAGCTTCTCAAGTTAAAAAGGGAAACAATCTCATAGATATCAAAAGATTTTCTCTTTGAATGTTGAGTTGTAGGAGGCCAAACAAAAAGAAGAGGTTCTTCAAGTCTTGATTCAAGAATGGGAAGAAAATTGTCAGAGTCTTGAAGCAGAGGTTGTCTCTTTGAGAACCAATCTTGAGAAAACAAAGACCGAGAAGGGTCTAAATGAAAAATTTACTGAAGGGATAAGGAGACTAGATCAGATCCTGAATAGTCAAAGGCCTTCAAGAATCAAAACCCATTTGGGATACTCTAAGACACAAGAATATTCTATTGGGAAGATAAACTTCAGTTCCATGGGATTCAAAGAATTACAAATCCATGGGAAGAAGCATCATGAAAGAATTAGTGAAGACAAAATAGTAGCAGGACAAACATGGAGATCGTCAATGGAGAACAAACCAATCAGTTAGACAACCAAGATATTTTCCCGCACAATCTCATAATGCTTCTAACAATAGGCATGCTTATTTGTTTTATGGTCACTGCTATAGGTGTCATATTTTTTAACATAAATCCATTGATTGTCGAAGGATCAAAGTTGAAAGAGATGAAAATCCGAGCTATAATACGCATTGGATTTATAAGTCTCAAAATTCCTCTCTCACAAATTGGAATGTCTTCTCTCCCTTACTAAGTGAAGTAGAATGCTTCAAATGTAATAATTTGGGCACAAATATAGTGAGTGAAAATGCAGGTTTGAACACCTGTCTAAGTCCCAATATGTTAGACAATCATCTATCTAGAAGGATAATGAGAGCTGGAAACAGAAGACTAAAAGAGGCATGCAGTGTGGACTTGCCTTATCAACTCATAATAATTAAATAAAAATGGTATGTGGATAGTGGTTTTTCCAAACATATGACTGGGGACAAAAGCAATTTTTTGTCACTTAAGGACAAGGATAGAGGAAGCAATGTCACCTTCGGAAACAATGCTCCAGCAAGAATCAAGGGTAAAGGTGTAGTTAGTCTTGATAAAAAAATAGAAGCACAAAATGTGTTGTATGTAGAAGGTCTCAAGCACAAACTGCTTAGTGTTAGCAAAATGTGTGATAATGGCTATGATGTGACCTTTCGATCCAGAGACTATGAGATCGACAACATAAAGAATGCAAAATTGGTGGGAAAAGCATTCAAAACCCACAATAATGTATATGTGTTTGATGATTCCAAGGTTAAACTCTATTTAATAAAAACAAGTGAAGCATGGTTGTGGCACAAGAGGCTTGGGCATATGAATTTATACAGTTTGATAAAAGTAAGCAAGATGGAAGCAATGAGAGGATTACCAAGATTTTTATAGCCCGCTAACACAATCTACAAGTCAAGCCAGTTTGGAAAGCAGACTAGGGCTCATTTCAAATCGAAAAATTTCTCCTCATCCAGACCTTTGTAGCTCATTCACACAGACATTTGTGACCCAGCCAGAGAAAGAACCTCAAAGGGAGAGAGGTATTTCATGTTACTCAATGATGATTTCACCAAGGCCACTTGGATTTTCCTCTTAAAAGAAAAATCAGAAGCGTTCAAGAATTTCAAGAAGTTTAAAGCTCAAGTATAAAATGAGAAACACTTAAAGATAAAATGCTTGAGATCAGATAAAGGGAGAGAGTACACCTCAAGAGAATTTTAAGAATTATCTGAAGAGAATGGTATCAGGAGGTAGTGATCAGTGGCTAGAACTCCTCAACAAAATGGGGTAGTAGAGAGGAAGAACAAATCGATCCAGGAAGTGGCCAGATCAATGTTGGATGAAGCAGGAGTCTCTCACAACTTCTAGGGAGAAGCAACCCAGGAAGCAGTATATACGTCAAATAGAACTCAACTCAAGCCTAAAAGTGATAAAACTCATTATGATTTATTGAAGAGAAGACCTTAATTAGTTAAACACCTCAAGGTGCTTGGAAGCAAGTGCTTCATTAAAAAGAATGAAAATAACCCTGGGAAGTTTGATTCATGCACTGATGAAGGGATATTGCTTGGGTGTTATAGACATTTTTGTGCCTTACAACTCCAAGCATGAAATGTCCATAAACTAAGGGCTCCTAAGTCCCTAAAAGTGTTTTTCTAACCCCTAAAGGAATAAGGTCAACAGATTACAGCTTCTCCCAGAAGTTCTCCACCAGAAACTGCTCAGAATAAGTCAAAACAGGATCATTTCAGCTGCTCCATTGGCTAGGTGCGTTGCATTGCACCTAAATACATTGTGAGGGTGCGTTGCATTTCAAAAGTCCCTTCTGTGGGGTGCGATGGGCGAGAAATGACAAATGGCAGTGTCATTCCGCAAGGTGGAGAGACAATGGAAGCTTCCAGAATCTTCTCCTGTGACACTTGCCTCACTGAATTCGACCAAGGATGAGTAAGAGACCTTCAGTCTCCAAGTGGAAGCAAGAACTGACAGAGAGAAGACACTAATCAAATCACAAGCTGACTCATCCTCCTTACACATATCTATATATGGATCCCTCATCTCAGAGATCCAGAGGCTGGAATTTTTCATATTGTAAGGAATTGTTGTTGGTTTTTGAGACAAACATTAGAGTATTGGGTGATCTATGCTTTGTTTGAGGTGAAGAGGGGCTTCTTTGCTGGGAGGTTGATGCTGGGTCAGGAACCACCGGTTGTAACTCCTCCTGGATCTTTTCTTGTTTATCAATAAAAACTATTTGAGTTTCCTCCATGCTTTTGTATCATTGATGCTTATTACATTTGTATGGTTAACTTAAATCCGATCCTAAGTTGTTTATGAATATAGATCCATGTCTTTGTATAGTGTTCTTCTTCTATGATCTTACAGGTACTTGGTGAAGCTGGGCAAGTAAGGGAGCAAGTAGCTGGAGACTATCAAAGAAGAGAGGGATTGGATCAAAGGATTAGCGCAAGACACGGGTTGGTTCTGTCTATTCCTCTCTATCTATAGTTCATAAAGGAAATACAAAAGTAGTTTTTCTCTGTTTGTTTCTAAGGCAGCTGTCACACCTTAGTGGGATAGAGCAGTTCTAAATAGACACTTTTCCCTGTAACAAAATGGCGACTCCGCTGGGGATCATCCGAAGGTGTTCAACTGGTGCGACGCAGTACTTCTTGTGATGAAAGAACAATTGACCAAGATAAAGAGCGGAAGGTTGAAGAACTTTGGGTATGGTTCTATTTTGACCACCTTTGCCTTGGAGAAGATACCACTGATGCAGCCACAGTACATTGCACTCGATTTACCTTCTCCTACCGAACCACGTATGCAGAGATGGGTTGACCATATGTCTAGGCATGCTGGCCAGTCTCAGATTTCATTTTCTGATACCTTCTTCAGGTGGTTTGATCGTCAGGAGATGGTTTATTCTGAGTATCCATACGCTGGTATGGACTTCCGGGGTGATCCAGATTTAGTACTGCCGGATGGCGAGCAGTGGGGCGCCATTGGTAAAATCTTTGACCATATTCCTGTTTATCGTTTTTTGTTTATAATGTCCTTGTGCTTTATTCTATCAAGACTTTAATCAAACTCATGTGTACATGCAGATGTTGGTCCCATTCGCCCAATAGTTCGCCTGAGAGTACCAGCTGTTGCCCCAGCAGGAGAGGCCGTCGGAAGGGCTATTCTTCGTGACCTCGATGTGGTCGAGACTCTCACAGCTTTGGAAGAGCAGGTTGAGGGCCTCACTCTCGGTATTCCAAATGTGAGGACCGATGAGCTACCTTTGCGGTTACAGCGGCATACTACTGGTGTGCCCAGACGATGGACTCGTCTCTTACGCATGATCGCACAGGATGTGACTTGCTATCACGAGCATCATTAGACTAGGGTGCCCCCTAGCATTTTGAGTTTTTGGGTCGTTTGACCGATTTTGTCTTGGTTACAGAACATTATGTGTAAACCATAAACAGTTATATATATTTTTGATTTTCGGAGTTTTATTTTGGTTGAGCTACATGATCCACATGCAAAACATTGATGATGTGTTTCTTTTTATAAATGTTGCAAATGTCTATCTAACACATAGTTTGCTAATGAGTGAGTTAATGTGTTTAAGTTTCTGGAAATATGTTGATATTGAATAAGATCAAATTGTCTTTCCAAAATCTTAACCCTTAGGAACATGCGATAAATAGCTGGGTTTTGGACGGAATATATACCATTGAGTTGTAGTATTACGAGTTGCGAGTCTAGCCTGACAATTAGTCGGCGTATACCATGAGTGATGGCATCAGAGAGAAGTTCTATCAACGCACTATACTCAGCGATGTTATTCGTTGATCGACCAATACATACACCTCTGAAACTTACTAACGCGTCGCTTGGATAAAAAATGGCCCAGGCTGCGGAGGACAGGTTCCGCGAACTACGACTCGCTCCGTCGGCATATCCAACACATGACTCCAATAGGTTCGACATCTACAATAAATGTAAAAAGTGGATTACTTGACCAAAATAAACACTTTAGCGAAAACAAAAACATAACAAAAGCATACTGGTTACCATTACGCATAGTAACACTTGAGGTACAACCCATTACGAGGTTGCGCCAGTGGAATTCCGTCATAATCCATTAACTCGTAGGCTCCTTTTGCTAACACTCGTTTAACAATATAGGGGCCCATCCATAAAGACTTAAATTTACCTGCTCCCAATTTATCGGATTCTTGGTCGTAAAGCAAGACCAAGTCACCTTATGAGAAGACACGGGGTTTGACATTTTTGTCGAACTGCACCTTGACTCGTTTCTTATGGGCTTCGTTAGCCAAAGCAGCGTCACGTCGGGTTTCATCCAATTGGATTAATTCCAAGAAACGAGCCTCTTCTTCTGAAGTTCCGAGGAGATCAATTGCGAGTTTGAGAGACGAGATTTCACACTGGATTGGTAAGACTGCTTCCAGGCCATATAGCAGTTGGAAGGGTGTGAACCCGGTTGCATTCCTTACCGATGTTCGGTAAGCCCACAAATCTGAGTACAGGATTAGGTGCAATCTTCTTTTGTGAACTCCGATCATCCTTTGCAGCATGCATTTCAGGACCTTGTTGATTGCTTCAACTTGTCCGTTGGCTTGCGGATAATATGGAGTAGAGCTGTCGTGAGACAACCCTAGTTTGGCAGCTAATTCGACCATCATGTGATTGCGAAAATGCGATCCATGATCTATGACTATAGCTTGTGGTACGCCGAATCTGGCGACTACATGATTGAAAAAGAAGAGGGCAGCTGTTTCACCAATATTATCTAATGTAGGCATCGCCTCGGCCCATTTGGTAAAATAGTCAACTGCGACTATGATATACCCATGCCCCCCGGTCGAGGTGGGGTTACATGTCATGAAATCGATGCCCCATTTGGCGAATGTCCCAACAGCAACTATTGGCTGTAAAGGTGCGGGTGGTATTCTGGTTTTGCTATCGAAAATTTGACAAGCATGGCAACTTCTGACTGCGGTTATGCAATCTTTGAATATTGTTGGCCAGAAGTATTTTGCTCGTAAGATTTTTTGTGCTGTAGCATATCCGGATTGATGCCCCCCACACGCACCTGAATGACAGGCATTCAGGACTTTTTCGGCCTCTTCATGGGTGAGGCACCTCCTTAGAACTGTATCGATACCGCGACGGTAAAGTGTATCACCGACGATCATGTAGTCTTTTGCTTGGTATCGAATACGTTTTTGTTCAGAGTGGGAGGTGTTTGGCCTAAATTTTTGGGTTTGGAGATAAATGATTATATCCCCATACCACTCATTGCTTGTAGATATCAGAAACAAACTTTCATCCATGATTGATTCTTCGGATGTTTCATCGTTGGACGATGATGGGAGATCGCACAATAATTCTGCGAAAACTAGAGCTTTCTTTGACTTGGATTTTACAAATTTCAGATCAAAATCTTGTAGGATTGCTATCCATTTTGAGTATTTTCCCCCCAGCAACTGTCGCAACAATATATAAGTCATGGGGTTGCAATTTGACAGAATGGTAGTTTTCCGAAAGAGGACATATTGTCGAAATCTCTGTATCGCTTGAACAGCTGCAAGTGCTAGCTTTTCAACGTAAGAATATTTGCTTTCTGTATCATTTAAGTTTTTACTTAAATAATATATAGGATGTTCAATTCCATCGACTTCTTGAACTAAAACCATTGCGATGGTTGTATCTACTGCAGCCAGATACAGGTTAAAGTCTTTTTGATAATCAGGAGCGTACATTAATGATGCTTTCATTAGGGATTCTTTTAAAGCATCAAAGGAAGCTTGCGCAACCTGATCCCAGACAAAGGGTACTTCCTTTTTCAAAAGACGTGTATAACCTTTAGCAAGTTCGGCGTAATTTGGAATGAACCTCCTGAGAAAGTTTGCTTTCCCTTGGAGTTTCTGAATCTGAAGCAAATTCGAAGGTGGAGGAAAATTTATGATTGCCTGGACCTTACATGGGTTGAGACGAATCCCATCCTTGGAGACTACAAAGCCAAGTAAACGACCAGAACTGACGCAAAATACACATTTGTGCGGATTGAGTCATATCTTGTAGTGTCGGCAACGTAGAAATATCACTCTTAAACGCTGCGGATGATTAGTCCGCTTTCGCAAATGAGCCGGAAGGTCGTCGAGGTACGGTTGAACGATGTTTTTGATGTCATGGAAGGCATAATTCATTGCCCTCTGAAACGTCGCCCCTCCGTTCTTTAAACCAAAGGGTAATTTTCGATATGCGAATGTGCCCCACGGACAGATAAATGCAGTCTTTGACTGGTCCTGTGGGCGGATATTTATTTGATTATACCCGGAGAATCCATCCATGAATGAAAAGATTTCGCATCCGACGCATTCATCAATTATCTGGTCAATGAAGGATGTAGGGTAGTTTTCTTTTGGACAAGCTTGATTTACATCCCTATAATCGACGCACACTCTAATTGTCCCCTATTTTTTCATAACAGGGACAATATTCGATACCCAATCGGTTAGAGGAACCGGGTAGATGAAACCAGCATGGAGAAGTTTTTCAAGTTCTGCCTTAATGGCAGTGGCTTTCTTGGGGTGCACCTGTCTTAGCCGTTGTCGTACTGGTTTGACATATGGATACATCTTAATTTCGTGTTCAACGATACTCAAGTCAATGCCTGGCATTTCACTATATGACCAAGCAAAGACATCTCTGAATTCGCGAAAAAGAGCGTTATATATTTCCAGTTCTGAAGGAGAACAACATTTTCCAACATAAATATTTTCTACAACATCTGTTTTAGTCGAGATATTTATGGCGATAGTCTCTTCAATATTGGACAAGTTTTGCTCTAAATCCACCGTGTTTACAGTATTTGATAGGAATTCAAAAACTGAAGGATGATACAGGTCATCTTGATTATCTTCTCCACAATTTGGAAGAAGGGAACGATGGTGGGAATCATTCCATGGTGTCCCTTCAATTACCATAGATTGGACAATTCCTTCGTCGGTGACATGCACTTGCGACCAAGGATCTGAAGGAGTACCATATTCTCTAGACCTATCTATCCAAACGCTTGATGAGCGTTGATTTGGGTTTGCCTCCCATGCTAGGAACATTGATTGCTATAATATCTCCATTGGGCTTGGGGGCAAAACCACTGCATGATCCATGTCGATATCGTTTTCTGAGATCTTTGTAGAAGATATCATGTTGCAGGTTCCTATCGACGCTACTTCCGCCAGATTGATTGGAGGTGGAAGAGCGAAAGTTCCCATTAGTATAGGATCTTTTAGTAGGCCTACTCCGATATTCTAAAGCGAATGGGGGCTTCCATGGATCATGGGAATGCTTCCAGTAACTTGAGAACCATTGGGGAGGAAGTTTTGTTGATCGACGATTGTAATCCCTCCTTGAAAGGGAAATGCAATATTTCTAAAATAGGTCGACACAACAGCTACCATGGCATATATCCATGGTCTTCCTAGTAGGATGTTGTAATCAAGATTCCCATCGATGACTTCAACATCTATTTCTACCGTTTTCCCTCCTAGTTCAACTTTCAAGTTACTTAGGATACCATATGGGGTATATGACCTTCCGTCGAATGCTTTTAATGTCGTCGAAGATCGCGACAAGTTTGGAGATCCTAAAGTTTTCCAGCAACTCATCGACATAATGCATGTAGATGCCCCCTCATCAATAATCGTTCGATGAACAGTTTTGTTGAGGGCTTTCACTTGAACAAGGAAAGCTAGTTGAGCTAGTAATTGAGGATCGTATCCTTTATGATCAAAGGATACAAGATTGGAATCCTTTGGGTCAATCCCACCAATAGCCGATAATAAAGCCTGCCTTTGGGATGGGCAATTTTGTAGTACTTCAAGAGTCGACATAGCGGATGGCGATTGGGCCAAATCTTCCACTATGTTATAATGTTGTGCCACTCTAGTGCGGGGATTAAATGTTGACTTGTGTACTACTCCCTTTGGCGGTTTTATCATCAATTCAGGGATGGTGGGTGGCACAACTTCTGTCGAAGTCGTTGTCGAACTACTTGGTTGACCTTTATCCTTGTTGTTCGACAGATGTGGATTCCCATAATCCTTGTTCCTTGTCGATATCAAAGCATCATTTCGCTGTTTTGAAACTGAAAACATTAGCACTTTAGATGGGGAAGCATTCCCACTCTCAACCAGATTTGTTCCTGGATTTGGAAACGGATCAGTTAACACTGCGGAGGTTTTTGAATTCTTGAAGAATTTCTTAAGCTCAGCTCTGTGTGGACAATCTGTGGTCCAATGATCCTCATCGCATATAAAGCATGGATTTTTTGGTTTCCTATTTCCAGGAGGGTTTGAAGAAGATTTTTCAGGTGATGATTCCTCCTGTTTCTTCTTCTTCCCTTTGCCTTTCTTCTTGCTTCCTGGTTGTTTGGTTTCTTTGCCTTTATCTGTCGATACGGCATTTACTTCCGAAGCAAGAAGTTCGTCTTTTGCATTTTGACCTGAAATATTACGGGCCTTTTTGGATGTAGCCTTTGTCGATTTCGTGTCTGTCGTGCCAATCACGTCATCGCCGGCATGAGAGTCATTGTTTGATTTAGGAGGAGGAGGAATTGAGAATTCTGGTCTAGGGGCGTCAGGTATTTTGTCATAGAGCGTGCCGGACTAAGTGTAAATCAAGTCCAGATATTGCGCACGAGCAATAACTTGCTCTTCTGTTATGACTCCCCCCTTTGCCACATCTTCTGTGATGGAATGCAGTAATGACTTGATAAACCATTCAGCTAATAGCTGATCGGGGACATACGATTTTACCATTCTACGACGACGTCGCCACTCATGTATATGATCAGATATGTGAGTGGCCATTGTCTGTTTGAAGTTGGTAAGAAGTTCTGTTCCCATTTTGTACCTTATTGGTAACTGAAAATGGGTTAAAAAGGTTGTGGCTAAGGTACTGAAGTTGTCGAACGAAGCTCTAGGCAATTCAATGTACCATTTTTGCCGCCGGACCCGTTAACGTCCTCTGAAAGAGGCGAAGTCTTATCGAATCATCATTTAGGGTGTTTGATGAAAACCATAGATGAAAGGTCATCACGTGATTCGATGGATATTCACCCGGATTTCCATTAAATTTAGGAATATCTGATGGAAGTTTATGCGGAATCGTTGGCCACCAAGGGGCGTAAGCAATTGGATCGTTTGTTAACCGATTTAAATCAGGTAACTCTAAAGTTGCCACAAAGGGTAACTATTGTGTTAGGTTAGGTGAAGCATACCCAGGATAAGATGGGATTGCCTGAGCAGTTGGTCTTTGCATACCGGCATAATGCATCTGCTGCTGGTGTGTTTGGTAAGGTTGGTGGACATGACCATTATAAAATGGTTGATTTTGACCGTTTTGAATGTACGGCTGTCCATTGTTAAAAAAGATTTGTTGCTCAGAACCTTGGTATACTTGTTGGAATTGCGGTTGTTGGTATTGCACCAGCCATGGTTGTGAAGCCATGTGCTATTGCCCGATACTAACCATTTGACCAAGGTGAGGGGTAATTGTACCCGTCTGGACCTGTGTCGCTCCACTAGTCGGCAATTGTGGTTGAGTCGCAGCCCCAAGGTTCAAGCTCGTTAAAAAATAAACCCACGTCGAGCAGTTTTAGCACATAGTTCAAGCTCGTTAAAAAATAAACATAAGACATGAGCAAATGTTTCCACCCGCGTTTAAGCTCGTTAAAAAATGAGCTATTCCCCGGTAAATAACCACCGTGAATGTAGACTTCAGCCATTAAAGCCTTGGTCGTGTTTGCACCGTCACCTCCACTTTTTCATTGACCGATCGTTCACCTCCATTTGATTGTTTACCCATTTTTGAGGAACAGTTGTGAAGAGTGATTTCATTAGCCATCCTTGTGACACTTCCGTGATTGGAAAATTCCAAACCTTACCTGGAATCAGCTGCTACCCGTTTTATCACTCGTTCCTCAAAAGACGAGTCTCCTTTAAGCTCTTTTCAACTGACTCGTAAAATATGAAAAGATTGCCGAGTCCTTGGCCTTACAACTCGTTAAAGGGACAGGAAGTGCTATCCCTCATCTAGATTTTAATCTTTTTGGACCTGAGGGATTATTGCACAAAAAGATTGAGCGCTTGTTTTGTTCGGCTCGTTAAAACTATCGAAAATTCATCCCTTCTGTATTGTTTTATACTTTTCGGACTTAAGGGATTAGATGACGAAAAAGGAATTTTGGAGTTACCTTTATGTGCCTTTTCAGACTCTCTAAAATTGAAAAGGACCGAGTTATCTTTGTCGTTAAACTTGTTAAAAAGATTAATAGCGACAAACTTGTCTTTAGACGAGAACGAGTTTCACTATCGCTAGGCTCGTTAAAACATAGCGATGGGTTTGCCCGAAGGGAAAATTATAGAAAAAGCATATGTTATCCTCCTCAAGCTTGACAAAAATAAAGAGTTACTGGTCAGCAATGACTGGGGAAAAATTGGGAAGAAAACTCAAAGAATCTTTATTGGTAGCAAGTCTCTCTTGAACATGACACTTCCACTCCGTGTCCGAGTCGGGTTGGGTTGTTTCATTCACCGGTCACATCGCCATGGTCACGCCATACCATCCACATTTGGGGTTAATGCTACCAATCCATCACATCAGTGTCGCCGATATGTTCAAGAGAAGTCATCCAGAGAAGTCACCTGTGTCTCACCCACTACCATACACTATACTCCATTCTTTCATGACCGCCACCCTGAACATTATATCATCAGATTGTTTTCACCTCCATCAAAATCATTTGCTCCTTCCCGTGTCATTGATGTGGGATTCATTAAGGCCCTCCTTTGACGGATCACTTCTTGTCGACATCAGCTCATTATCCAAGAAGTTGATCTAGGAACACCCCATTCAGTACTGTGAAGCTTACATGCCTCAATGGCAAGTTTCTCACTTCCGGCGACAGGTTTACATCAATGACCTTCGACTGAAAGATTTTGCGTGGTGTTCGACACCAAGTCCTTTATTCACACCACGTGAATTGTACTGCAGTACCTTGAGGATCATTATCATTATCGGTGATTCCTCTCGCGCTTGTTAACAGTTTACATCATTGACTGGTAATCAAGCGATGTCTTTCCATGTTCGACTTCGAAACATTTCTCACATGGATCGACTTGTACCTCGAGTAAAGATCGGACGAGATTGAAGACTCCGGATCTAGTTTCATCCATCCGGGCTGCGATATATATTCAGGGAAATAAAGACATCAAATGTACAACATTGCAGCACAGATAATCATCCTACCAAAAGGATGATGGCTCTATCAGAATCATCAGTCTACACTCAGACGATTGTCTGTCCTATGTACATGAAAATGAATTTATAAAGCTGAGCATGGGAATGCCCACCTCAGCTAGATCATGAAAACAGTATGAAGATAATGTATTGTATTGTATCTTATTACAGGTCTCCTCCCAACATTGAAAGAACTTCGAATCCTCATATTAAAGCATTTCACCCGACACCAAAAGGTTAACGGCCTCATACTTTAGGGGGCAACTGTTATAGACATTTTTGTGCCCTACAATTCCAGGCATGAAATGTCCATAAACCAAGGGCTCCTAAGTCCCTAAAAGTGTTGTTCTAACCCCTAAAGGAACAAGGTCAACATATTACAGCTTCTCCCAGAAGTTCTCCACCAGAAACTGCTCAGAATAAGTCAAAACAGGATCATTTCAGCTGCTCCACTGGCTAGGTGCGTTGCATTGCACCTAAATACACTGTGAGGGTGCGTTGCATTTCAAAAGTCCCTTCTGTGGGGTGCGATGGGCGAGAAATGACAAATGGCAGTGTCATTCCGCGAGGTGGAGAGACAATGGAAGCTTCCAGAATCTTCTCCTGTGACACTTGCCTTACTGAATTCGACCAAGGATGAGTAAGAGGCCTTCAGTCTCCAAGTGGAAGCAAGAACTGACAGAGAGAAGACACTAATCAAATCACAAGCTGACTCATCCTCCTTACACATATCTATATATGGATCCCTCATCTCAGAGATCCAGAGGCTGGAATTTTTCATATTGTAAGGAATTGCTGTTGGTTTTTGAGACAAACATCAGAGTATTGGGTGATCTATGCTTTGTTTGAGGTGAAGAGGGGCTTCTTTGCTGGGAGGTTGATGCTGGGTCAGGAACCACCGGTTGTAACTCCTCCTGGATCTTTTCTTGTTTATCAATAAAAACTATTTGAGTTTCCTCCATGCTTTTGTATCATTGATGCTTATTACATTTGTATGGTTAACTTAAATATGATCCTAAGTTGTTTATGAATATAGATCCATGTCTTTGTATAGTGTTCTTCTTCTGTGATCTTACAGGTACTTGGTGAAGCTGGGCAAGTAAGGGAGTAGGTAGCTGGAGACTATCAAAGAAGAGAGGGATTGGATCAAAGGATTAGCGCAAGACACAGGTTGGTTCTTTCGATTCCTCTCTATCTATAGTTCATAAAGGAAATACAAAAGTAGTTTTTCTCTATTTGTTTCTAAGGCAGCTGTCACACCTTAGTGGGATAGAGCAGTTCTAAATAGACACTTTTTCCTGTAACAAAATGGCGACTCCGCTGGGGACATCCTATATATAGATAAAGAGCGGAAGTACCGCTCTTTATCTATATATGGTCAAAGATTTTACCAAAAAACGATAAACAGGAATATGGTCAAAGATTTTACCAATGGCGCCCCACTGCTCGCCATACAGCAGTACTAAATTTGGATCACCCCGGAAGTCCATACCAGCGTATGGATACTCAGAATAAACCATCTCCTGACGATCAAACCACCTGAAGAAGGTATCAGAAAATGAAATCTGAGACTGGCCAGCATGCCTAGACATATGGTCAACCCATCTCTGCATACGCGGTTCGGTAGGAGAAGGTAAATCGAGTGCAATGTACTACGGCTGCATCAGTGGTATCTTCTCCAAGGCAAAGGCGGTCAAAATAGAACCATACCCAAAGTTCTTCAACCTTATGCTCTTTATCTTGGTCAATTGTTCTTTCATCACGAGAAGTACTACGTCGCACCAGTTGAACACCTTCGGTTGGAGGCATTCCAAGGCATGCTGCATGTAAGATCGATTGGCTACATGAAGAGCTGCACCACTGGCCATCCTACCAAAAGTAAACAGAATAGTCCTGAGGGACCTGTCAGTGACATCACGGATGATGATCTTGTCATCTTTACTCAGCTGAGATCCTTCTCTGCAGTACCGGCGGACATAATCTCTCACAGAATCGCCTCCTCGGGCCGAACCTGATAAAGAGATGGGGGCACCCCGCCTTGACAAACCGGTCAAGAAATAGATGTCTACCACAGTCAAGGGGATAGATTTACCCCTGACCTGGAAAACCTGGTTGGTGGGATCCCAAGCATCGAGCAAATACTGCAGTAAGTTGATCTGTTGTCTCATGCTAGAAATGCGGAAAAACTTCAGCAAGCCACAGTTCCGCAGTGCGTTTACTGTAACTTGATCATGTAGGGCAAGCATGTCCTCTTCCTCATGCTCACGTTCTCGCCATGTAATGGTCATCTTGCTCCAAAGATCTCTGAGAAACAAACAAGAGAAGAGTTAGATCCTGATTTTGGCAAGAAACAGACAAAATTTCCATCAAAAATTGTGCACAGAATTCCTTCTCTGCGCCCATCGCACCTACAGCAGTACTCTGGGTGCGTTGCATGTCAGATGGCCTTCACAATGGCCAGCATTCAACGCACCTTTCGATACACAGAGGGTGCGCTGATGGCAGAACGAGTTCTTCAAACCCCAGGGACTCAGAAAAGCTAGGAATCAAGCTCAAAATGCAAAATGGAAACCATGAAATGAAAGAGCTTAGGTTTAGTTCCTACCTGGTCCAGACGGTGCCGAGAATCGTCCACAGAATCTCCAGAAATCAGCTGATGAAAATCGAGGGGGAAAAGCACCTCCAAAGCTCCAACAAACCAAGTTCAAATGAAATGCTAAAATGAGAGGTAAAAAACACTTTTTCATTACTTTTACGTAGTTCAAAGTAAAATATTAGTGTTCTAACTCATTTTCAAGCAAATATTGTTCATTTCTGACTAGTTTGATGAAGCAGTTGAAAATACAGTACGATATTTGAAAGCACAAAGCTATTTATGGTAAAATACAAGACCATCTAATCGAGCAGTTTTAGCACATAGTTCAAGCTCGTTAAAAAATAAACATAAGACATGAGCAAATGTTTCCACCTGCGTTTAAGCTCGTTAAAAAATGAACTATTCCCCGGTAAATAACCACCGTGAATGAGGTACTTCAGCCATTAAAGCCTTGGTCGTGTTTGCACCATCACCTCCACTTTTTCATTGGCCGATCATTCACCTCCATTTGATTGTTTACCCATTTTGAGGAACAGCTGCGAAGAGTGATTTCACTAGCCATCCTTGTGACACTGTCGTGATTGGAAAATTTCAAACCTTACCTGGAATCAGCTGCTACCCGTTTTATCACTCGTTCCTCAAAAGACGAGTCTTCTTTAAGCTCTTTTCAACTGACTAGTAAAATATGAAAAGATTGCCGAGTCCTTGGCCTTCCAGCTCGTTAAAGGGACAGGAAGTGCTATCCCTCCTCTAGATTTTAATCTTTTTGGACCTGAGGGATTATTACACAAAAAGATCGAGCGCTTGTTTTGTTCAGCTCGTTAAAACTATCGAAAATTCATCCCTTCTGTATTGTTTTATACTTTTTCAGACTTAAGGGATTAGATGACGAAAAAGGAATTTTGGAGTTACCTTTACGTTCCTTTTCAGACTCTCTAAAATTGAAAAGGGCCGAGTTATCTTTGTCGTTAAACTCGTTAAAAAGATTAATAGCGACAAACTTGTCTTTAGACGAGAACGAGTTTCACTATCGCTAGGCTCGTTAAAACATAGCGATGGGTTTGCCCGAAGGGAAAATTATAGAACAAGCATATGTTATCCTCCTCAAGCTTGACAAAAATAAAGAGGTACTGGTCAGCAATGACTGGGGAAAAATTGGGAAGAAAACTCAAAGAATCTTTATTGGTAGCAAGTCGCTCTTGAACATGACACTTCCACTCCGTGTCTGAGTCGGGTTGGGTTGTTTCATTCACCGGTCACATCGCCATGGTCACGCCATACCATCCACATTTGGGGTTAATGCTACCAATCCATCACATCATTGTCGCCGATATGTTCAAGAGAAGTCATCCAGAGAAGTCACCTGTGTCTCACCCACTACCATACATTATACTCCATTCTTTCATGACCGCCACCCTGAACATTATATCATCAGATCGTTTTCACCTCCATCAAAATCATTTGATCCGTTCCGTGTCATTGATGTGGGATTCATTAAGGCCCTCCTGTGACGGATCATCTTGTCGACATCAGCTCATTATCCAAGAAGTTGATCTAGGAACACCCCATTCAGTACTTTGAAGCTTGCATGCCTTAATGGCAAGTTTCTCACTTCCGGCGACAGGTTTACATCAATGACCTTCGACCGAAAGAATTTGCGTGGTGTTCGACGCCAAGTCCTTTATTCACACCACGTGGATTGTACTGCAGTACCTTGAGGATCATTATCATTATCGGTGATTCCTCTCGCGCTTGTTAACAGTTTACATCATTGACTGGTAATCAAGCGATGTCTTTCCATGTTCGACTTCGAAACATTTCTCACATGGATTGACTTGTACTTCGAGTAAAGATCGGACGAGATTGAAGACCCCGGATCTAGTTTCATCCATCTGGGCTGCGATATATATTCAGGGAAATAAAGACATCGAATGTACAGCATTGCAGCATAGATAATAATCCTACCAAAAGGATGATGGCTCTATCAGAATCATCAGTCTACACTCAGACGATTGTCTGTCCTATGTACATAAAAATGAATTTATAAAGCTGAGCATGGGAATGCCCGCCTCAGCTAGATCATGAAAGCAGTATGAAGATAATGTATTGTATTGTATCTTATTACAGGTCTCCTCCCAGCATTGAAATAACTTCGGATCCTCATAATAAAGCATTTCACCCGACACCAAAAGGTTAACGGCCTCATACTTTAGGGGGCAACTGTTATAAACATTTTTGTGCCTTACAACTCCAAGCATGAAATGTCCATAAACCAAGGGCTCCTAAGTCCCTAAAAGTGTTGTTCTAACCCCTAAAGGAACAGGGTCAACAGATTACAACTTCTCCTAGAAGTTCTCCACCAGAAGCTGCTCAGAATAAGTCAAAACAGGATCATTTCAGCTGCTCCACTGGCTAGGTGCGTTGCACTGCACCTAAATGCACTGTGAGGGTGCGTTGCATTTCAAAAGTCCCTTCTGTGGGGTGGGATGGGCGAGAAATGACAAATGGCAGTGTCATTCCGCGAGGTGGAGAGACAATGGAAGCTTCCAGAATCTTCTCCTGTGACACTTGCCTCATTGAATTCGACCAAGGATGAGTAAGAGGCCTTCAGTCTCCAAGTGGAAGCAAGAACTGACAGAGAGAAGACACTAATCAAATCACAAGCTTACTCATCCTCCTTACACATATCTATATATGGATCCCTCATCTCAGAGATCTAGAGGCTGGAATTTTGCATATTGTAAGGAATTGCTGTTGGTTTTTGAGACAAACATCAGAGTATTGGGTGATCTATGCTTTGTTTGAGGTGAAGAGGGGCTTCTTTGCTGGGAGGTTGATGCTAGGTCAGGAACCACCAGTTGTAACTCCTCCTGGATCTTTTCTTGTTTATCAATAAAAACTATTTGAGTTTCCTCCATGCTTTTGTATCATTGATGCTTATTACATTTGTATGGTTAACTTAAATATGATCCTAAGTTGTTTATGAATATAGATCCATGTCTTTGTATAGTGTTCTTCTTCTGTGATCTTACAGGTACTTGGTGAAGCTGGGCAAGTAAGGGAGCAGGTAGCTGGAGACTATCAAAGAAGAGAGGGATTGGATCAAAGGATTAGCGCAAGACACAGGTTGGTTCTGTCTATTCCTCTCTATCTATAGTTCATAAAGGAAATACAAAAGTAGTTTTTCTCTGTTTGTTTCTAAGGCAGCTGTCACACCTTAGTGGGATAGAGCAGTTCTAAATAGGCACTTTTCCCTGTAACATTGGGTAACCCATTCGAAGCAAAGGATATAAGTGTTACAACAAGCAGACAAGGAATATTGAGGATTGCATCGACATAATAGTAGATGAGGTAGGTTCAAAACTTGAATCCTCTAAAAGAAATATGAAATCAGATGATGAAGAAAGTTCATATTTGAGGTCCACAGATATGGAAGAAGCATATTCAGACAGTGAAGATGAGGAAGCAGGAACGACTTCAAGGCCAAAGACACCCTCCAGGTATGTACAAAAGGAACATTCTAAGAGTCATTTTCTTGGATATCAAAGATATGGCATCCAAACCAGAAGAAAACTTGTTGGCAATACAAGTTATGTGAATCTAGCTCTACTATCACATATAGATCCCAAGAACCTCTACTAAGCAAGTGAAGATAAGTTCTGGGTGAAAGCCATGAATGAAGAACTTGACCAGATTGAAAAGAATGATACATGGGGGCTTGTTTAAAGGCTATGAGAGAAAAATGTTATTAGAACCAAATGTGTTTTCAAGAACAAGCTAAATGAACAGGGTCAAGTAATCAAGAACAAAGCTCGATTGGTCAGCAAAGGTATGCCCATAAAGAAGGGGTATATTTTGAATAAAACTTTGCACCAGTAGCTCAACTAGATACTATAAGAATATTTCTTTCTCTTGCCATCCATAATAATATCAAGGTATATTAGATGGATGTGAAGTCTACTTTTCTTAATGGAAATTTAGATGAAGAAGTTTACATTGAGTAACAAGAAGGATTTCTACTCTCCTTCGATGAAGGGCTCATATGCAAACTGATGAAGGTCCTATATGTATTAAAACAAACTTCTAGAGCTTGGTATGAAAGGATGGATAGGTATCTTCAGCAACAAGGGTTTAAGAAAGGCATAGTTGACAGTAACATTTATGTAAAATCTAAAGGCAGACATCTACTGATAGTAGTTGTGTATGTGGATGATATAATATTTGGCAGCGATATGGAATAGTTGGGGAATCAATTTGAAAAATGTATTAAAACAGAGTTTGAAATGTCCATGATTGGAGAACTTTCCTTCTTTTTGGGTCTGCAAATTACTCAGTGTCCACAAGGAGTGTTTATATCCCAATCCAAATATCTTAAGGAAGCTCTGAAGAAATTTGGAATGGAAAATTGTAAACCCGTCAACATACCCATGAATACATGATGCAAATTGTGCAAAGAAGATGGAACATCACTAATAAATTGACTGAATATAGGTCAATGATAGGAAGCTTACTGTATCTAAGAGCTTCAAGGCCAAACATCATGCATGTAGTGGGCATTGTGGCCAGATTTCAGGCTTTTCCATGGGAAATTCATGTTGTTGCTGTCAAGAGGATCTTCAAATATCTTTAAGGTACAATAGAGTATAGACTATGGTATGTTAAGAGTAAATATTTCAAGTTGAAAGCCTACACATATGCAGATTGGGATGGAAGTCTTTATGAGAGGAAGAGTACGTCTGGTGCAACTTTCTTCCTGGGAAAATGTTGGGTGTCATGGGTCAGCAAGAAACATGGCTCCATTTCTCTGTCGATTGCTGAAGCGGATTATATTGCTGCTGCTACCTATTGTATGCAGATTCTACGAATGAAACAAACCTTGAAATATATACAGGTAGAGATGTTTGATCCTATTCCAATAATATGTGACAACACAAGTGCCATCAACATCTCCAAAAACCTAGTCATGCATTAAAAAACTAAGCGTATTCCTATCAAGTTCCATTTCTTGATGGAACAAGTTGTAGCCACAACTTTTAGACTTGAATATCTACCTACTAAAGAGCAACCAGTGGATATATTTACCAAGCCACTGGAAAGAGAACCATTTGAGTATCTCAGGAAGAAGATATGAGTTTTGACTCCTCCCTCCCAATGACTTCATTTTAGTATGTGGTGGAAGCTACTCATCATGTGGAACTCATGGGAGAGTAGGCCGCAATGGTTCAGGGGGAGTGCTTGTGAAGTATTCTTTGTGATTGATGTCAAAGGGGGAGAATATTGGCATCATAGTAGATCATGCCTAGCCTGAGTGGGAGCTTATGGTGTTGCCATCAATGCCAAAGGGGGAGATAGTTGGACAATTGATGGTGGTTGTGCTAGTATTGTGCATGAATGTTGGCACTGATGTCAACCAAACTGGCAAGAATGCGTGCTGCGGCAAATGCATGGCTTAGAAGGATTCCTATGGTAGTTGTATGATTCATGTAGAGAATCATCATGGTGTGAGTGATTTCAGCTATTCAAAGAGTCAATGAGAAGAGAATTTTGTAGTCATATTCCAAGCAAAAGAAGGAATCGAAGCCTACATCAGACCCTCTCCATTGGAAATTTCTTTGAAAAATCTTTCCAATGAAATGTGGAAGTGAAAAAATGGATGTCTGGATCAAAAGATATGGTCTGCTAAAATTCAGGGTTGTGAAGCCTTAGGAAGGAAGAAATATCATCATATTGGAATTCCAGGATATCGAGATATCAGAATATCGGTGGTCATTATAATCAACGTATTGACATATCGGAGATCAGAATGTCATAGGTCTAGCATATTAGCACAATCGGAATATCGAAGGTCAACGTATTAGCGCATCGACATATCAAGGATCACAGATGTCGGAGGTCAGCAAATCGACGCATCGGAATATCTGCATATTGGAGAACAAGATGTCAGAGGTCAGCATATCCATGCTTAGGCATATCAGAAGTCCAACACATCAGAGTATAGGTATATCATAGATCTGGATACTGGAACATCAGAGGATTGGCACAAGTGGCACATTAGAAGTTAGAGCCTTAGCACATCAAAACATTGGCATATCGGGGATTGGAATATTAGAACTTCTTAAAGTGAGGACCTTTTAAAAGTTGCAATATATGATAAGTTCCTATATTTCTTTATAAGCACAAAGGAATGCCAAAAGAAGATTAACAAAGGATTTCGGTGCAAAACCAAAGGTTGAGGGTCCCTCTTCTCTCTCCTCTAGTAGGACACATGGCAACATATGATTGGCCCCGATAAGCTACAATGGCGGCTGACATGGAAATACGATAGGACACATGATAGGCATATTTAACCTTATTGGGTACTCTAATGGGCAAGAACTGGGTGACATGTGTCACCTCTAATGAGTCGCCACATGGAGTGATAACGTCATATAGGAGATTAGCATATTGGAGGTTGAAGATGTCGGAAGTTTAAAACAATTGGAGTTTGGAAATGTTCTGATAAATGGGGCTTCCAATATTGGGTTGGAACATGGTCGTGAGAGTTCAGAAAACCAAGGGTGCAAAGCAGTCAAAAAAGGAAGAATGGTTCACCGCAGGAACAATGTGGCTTAGCACCTTAATGTTGAGCTGCAGGTCATAACCCTTGGTCCCATGGAGGAGAAATGTTCAATGAGCTCAGTGACAGAGGAGTATTAGAACATTGCACCACTATGAAGTTGCGATATGAAGTGTCTCTGATAATACATTGCAAAGAATTAAAGGCATGTGGATTGGAAACTGCGAAACTAAATGGAAGAACATAGGATTTGGTAGATTGAAAGGGGTTAAACCTACAGACTGCTTCATGTGCATGAATGGTTGTATTAAATGAGAACAAAGTAGTCACATTTGTGATATGTCAAAGGTCTGTGAAGTGATAAATGAGATTGGGACTCTCGGAGAAGTGTGCAGGTAACCTGAGAATTAATTTCTCATAATGGGAACATCGTTTTCCGATACAAAATAAATAATCCAAAGCTCTAGATATTTCAAAATAGTTTAGGCCGACTTTTAATAAAGCGAGAATCCAAAGCTCCATATATTTCAAAATAGTTTAGGCCAACCTTTAATAAAGCGAGAATCATTTTCGATTAAAAAATTAAAGAATGCAAGGCTCCATATATTTCAAGTGGATTTCTTTAAAAATTTCAATCTAAGAATATGTCTGTAAGTCCTTTGTTTTTCATGAAGTGAATAGGACTTGAGGACGAGATGGATTTGTGGTCAATTTATTTTGAAAAAATAAATATTATGAAATTAGGAATACCAAAAGAAACAAAGAAATCTAAGAAGAATCTTAATATAATAAAATTAGATATATTAAAAGAAATAGAGAAATTTAAGAAGAATCCTTAAAACCATGAACTATAATTTTTAATGAGTTAAGAGGCAAGCTAACTTAAATATGGCCCATTTCTTTGTGAAAAATAGTATATAAAATCAAAGTTGAGACCATTACTAAGTGTTAATTTAGAGGGAACAAAACCATGTTAATATTGGAAATATTAAATTTTATTTGTTATATGTTTATTGTTTGATATTCACAAGAGTAGGATATGATATTTAATTAATTGAATTTAGCTTCTAGTGTATGATTGAGATATTATTTTTAATTAAATGGATTGTGTAACTAAGTTAGTTTATTTATTTTAAGCTAATATGGATGTATTTGTATTTATATGTAATATTATTTATTTATTAATATACATAAAAGAATAATTTTGTGTGTTATATTTTTTAAGTTGGTATTAGACTTGATATTTTTCTTACAGGAAGGCTTAGAAATATGTGAGAAAAACTATGAGATTAATTCGTTGTAGAAGTGTGTGTAATAATTAAAAGTGTTTCATTTCATTAGAGACAGAATGAGACATACAAGATGGTTTCATTAGTCTACCACTAGGGAAGCGAGAGCTTTTTGAGCATCTAAAAAATCATATTTCTTTAAGAGTTCAAAATCACAACATAGATACTATGAGGCTTGTAGCCTACTTGAGCTAACATACCCAAAATACTACAAACCAAAAAAAAATTAAGCAACAGCTAAGAGTGAACAAAATACATTGACTTGTCATAGGAGAGTTTAATCCTTTGAAAGTGATGGGCTCTTTACTACTCCCTGGTGAGTAGCTTGGCTCTAGAGGGAGGCCTAGGTGGCCTTCAATCCTTTGAATACTTTGATCTAGTCCTTCAGTTGTGAATTGTAGCTTGTCTAACATAAGCAAGATTTCTTCTTAAGCTTCATTTATGTCTATAAGGACTCTCCCTAGAAGGATTTTCTTGTGTGAGTACATATCTTTCGTGTACATACATTAATTGAGTCTTGTCCTTGTGTGCACAACATCTAGAATCTAGTAAGTGAAATCAATTTCCATTTCCACATCCAATAAAATTTCATGTTCCATTGTTATTCCCCTTTCCACCTTGGTTATTTCCTCTTTAATTTGAGTTGGGGTATGATTTTTATAATGCCTTGTCGATGCCTCTGCATGCAACTGAGCTCAAGAGCCCATCTCATGATAGTAAACCACCCCCTTCTAAACCTATCTCACTATGTTGGCATGATTTATAGTAAGCAAATACCAGGGTCAAAATTTAGATGGGGAAGGGTAAAGCTAAGAGGGAAGTAGGGGGAGGGGAGGGTTCAAAATGTGACCAAGGAGACAGGGAGTGAATGTGGGTCTATGCTACAAAGGCATAAGAGGTTAGATGAGCCAATCCAAGAGCAAATTGTTGAGTTGTTTTATATTCTTTCACGACTATCCCACCTAGTTTACCGGGGGGTTAGAGGGGGGGCGGAGCCCCCCCTTCATTGCACTGATTGCACAGGGGGGGTCACAGGGGGTTTGAGGGGGTGGTTATCCCCACTCTACGAGGTTCGAGGCAGTGCCACGGGGAAATTTTTTTTGGACCCTATATTAGGTGGGCGGACCTACCTATGGTTTTGTGCATGGTTTTCGCACATGGTTTTGAGCGTGCTGGTTTTCGTTCCATGGTATTGGATGCTTCGGCATGTATATATATGTATTGTAACATTGAAAGGAACATAATGAAAAATCAAGCTGGTAGCCCTGGTTTTGGGATCCAGGGGTAAATCTTTGTGTACATGTGTTTTATGTATTATGCTCTCGCATTGTTTATTTTCTGTGTTTTAGAATTCAGATGCAGGTAATTTATGTACGCGGTTAAAACCTACATTTGGTATGAGAGCTTTTTTGGCTTCAAGGGGACGTCTTTTTTGCTAAGAGGTTTCATTTGGACCTGTGGTAGACCCTGTTCAGTGGGAGATTTGCGGGATCGATTCTGGTGGTGAAAGAATATGGCGAGCAGTGGAAAGATAAAGATTGAGAAATTTAATAGTCAGAGTTTTGAGTTATGGAAACTCAAGATGGTGGATTTGTTGGTAGATAAAGATCAGTGGATCATGGTAGATCTAGGTACTAAACCAAGGGGAGTGTCTGATGAAGAATGGAATAAGTTGGATCGGAAGGGAAAGAGCACAATATGATTGTGTGTCTTAGATTTAGTATTGTTGAATGTATTAGGGGAAGCTACGGCTAAGGCTTTGTGGGACAAGTTAGGGACTTTGTACCAATCTAAGTCTTTGGTGAATAAATTATTCCTCCAGAAAAAGCTGTATATCCTGAGGATGAAAGATGGAGACTCGGTGATAGAGCATTTGAACACATTTAATACTGTGGTAAGTCAGTTATTATCTGTTGATATTAAAATTTTAGATGAAGATAAGTTCATCAGTTTGTTGTGTTCTCTACCAGATTCGTGGGATAGTGTAGTTATTGCAATAGGTAGCAATGAAACTACCTTGCAGTTTGATGAAATAGTCTCATCCTTACTGACGGAGGAGATGAGATGGAAAAATATGGAGAGCCAGAATGGTGATGCCTTGTTTGTACGAGGAAGGTCCCAGAACAGAAACAAAAATAATTCATCGAGTGGGAGATCTAAATCTCCAGGAAAACCTGTAAAAGTGTGTTGGAAATGTGGAAAGGAAGGGCACTACAAAAGGGATTGTAAATCTAAAGCTCCTGACAAAGAAAATGGATCTAATGATTCTCCTTCTACAGAGGTGAAAAACACCTCAAATGAAGGTGGGGATGTGTACTTGGCTTCTTCAAGTACACATGTAGATTATGAGGCATGGTTGATTGACTCAGGTGCATCCTTTCACTTCACTTCCCATAGAGAGTGGTTCTGCGAGTATGAGAAATACGATGGTGGTGATATATTCTTGGGGGATGACAGGAAGGCTAAAATTGTTGGTCGCAGAAAAGTTAAGTTGAATTTCCAAGGTGGAAGGATTAGAACACTTCTAGGTGTTCTGCATATTCCTGCATCGGCCAAAAATTTGATTTCTGTAAGCAAGCTAGATGATGTAGGTGTAAAAATAGTGTTCAAGAAGGATACCTATAAGATGGTTCGGGGAGCACTGGTATTGGTGCAGGGAGTTGGAATTGAAACTCTGTACAAGCTGCAAGGTAGCACTGTTGTTGATGGGTGAAACAATTCTGTTGTTCTTGAAAGTGGAGTAGAAAATCTAGTGGTCTCTAGAGAAAAGACCATGCTATGGCATTAAAGGCTTGGACATATTGGAGAGAAGGGCCTTCAAATACTTCATGGTAAATGTATGGTAGAAGGTATGACTAATAGCCCCCTGGATTTTTATTTATGTGAAAACTGTGTATATGGGAAGAAAAATCGGGTGAGTTTCCCCTCTGGTTGTAAGAGGGCGAAACATATATTAGAGCTTGTGCAAAGTGATGTGCTTGGACCTGTGAAGGTTCCATCACTGGGTAAATCTGTGTATTATGTATCATTTATAGATGACTTCTCAAGGAATACATTAATATATTTCCTTAAGAAGAAATCTGAAGTCTTTGACAGGTTTAAAGAATTTAAGGCTCTGGTGGAAAACCAGATAGAGAAGAAGATAAAGGTGTTGAGGATAGATAATGGTGGAGAGTTTTGCAAGAAGGAATTTGAAGAATTCTATAAGAAGTGTGGTATAGCACGGCAGAAGACTACTCCATACACATCTCAGAAAAATGGATTTGTAGAAAGAATGAACAAGACGTTATTGGAAAGGGCAAGAAGCATGCTTAGTGGTGCCGGGTTAGGATATGAATTTTGGGCAGAGGCGGTGGAGACTTCATGTTACCTGGTCAACAAATCACCTTCATCGGCGTTGGAGGATAGGACTCCACAAGAGGTATACACTGGTAAGAAACCCTCTCTTTCACATCTGAGGGTATTTGGATGTGATGCATATGTACATGTTCTAAAGGAGAAATGAACAAATTTGGATAGTAAATATGAAAAGTGCATCTTTATTGGGTATAACGATGGTTTAAGGGGTTATAAGCTTTGGAACCCAGTAACAAGGAAGGTTGTGTATAACTGAGATGTGGTATTCAGAGAGGTGAAAGATGTTATTAAACATGAAGTCCCATCAAAGGAACCTGAGAAGATAGAGTTTGAGCTTAAGGAGGAAGAATCAAACTCTATAACAAAAGAGGAATCAGAAGATGAAAAGCCACAAACTCTGATTGTGAGAAGATCCGTTTGAGAAAGAAGGCAGCCAGAAAGGTATAGTCCATCTGCTTTCTGTTCAAATTTTTATTTATCTATTATTGATGATGATCCCAGAACTATGAATGAAGCAGTAGATTCAGAGGATGGAAAACTCTAGAAAGAGGTCATGGTTGATGTAATGGCATCTTTGCACAAAAATGAAGCTTGGGATCTGGTGGAGTTGTTGGTTGGAAGGAAACCCATTGGCAGAAAATGGGTGTTCAAGAAGAAGACAAATGTAGAAGGAAAGGTGAAAAAATACAAAGCTCGATTGGTAGAAAAAGGTTATTCCCAGGTGCTGGGAATTGATTTTGGTGATATTTTTTCTCCTGTTTCCAAGGTAGCTTCTATTAGATTACTTTTATCTGTTGTTGTTGCTTTTTATTTTGAGGTAGAACAGATGGATGTGAAGACAACATTTCTTCACAGGGATCTGGAAGAAGAGATCTACATGAAGCAACCTGAAGGCTTTGTCGTGAAGGGTAAGAAAAAATTGGTATGCAAATTAAAGAAGTCTCTGTATGGGTTAAAACAGTCTACAAGGATGTGGTATAAGAAATTTGATATATTTATATGGGGACTTGGCTTCACCAGAAGAAAAGTAGATCATTGTGTGTATTTTAAATTAATTGGTGACCGTGTTATTTATCTAGTCTTGTATGTGGATGATATGTTCTTGGCTGGAAATGACAAAGAAATTATCCAGGATTTGAAGACCCAATTGTCCTCCAAATTCGACATGAAATATCTTGGTGCTGCAAACTATATTTTGGGCATGGAAATTAAAAGAGATCGGGCAAAGAGGAAGCTCTGGTTAAACCAAAGGAAGTACGTCGAGACAATACTACAAAGGTTTAATATGCAGGATAGTAAACTGGTGAAGGTTCCTATTCCTGTAGGTGTAAATTTATTTGCTGAATAGTGTCCTAAGACACAAGAAGAGGAAGAGGACATGTCCCATGTTCCATATGCAAGTGCAGTCGGTAACCTGATGTATGCGATGGTCTTTACTAGACCAGACATTGCACATGCAGTGGGAGTATTGAGCAGGTTTATGTCACAACCATGGAAGGAGAATTAGACAGTAGTGAAGTGGGTCTTCAGGTATTTGCATGGCACTAGTGATTATGGTTTGTGCTACCAAGGAAGACCAGGATTTGACAAAGTTTTGGATATTCATGGCTTTGTTGATGCAGACTGGGCTAGAGATTTGGATCAGAGAAGATCTACAAGTGGGTATGTGTTTAACTTATTTGGAGGTGCAGTCAATTGGATGAGTAAGAAACAATCTGTAGTGGCATTATCAACTACAGAGGCAGAATACATGGCAACCACTCATGCAAGCAAGGAAGTAGTTTGGTTGGAGAGATTGTGTTCAAGTATGGGGTTAGTACAGGGAGCTATAAGGATAGATTGTGATAGCCAAAGTGCAATTTTCTAGATAAAGAACCCTGCTTACCATTCAAAGACAAAGCACTTTGATGTTTAGTATCACTTTGTGAGTGATATGATAGAAGACAAAAAGGTGTTGCTGGTAAAGGTAGACACTTTGAAGAATACTGCAAATGCATTGACAAAATTTGCAAGCTCTGAGAAGTTCTCTTGTTGTAGAGAAATAGTGGGCATTGCAGTGTTGGATAAATGACTAAGTTCTCCTATGGCCCCATGTGGAAAGAAAACAACAAGTGGGAGAATGTTGGGTTGTGTTATATTCTTTCCACAACTAGCCCCCCTAGTTTTCCGAGGGGTTAGAGGGGGGCGGACCCCCCCCCCCTTTGTTGCGCCGATTGCGCAGGGAGGGGGTCACAGGGGGTTTGAGGTGGGTAATTAGCCCCCCTCTACGGGGTCCAGGGAAACACCCTAGGGAATTTGTTTTTGGACACTATATTAGGTGTACGGACCTACCTATGGTTTTGTGCATGGTTTTTGCACATGGTTTTGGGTGCGATGGTTTTCGGTCCATTGTATTAGATGCTTCGACATCTATATATATGTATTGTAACATTGAGGGGAACATAACGAAAAATCAAGCTGGTAGTCCCCTTTTTGGGATCTAGGGGAAAATCTTTGTGTATATGTGTTTTCTGTGTTTTAGAATTCGTATGTAGGTAATTTCTGTATTGGGTTAAAACCGACACAAATCAATTGAAGGAGACCCAAACCTCGCCTTGATTTCCCAATATATGTTAAGTCTAGGAGGAAGTGAGGAACAAGAACAAGCTAGCGGGACTTAAACAACAAAAGGAAGCAAATAAAGAGCCAATAAATGCTCAACTCTAAGTGAAAAGGCTGAAAGACAGACCATAAAGCCAGAGTGGAGCTTGAATCTAAATGGAAATAACAAATTAACAATGAATTGCACCACTTAGTTGAAGATTTAAACCATAATTTCTTGTTGTATTGTACTGAAATCCCCACTCGAGAACCTGAGCCCATGGATATCATTGATTTACTGCCATAATTATACTCGAATAAGAGTTTAGAACCTATCTCATGCTAGGTAGGATCTTTTTCACAACGACTCAATGTAACCACATTCTCCTTCATCCTTCTAATGGGTGGTGCATACTAATTGTTCATGTGGAGGCAATAAGAAAAGGAGATATTTAAAATCATTGGAAGGAAGATCAGAAAAGTAAACCTAAAATTATGGCACCTCAATAGAATGGGAACTACATGTTGTTTGGATGGCTCGAATGATTATGTCAACCATAAGAAGATTATTAATCTCCATCGCACACCAAAAATTGTGAAATACAACATCTCCTCCTTTTGTGAGATTCCACTCTCTAGAATGAACGTAACTCTTGGTATCTCAATGTGAAAATATGCATCTTCAAACATAATTTTCATCTTCTACGCCATTTTTGGAAGGCCTAATAGGAAAGAAATTACAAAAGCAACTAAAGGGAAGAATATTCAAATGAGTATGTAGATCTTGGTGATCTGCGGGTGTTCATTTATTTTTCAAAATGTTCCTTGCAATTTCATGTTATTTGAAATTGCAACATTTAGAAGTTACCTCATTCCATAAATATTAAGAGCATGTGTATTTATATTATGCAGTTATAATATTTCAATGAATTGTGTAGTATTAGAGCCTTATAAGGTGCTTGGCCTTCGAGCTTGTGTGTTTTTGTGAACATGGTGTTGCAAGAACATTGCCACTTGTTGTGTCTACAATGGGTTAAAATTTATGATTTTTATGTTTTTTGAGCTTGTGTTAAATAAATGATGATGAATATAGATAAAGAGGTCATGTTGTAATGTTAACTCTTAGTACATTCGGTATCTAGACTATCGTCCTAGAGATAACTAGCAAATGCAATGGTAGGCTGTCTATTTCAGCTGATGGAAGTACATAATAGAATGATTATAAGTTAAATCATTTCAAAAAGTGAATTCATAGTGTATCTTCAAGGGATCAAGTAGACATATAACTCATAATGGATAGTTGTGATGGAGAGCTCAAGTTATGAGATTTCAAAATGGTTAAAGATGTTGATGAAGAGTCATCTAGAAAGAGATCATAGATCAAAGTCAAGTACTCATTAAGGGAGGATGTGGAAATATTAACTCCTAATTGTCTTGTGCTTATTATGTGATATTCACCATCATAGAACAAGATAGTTAGTTAATTGAATTTAGCTCCCATATTAATGTATGTTTGAGATATTATCCCAACTTAATGGATGGTGTAACTAAGATGGTTTATCTATTTTAATGTATTTATATCTAATGTTATTTATTAGATAATATATGTAGAAGAAGGATTTTGTGTGTGCTATATTAGTGGTTAAATTCCTTTGAACTATTTAATTTTATGAAATCAAACATACTAGAAGAAATAGAAAAATCTAAGAAGAATCCTTTGAGCCATGAACTATAATTTCGAATCAGTTAAGAAGTAAGTGACTCTAAATCTAGCCCATTTCTTTGTGCGCAATAATATAAAAAATGAAATTTGAGACCATTTATATGTGTTAATTTAGGAGGAACAAAACCATGTTAATCTTGGGTAAAGTGAAAAATTTTAAATATTAAAAAATGTAAATTTTTTGTAATGAAAAATTTAAAATTGTATAGTGTACTTGTAGGTTGTAAAGTGATGGAACTTGTGCTAGCATTAGAATCTGAATTTAAAGAATTAGGAGGAGATAAGAGAAATCTCTAAGTAATTTTGACGATGTAGAAATACCCATCCTTTGAAACTTTGAGGTGGGCTTAGAGCAATATAAAAAAATATAGTAATCAATATTTTTTTACTATCAAAACTTTAGAGATCTTTCCACTAGCTAGAGAACCTTGCTTCTCTAGGCACAATGAATAAAAGGGAATATTTTTGAACATCAAAAGTTAAATGGGGCTGAGAGATCCAATAGGATGCCAAGCCACTGCTGACCCAAAAACATTTAGTGCTAACAATGGGATGGGTCAATGGATCTGAGCCCATGACCTTGTAGAATCCTAAGGATAAGAAAAGGATTTGTAGGGGATATAGAAAATAAATTTAAATGAAGCTAATTAATTAACCTTTCCTTTTACATGAAATATTATAAGAAACATAGAAAATTATGCAGTGATTTTGATTATACATTAACATGACATGGTTTAAGATGAAAAAAACATTTCCCATGGATTTTGATTGTGTATTTTTTGATACAATATGAGACAAGAAAAGAATTGTGTATGTATTTTGATTGGGAATTAAGGCTCTAAACATATAATTTAGGGTTTCCCAGATCAGGTGTCTATGAAGGGATAGGTGGAGAGGCATGTTGTCACCATCCCACCGCCTATTACAGCAAAGCATCAAACCCTCCTTGTGTCATTAACACCCCTTTCATGTCTATGGAACGTTCTAGCATGAGAATTTATTATTTTGTGATGGTGATAATTAATTTCTACAAGGTTCAGTTAATATTGAACCTTGTAGGAAGTACAAGGGAATATTTGGGAATTATGATGAATTTTACTAGGCTATGGAATGAGCAAGTCAATCTAGATTTTCTCACTAGTTAAAGGCTTAATTGGAAGTGGGTCATTGGCACTCCATTAAAAGTTACCACCCTACACATAATGAATTATTATGCAACTCTACAAGTGGTGCAATTCCATCTTATTAATTTGGGACTAGGAGAAACTTGTTATCCCTAAGAACTGCACTTCCTTGTAATTACTCCCTAGATGGTGAATGATTTAAAGTCTTTTCTCTCCACCTACTTCTCCATGGGCTCATCTACAAATATTATGGTTTCCTTGTGGGGGCTACACATTCTAGGCTACCTTAGCCAAGTTGTTTCCTCTTCTCCCCTTGTAGGATTTACTATTACACTGCGTTCTAACCCTTCTCAGGTTCCTTGGTTCTCTTCATTACTCAGAAAGCCCCCTCCATTCCATTTATTTGGTGGCTTCACTGCTTATCAATGTTCGGATCCTCACAATTATTTCACCCCCTTGGACGACTCTGCCTAGTGTCAACAACTCAAGGTGGTATTTGGATGGCATCTTCGTCTAGTCTCTTGATTCACAAGTCATTATGCCTCATGAAAGGGCCATGGCTAGACGTGGTGCAACCTATTAGTAAGAGTAAGGAATTTCATGGGCTTAGATCCATGTTGAGATCTCATACTATGGGTGTCGAGAGCTCATGCCCCAACCGGTCCAAAAAGAAATAATCGAGGTAGAATAATAGTTACCTGATGAGAGACATCGAAATTACGCATTTAGAGGTCTTGGTGAAGGTGGTGGAATGGGTCACAAAAGTTGACCACTGTTATGAACCCTATGCCTTAAAAATGATAAGAAACTAGTAATTTCAATCCTCTTCAAACAGGAAACCTCCTTTTAGAACGGATACAATGTACAAGAAAATATTTGATGATTCTAAGACTATGTCTCCTTAGTGTATGTCAGGTCAAGGGATGACTCCCAAATCATGCATTTCCATTATTGTAAACATGATTATATAACAAGAGGAGATGTGACCTTTGGGATTCATATTCCAAGGTCTCTTCCTATTCTAACTCTTCAATTTTCCCTAATTTACATATTTACAAATTATCACCCAATCCCAGAGGATTAGGTGTCCAACATTTTGCCCTTAATATGATGGGGTGTTTATTAGTCCAAGCATCATTTTGAATATTTAAAATTTTCTCTTCCAAGTGATTTAGTGAAAATGTCTACAATTTGCTCATTTGTGGAACAAAGTTGTAGATGAATAGTCTTAGCCTCTACATGATGTATAATCAAATGATACTCTGGGTTGATATGTTTAATTTGATCATGGATTTTGGGATTCTTGGGAAACATAATTGCAGAAATATTGTTAATGAGAAGGGGAGTAGAGCTCACTTGTTTCTCCTACAAGTTTTCAGGAATTTTCTTGAGCTGCATAATCTCCTTGGTTACTTTTCCAACTGCCACATATTATGTGTATGTTGTGGAATTTGTTGGAACCATATTGTTTGCTTGACATCCAAAAGACAAATATTGATCCAAGATTCATAACATGGCCTAGAGTAGACACTCCATTATCCTTATCTCCATCAAATTTTGAATTACAATATCCAATCAAGCTAAAGTTATCCACTTGTGAATATTTGAGTCCAAAGCCTTGAGCTCCTTCCAAGTACTTTAGAAATATTTTTGCAACAAACCAATATCCTTCACAAGGATTTTTCATAAACCTGGAAAGGATTCCAATAGAAAATGAAATGTTCGGTCTTGTAGCAGTGAGGTGGATAATACTTCCCATAAGCTATATACACTTAGTTGCATCCTTCAATTCATTTCCTTCTTTAGATGTGAGCTTCAGATTTTGTTCCATTGGAATGGACAAAGGATTGCATTCAAACATCCAAAACTTGTTCAACAATTCTCCAACGAACTTCTTTTGAGAGGAATATATAACTTGGATGTTGGGTCACTTCAATGCCTAAGTAGTAGTGAAGGTGTCCCTAATATGTCATCTCAAATCATTTCTTTAACTCTTTCTTTATGGATGCAATATAGGTTTTCATTGTTCCTTATTATGAACAAATCATTTACTTATACTACAAGATAGACAACAAATTTTCAAACTTTATTGACAAACAAATTTGCATCATCAAGATTAAATTGTTTGAAATTTAATTTCAAAAGATGCTAATTTAATTTTCCATACGAGGATGGTGGTGCTTATTTTATGCCATATAAGGATTTGATAAATTTACATACTTTATGTTCTTGTCCCCTCACAAGAAATCCTTCTGGTTGAGACATGACGACATTTTCTTTCAAGTCTCCAATCAAGAAAAAATATTCACATCCATCAAATGGAATTTCCATCCATTCTGAGCTGCCAAGGAAAATAGAGTCCGAATGGTGGCCAATTTTTCAATGGGGGAAAGGTATCTTCATAATTTCCACCTTATTTATATGAAAATCCTTTTTCCATGAACCTTGCTTTGTGCTTTTCACGTGAGTCATTTGATTTATATTTATTCTTATAAACCCACATGCAACCAATTGGTTTGGATCCAAATGGAGGGTCCACCAGCTAGCAAATTCCATTCTTTATGAGAGCATCATACTCATTCTTCATTGTTTCTTTCCACTCATCATGAAAAGAAAATTATTTAAGGGAAATTGGTTAAATTAGTAGATAAATCCAATTCACAATCATATGAAACATCCATATCATCAACATAATAAAAATCATCTACATCATCTCCATTTTGTATAATGGAACTTCTACTTCTTATCTTTCTGACCTCATCAGGATGAACACTTTCAAGTGTTTTGGTGAGCGATTTTAGGGGAAATTTTTTAGATGGTCCAATTTGCTATGTTGATTGAGATGGGGGTGCTAAATATTTATTCTCTAAATCCTCTCAATCACATCACTTAAAGGGTCTTACTGATTTGAAGGAGTGGTCATAAATTCATGATGGGAAGATAATGCTTCAGAAGGAGATCCCATATATTGATCCAATATAGGGATCCCCCTTTCAAGATGTAGAATCTCATTATCAAATGCATGATAAGTTTTTTCATGATTGAATCTATCCAAAAAATCAAGAAATCACTCAACAAAATTGTTCGTCTTGGAAGATTCAAGAAAAAAACATCTTTAGAAAATATAAACATCTTATTTACCTCATCATAAAGAAGATATGATTTGGTGGTATCTGAATACCCCAAGTGTTGAGAAATATAGGGCATCATATGGATTATAATCTTTAGATAGATTTCTCTTAGACTTCGTTGTGATTTCTTTTTTCTTCTTGTTAATTCTTCTTTAAATTTATTATGTTCCATTCATCAAGAAAAATGCCAAACAATGAATATCACAAAAATGGACATAAGAAGTAGGCACTTAGCCAGAGAAAAACCCTTCCAAGGGGTGTTAAAAAATTATATATTACAGAGCAATGGAACACATACAATATTGCAGAAATACAAACACAGAAAACACATAAAACAAGAGAGACACAGATATACGTGGTTCACCCAGTTTGGGCTACATCCATGGAGAAACAGCCAGTCCTTCTTTTTTTATATTATCCAGCAAACTAAAGAGATACAACCTACAGCAGATCCGCTGTAACTCCCTCTTCGCTCTCAATCTCCTCTCTCTTCCTCACTCAGAATACAAATCTACATAGACGCAATACAATTCCCTCATATATAGTGAGGGGTTGCCTACTAGGGCAAAGAACCGTAAATTAAACATAACTTCTATCGTCAGATCATCCGCCTAATGAACAACCCAGATTGACTAGAAATTACTAGACTTTTACAAGGCAATTTTACATCTATTTTTAGCTTCGGGGGCGCTGCCCCTGGACCCCCTAGCTGGGGGGGACAAGTCCCCCCTGCGTGGAGGGGTGTACAGTCTTCCTCGGGTATACATCCGACTGAAACCTTTGAATAGAGAAGATAATCAAGCTCCACACCCAACAAGGGGAAAACCCAGTCCAACTCTTCCACTAGTAGATTTAAATCAAGATGACACAATCCAAGACCCTTTTTGACTTGGAAAGAGACCTCCTCCAATCACTAAGTTAGCCGTTCCTTCCAATAGATAATCTCTGCCAAAGTCTCCAAGTGTCAGCTTCTTAGTTGCAACTTTAATCCAAAAATTTGACCCCCTAACTATGAATTTTCAGCCCCCAACTTCAAAATGTTGGACCTACAGTAGATTCAGAAATTTCATAGTCCACCAGCTTTGCACATGTGAGATAGAGATGCCCAAAAACTCAATCTTTTTATTCCCAACTTCTTTCTTCCTTCTCCAACAACTTTTATCTTCTTTTAGATCTTTTTCTCTTGTAGATCAAACTTGTTGAATATTTGTTTCAAATCAGTTGAGTTTACTTGATATATATCCTTTATGCTGGGTCGAATAGCCCTAATCCAGGTTGAATTCATGAGGTTAGGGCCGAATTGGTTTGGAAATGAGAAATAACTCTTTTGACTCAAAAATAATTATTTTTACATGATACAAAAGACCAAGAAGGGTCTAATAAAAATGACAATGACTCTATTGAGTCATGATAAAACCTAGAATCCTTTAATGGAGGATTTGACCTAAAAATCATTGACCCAAGCATGAAACCCATTCTTTAATAAGTCAATTTATTTTAAAATAGAATTTGTTTTTCTTTCTTTCCATAAAATACAATTATGAATATTGACACCAATTTGATTCTTCAACACTCCCTCTTAACTATGGTATTCATAACTACATAAAGGTACATGGAATATCTCAAAATGATATGAACTATGAAGATTTCTAGCACACACAGTGCTATAGAATAGATACCTGTCCAGGGAACTCTAATCGAGTGCCAGGACTAAGGTTTACTCAAGCTTTATCCACTCTAGGTATCATCAGGATTTTAATATCTAACACCAACCCTGGGATGTAGGTGAATATCTAAGGTTGGATCTCCATGACCAATGCCACCCTCCCTACTTCGGGATCTAGATATCAACACATAGGACAACTAGATGTCCTCCCAAGCATATTGTTCCCACAATATGATTTATGTCTCCTAATCATATATCTATCCACCAATCCAAGAATTCTTCAAACTTTTAACCTTTTTACAGAGAGATCCTACACAATAACAACCCTAATCAGTAATAAGCCTTCAAGTGATCACAAACATTTGGGTTCCTCAATCATTCTGATGTTACTTATATCATCATCAAGTTATCCAAGTAAAACTTGTTGAAATATTTATTCTTTCACTTCTTCAGTAGCACCAAATACAACCTCGGTACTTTTCAAATATTTTGTTTGAAAATCCATTTGTAGCTCTTTCATTCATTCTTTAGTTTCATTCTTTTTTCAAGGTATTTATTATGACTATCATAATATGTCCTCTATCTCAACTGGGGACATGTAGCTTTTATTCTATCCAATCTCCCTCTTGACTTAGGGAGATCAACAACTTCCTTATCATTTTATAACATAAGAGAAGCTTCAACCTTTCAAGAATTCATACTTTCTCATGGAATCAAGGTTATGTTGTTTATCATCATCCTTGTAGGTTCCTTTATCATGTTCAACATCTTCAACATCTTGAAGATTATGTACCTGCAAAACTTTAATATCAAGTACAACCAAATACAAATTTATAGAAGCATGAAGTTAACTATATCAAAATAATTTCATTACAGTGGAAGTATCAAAATATTCAAGCTTTAGACATCAAATACCTAAACTGAGTTTAGTTCATAGTCAATAAGGGTTACTTATTTTTATATTATAGACTTGAACAACTTGATAGGGTTTTGTCACAAAACCTAGACTCTGTTTTCGAGACATAAAGATTTAAATATCAACCATTCAATCAAGATATCAATCCAATCATAATACTATACATCTAATGTTGCAACAATATGCTCTTAGACATAAATGTCAAATTATACTAGGGTTTGTTGCAAACCCTAGAATTTTTCATCAAAACCAAATCATATTAATGATAAAAAACCAATATACTTCTAGGGTTTCATTATCATGCCCTAGAATATCAATCTCTACTAGGGTTTTGTTACAAACCCTAGACTTTAAAACAAAAACAATTAAGTCAGCATACCAACATTTCATATCTAGGGTTTCATTGTTATTTCCTTATATCAAATTACTTTCTCTGATGTAAACCCTAGATGCAAACATCAAACTCCAAAATTAGATAACAATTTTGACTCGGATAGGGTTTCGGTCATACAAAGGAATATACACCTAGGTTTTCATTCCTAGGATCTTACTATAACTATTACAAGGGTTTTGCTCATAAACCCTAATTCACTGAACCCTAAAAATATAGGGTTTCATTATACAAATTAGACATTAACAACAAACCCTAAAGGACTAGGATTTTTTTGCCACTACATCATGAAAACCCTAAACTTCAAAATAATAGGATTTCATAATATGTTCTAGAATTTATCAACAATCTATAAGTAAACTAGGATTTCATTATTAACATTGACATACCCTTTGCATCAAGAGTCTAGGGTTTTATTGTGAACCCTAGAGGTTAGGGTTTCACAAGGATGATCAAATGACAAGATATAATATAGTGAGGGTAGATTCAATCTAATGATTAATCACCCCAACAAGAATATTTATGATTCAAAATCCTAGACATAAAGATGTTAGTAATGTAAATCAAGTTTTAAATGAAGAATAATCATATCGTTTTGATGCAAAAATTTATACATACCTAGAGTTTCTCTTAAAAACCTTGAATGATTATTTATTGAAGGACTCCCTCTAAAACTTATAAGTCTTGTGTTGGATACCCCTTATAAATCCAATTGTTACTTTCTGCAAGTTTTCTTGCAATAATTTTTTGTTGGACAATTGATGATGGTTGTGCTAGTATTGTGCATGAATGTTGGCACTGGTGTCAACCAGACTAGAAAGAATGTGTGTTCTAGCAAATGCATGGCTTAGAAGGATTCTTATGGTAGATACAAGCTTAATGTATAGGATCATCATGGTGGGTGTGATTTCAGCTATCCAAAGAGTCAAGCAGAGAATTTTGCAATCATCTTCTAAGAAGAAAAAGGACTCAAAGCCTATATTAGACCCTCTCAATTGGAAAGTGCTATGAAAAAGATCCCCAATGATATGTGGAAGTCCAAAAATTGACTACTAGATCAAAAGATATGGTTTGTTGAATTTTAGGGTTGTGAAGCCTTAGGAAGGAAGAAATATCAACGCATCTGAATATCAAAGGTCAGCATAATCAGTGTATCAGCATATAGGAGATTAGAATGTCGAAGGTCAAGAATATTGGCACAATCAGAATATCATAGGTGAGCCTATCATCGCATCGGCATGTCAAGGATTGTAGACGTCTGAGGTCAGCATATCAGCACAACGGAATATCAAAGGTCGGCATATCGGTACATCGGCATATCGGAGAACAAACTGTCATAGATCAACATATTGGTGCTTAGGCATATCAGAAGTCTAGCACATCGGAGTATTCGCATATCATAGATCTAAATACCAGAACATCAGAGGATTGGTCCAAGTGGCACATCGAAGGTTAGAATCGTAGCACATAAGAACATCGACATATCGGGGATCGAAATATCTGAACTTCTTAAAGTGAGGAGCCTTTAAAAGTTGTAATATCCAATAAGTGTCGATAAGCCTTTATCAGCACCAAGGAATGCCAAAAGAATATTAACAAAGGATTTCGATGCAAAACCAAAGGTTGATGGGCCCTCTTCTCTCTCCTCTAGCAGGACACATGGTAGCATATGGTTGGCTTCGATAAGCCACAGTGGCGTCTAACGTCAACATGACGTGGTATTATGGAAAGACACGTGGTAGACATATTTAGCTTTATTGGGTAGTCTAATGGGCCAGAACTAGGTGACACGTGTCACATCTAAGGAGTCGCCACATGGAGCAATGACATCATATCAAAGGTTGACGTATTGAAGGTTGAAGATGTCGAAACTCTAAAACAGTTGGAGTTTGGAAAAGTTTCGATAAAGGGGGCTTCTGATATTGGGCTACCACATGGTCGTGAGAGTTTAGAAAACCAAATGCACAGAGCAGTAGGAACAAAGTACCTTAGCACCTTAATGATCAGTTGCAGGTCAATGCCCTCGGTCCCATGGAGGAGAAATTCTCAAGGAGCTCAGTGGCATAGGAGTATCGAAACACTGAAGTGTCTATGATAATACAATATAGATAATTAAAGGCATATGGGTTGGAAGCTTCGAAACTGAATGCAGGAACAGAGGAGTTGGTAGATTGAAAGGGGCTAAAACTGTAGTTTGCTTCACTTGCACGAATGGCTGTATCAAATGAGAATAGAGCAATCACCTTTATGATCTGTCAAAGATCTATGGGTGATAAATGAGATTGGGACTCTAGAAGAAGTTTGCAGGTCATATGAGAATTAATTTCTCAGCATGGGAGCTCTACACAGTCAGACTATGGAGAACTATAAGATCCATCTATATTTTTGGTACTATGACAAGAAACCACCAGGAGATGCAAGAGAGTTAAGGGGAGCCATGCCTAAGAATAGTTGTGCATCTAAAGGACAGACAAGAAATACTACCTTGCATAGAGTGCTTCAGTAGAACAAAAACCATCACCAACAAAAAGAAAAGATGGGGGAGTTGAGAAAATGTGTGAGTGTGTTGTTTTGTGAGTGAAGAGCATCATGAGAGATTGGTTGAAGCACCTGAGAGGACTTTGTCTAATAGATAAGAAAGAGTATTGAGAAGAATTGCAAGGGTAGTACTGAAGAGCAGTCAGCAAAGAGCCCTTGACAATGAAGGCAGAGCACAGAGGAAATGTTGTTGTGAGTAGTAAGAGGAGATCTACTGCAAGTGAGCAAAGAAGGCAGAGTGCAGAAGTTGAATCTGCAAACAACCATTTATTGGTATTTTACTTGTATGATTGTATGCCTCTGTTTTTAGTTTTCAAATTTCCTTGATATTCCTCCCACTGATGCAGATGGAAAAAATCTATATATGAGCAATGGTAAAGCAAAGAATGTCATTCTTGTTGGTCTTAGCCAATTAGAACTTGTAAACGTTATGCATTGTAAGTCTTCTAAGGAAGTGTGGGTAAAACTTAACCAGAGTCATGAAGGAGATGACAAAGTCAAGCAAGTGAAACTTCAGACTTTCAGAATGAGGTTTGAAAGCTTGAGAATGAATGAGAATGAAAGCATAGAAGAATACTTCCTCAGAGTTGATGAAGTGACTAATATGATTAGAGGACTTGGTGAAGAAGTCAAGGAAGAGATGATCATTCAGAAAGTATTAAGATCTCTACCCATGAGATTTAATGCCAAAATCTCAGCTATTGAGGAAATGGCTAATTTAAAGGATCTCAAGATGGATCAACTGCATGGTACTCTCACAACCTATGAGATGAGAGTAGGAATAGAAAAGTTTGAACCGAAGGAAGCAAAATTCAAAGTATCCAAAAAGGGCAAGGAGCACAAAGATCATCAAGATTACTCCAGTTGTGAATTTGATCAGGAGCGGATCAATGAGCCAGAAAACTAAAGCATGTATCAAGAAAATATAAAGGGAAGTTTCCCTTTAAGTGTTTTGACTGTGGAAGAGTTGGAAATTTCTCTTCCAATTTCCCTAATAAAGAAAAGGCTAAAATGGAAGAGGATCTGAAATTTGGAAACAAGTCTCAGATACATCAGAAGAAAAAGCCCTATAAGAAGAAGGGGTTCTACTCCAAAGAGGATAGCTCAGCACCAAAGTCAAACTATGAAGACTCATCGGAGAATGAGTCAGATAAGTATCTTCTTATGGCCTTTGAAACAGACTCCAAGAAACAAGGTATTATGGACTTTGAAGAGGAAGAAGAAGAAGGAGTAGCACACCTTGAAGGAGAAATCAACGGTGCCCTCGATGAATCAAAGAAAGAAAGGAAGAAGAATAAGCAGTTGAAGGAATAGTTACGATGTGCAGAGGAATGTATGTATAACTATGATAATGAGGAGTTTTCATGTCAAAAATAAAATATTGAAGAAGCTATCAAGAGCAAGTAAAGTCTAGTCCTTCTATTGAAAAAAAACCAAGGAAACTGTGAGAGATCGGAAGAGGAGAACAAGTAGTTGAAACAGGATATTCTTAAATTAAAAAGGGAAATGATCTCACAGATATGCAAAGATGATATTATGTCTTTGAAAGTTGAGCTGGAGGAGGCCAAACGAAAAGAAGAGGTTCTTCAAGACCTAATTCAAGAATGGGAAGGAAATTGTTTAAATCTTGAAGCAGAGGTTGTCTCTCTAAGAGTCGATATTTAGAAAACAAAGACCAAGAAGGGTCTAAACGAAAAATTATACTGAAGGGACAAGAGACTAGATCAGATCTTGAATATTCCAAGGCCTTCAAGAATAAAAACCGGTATGGGATACACTAAGACATAAGAATCTTGTATTGGGAAGATAAACTTCAGGTCCGCAAGATTTGAAGAACCAGAGAGCCATGGGAAGAAGCATCATGAAATAATTAATGAATACAAATGAGCAACTGGACAAAGAGGAGATCGTTAATGGAGAATGAATCAATCAGTCAGATGACCAAGGTATTTCATGCACAATCTCATAATGCTTCTAAGAATAGGCATGCTTATTTGTTTTATGGTCACTACTATAGGTGTCATATCTTTGGACATAAAGCCATTGATTGTAGAAGGATCAAAGTTGAAAGAGATGAAAATCCCAGATATAATACGCATCGGATTTATAAGTCTCAAAATTCCTCTCTCAGAAATCAGAATGTCTTCTCTCCCTTACTAAGTGAAGTAGAATGCTTCAAATGTAATAATTTTTGGCACAAATCTAGTGAGTGAAAATGTAGGTTTGAACACCTGTCTAAGTTCTAATATGTTAGACAGTTAGCTATATAGAAGGATAATGAGAGTTGGAAACAAAATACTAAAATAAGCATGCGGTGTGGACTTGCCTTATCAGCTCATAATCAAGAAAACAAATGGTATGTGGATAGTGGTTGTTCCAAACATATGACTAGGGACAAAAGAAAATTTATGTCACTTAAAGAAAAGGACAGAGGAAGCAATGTCACCTTTGGAAACAATGCTCCAACAAGAATCAAGGGTAAAGGTGTAGTTAGTCTTGATAAAAAAACATAAGCACAGAATGTGCTGTATGTAGAAGGTCTCAAGCACAATATGCTCAGTGTTAACCAAATGTGTGATTGTTATGAAACCAGCTCACAAAAAGATAGAAAAGAGAGATCCACGCCTTAGAATTCAGCCTCTTCGAGGGGGAAACCTCCTGTACATTACATAAATGAACAATTCTTGGATGATACAAATGAAAATACCTCCTTTCTATATATAGGAGTCTAAGGGGTCATAACATAATCAAAGCCGACATAACAATAATAATGTAAGGGCACAATAATAACAATAGTGGGCTTCTATGGGGCACAATAGTAACAATATGGGCACTACATGGGTACATCAATATAATAAGTGGATTATACTAATAACAATAAGGGGTTACACTAGTAGTATAGGGGCCTAACATGCCCCTCTCCTTCAAAGAGCGTTGTCCTCAACGCTTGAGTAGTTCTTGATGCTTATGTATAAAATTCTTGTCCTCCCATGTGGAATATTAAGCAGGTAAGTTCTTCCACTTGATGAGATACTCTGAAATTGATCGATTTCGTAGTTGTGGGTTCTTGTTTCTGTGACTGCTCCAGGTTCCAATATGATTTTTCCTTCCTCTTTAATTTCTGGAAATATTGTTTGAATTGGGATCTTTTGCAACTTTTTAATAAGTGGCCATACTTCTTCGTCCTTCTTCCATTCATCCCTTGCTTCGTTTATCCAATCTGTTTGGATAATATAAATAGCACAAAACAATGCTTCCACATCCTCATCCTTGAAGAGTCTTCCCATTCGGTAAGGTCGCCAGTTTTTAAGTGCATGTAGTATTGCCAACATTTCCTTCTCATAAATACCTTGCTTGAGATGTCACAGTAAAAATACCCAATCACCTACATCAAAACATTTTTCACTACGATGTTGATCTCCCTGTTGTTTCGTTTGATTTTGCACCGAAGTGGCGTTATCCTTTAAAAGTTGGAGAAGTTGTTGTTGATGCTCGATGTGATCTTTCACTGCTTGAACCTTTTTCTTCTTGATATGTCCTTCTATCTCTAGAGTTTGAGGAGTGGTAATTTCTTTCAATCCTTTACAAGATATGGTCGGATTCATTTCTTGATGCTTGATGTGATCTTTCACTTCTTGAACATTTTTCTTCTTGATATGTCCTTCTATCTTGGTAGTTTGAGGAGTGGTAATTTCGAACAATGAATTACAAGATATGGTTGGATTCATTTCTTCTTTATTGATGTGATCTTTCACTTCTTGCACCTTTTTCTTCTTGATATGTCCTTCTATCTTGAGAGTTTGAGGAGTGGTAATTCTTGCCAATGCTTTACAAGATATAGTCTGATTCATTTCTTCTTTCTCTGGGGTGGGGTCCTCGCGTATATCTTCTTCTTTTGATGTTTCTTGATCATTTTCTTCCTCCTCTTCATATTCTATGTAAAATAACTTCTTCTCAGCACACTTATGACCTTTAGTGCATTTGCTATCACAATTGTAACAAAGCCCTTTTTCTCTTTTTTCTTCCAATTGTTGTGGTGTAACCCTTGTAGGTTGTGGAAGGCTAGGAGAAACAACACTTCCATCTTTATAGTTGTGAGGGGTACGCTTCCTGGATTCCATAATTTTGCTTTCCACTATGTCACAAAGCCCTTTTACTCTTTCCAATTGTTGTGGTGTTGCTCTAAAGAAGGTGTTGCTCTTTGTATCCTCATAATGTGCTATCATTTCCTCCTTGAAAATTGACCACGTAACAAGTTGTTTACGAGAACAAAACCCTTTGTACCATAAAAATTGATATGGTTCTAAATATGAAGATGCAATACATACCTTTTGTAACAATTGTACACCATGTAGATCAAAATATTGCTCCATCTGAAGTATCCAATTTTCCGGATCCTTGCCATCAAACTTCCTCATCTTGCTTTTTCTTGATTTTAGGAGCTCGACCTTGAAACGACTGTAACTCTGTACTTTCATATCTTTAAGTTCTGAAATTGCTACTTGTAGTAGCCCTCTGTGTCCTCTTTCCAATGCCACCAGTCTGATCCAAATTGGATTCTCCAAAAAAGAGTTATGCACAATCTCCCAAGATGACCTGATTATAGACCTTTCCAGAATAGAGAACTTGTATGAAGTGCCACGTGTCAAATTTTCGACCTTTGGCTTTGAAAAAGATATACAAGAAACTAAATTCTGTCCTCTTTCTGTACCTTCTTACGAAATTTCAATCCGAACCCCAGAGAAAAAGTTATGACGATTTCCCTAGGTCACCTGTTTTGAATGTAATTCAGGAGTCTGCAAAAAGACCAACTTCCTTAGATCATATCTCCACAAATATTGCGCGAAAAGATCTGAAATTCGAACCCAAGGTTAAGAACAATTTCTTCTCAAATGGGTTTTTTTTTAGACTTTTGAAACATCACAGAAAACCAGTTATAGCGAAAATGCCACGATGACCTGTTTGGAGCAGCGAAACCCTAGAATCCAAAGCTCTGATACCAAATGTTATGAAACCAGCTCATAAAAAGATAGAAAAGGGAGATCCACGCCTTAGAATTCAGCCTCTTCGAGGGGGCAACCTCCTGTACATTACATAAATGAACAATTCTTGGATGATACAAATGAAAAGACCTCCTTTCTATATATAGGAGTCTAAGGGGTCATAACATAATCAGAGCCGACATAACAATAATAATGTAAGGGCACAATAATAACAATAGTGGGCTTCTATGGGGCACAATAGTAACAATATGGGCACTACATGGGTACATCAATATAATAAGTGGGTTAACTAATAACAATAAGGGGTTACACTAGTAGTATAGGGGCCTAACAGTGATAATGGCTATGATGTGACCTTTCTATCTAAACACTTTGAGATCTGCAACATAATGAATGGAAAACTTGTGGGAAAAGCAATAAGAACCCACAATAATGTATATGTGCTTGATGATTCCAGGGTTAACTATTATTTAAGAAAAACAAGTGAAGCATGGTTGTGGCACAAGAGGCTTGGGAATATGAATTTTGATAGTTTAATAAAAGTAAGCAAGATGGGAGCAGTGAGAGGATTACCAAGACTGTCAAAGCCTGATAAAAAATTCTGCAAGTCATGTCAGTTTAGAAAGCATACTAGGACTAATTTCAAATCGAAAGAGTTCTCCTCATCCATACCTCTCTAGCTCATTCACAGAGACATTTGTGGCACAAGCAAAGCAAGAACCTCAAAAGGAGAGAGGTATTTCATGTTTCTCATTGATGATTTCACCCGGGCCACTTGGATTGTCCTCTTAAATTAAAAATTGGAAGCATTCAAGCATTTCAAGAAGTTTAAAGCTCAAGTACAAAATGAGAAAGACTTAAAGATAAAATGATTGAGATCAAATAGAGGGAGAGAGTACACCTCAAGAGAATTTGAGGAATTTTGTGAAGAGCACATTATGACGAGGCAATACTCAGTGGCTAGAACTCCTCAGCAAAATGGGGTAGTAGAGAGGAAGAACAGATCAATCCAAGAAATGGCAAGAGAAATGTTGGATGAAGCAGGAGTGTCTCACAAATTCTAGGGAGAAGCAGTCTAGGCAACAATATCTCTGTCAAACATAACTCAACTCAGACCTAATAGTGATAAATATCTCTATGAGTTATGGAAGGGAACACCTGCATTAGCTAAAAACCTCAAGGTGTTTGGAAGCAAGTGCTTCATTGAAAGGAATGAAAAGAACCCTGGGAAGTTTGATTCACGCGCTGACGAAGGGATATTGCTCGAGTACTCTATTCGAAGAAAAGAATATAAGTGTTACAACAAGAAGACAAGGAAGATTGAGGATTGCATTGATTTAATAATAAATGAGGTAGGTTCACAACCTGAATACTATAAAAGAAATATGAACTCGGATGATGAAGAAATTTCATACTTGAGGTTCGTGGATTTGGAAGAAACATATTTAGACAGTGAAGAGGAGGAAGCAAGCATGACTTCAAGGCCAAAGACACCCTCAAGGTATGTACAGAAGGAACATCCAGAGAGTCATATTCTTGGAAATAAAATACATGGTGTCCAAACCAAAAGAAAACTTGTTTGCAAGACAATTTATGCGAATCTGGGTCTACTATCACATCTAGAACCCAAGAACCTCTATCAAACAAGTGAAGATAAGTTTTGTGTGAAAGCCATGAATGAAGAACTTGACCAGATTGAAAAGAATGATACATGGGAGCTTGTTCAAGGGCCAAGAGAGAAAAATGTTATTGGAACCAAATGGGTTTTCAAGAATAAGATAAATGAGCAGGGTCAAGTAATCATGAACAAAGCTCAATTGATCTGCAAAGGGTATGCCCAAATAGAAGGGGTAGATTTCGAAGAAACCTTTACACCAGTATCTCAACTGGAATCTATAAGAATATTTATTGCTCTTTCCATCCATAAGAATATCAAGGTATATCATATGGATGTGAAGTCTTCCTTTCTCAATGGAGATTTAGATGAAGAAGTTTACATTAAGTAGCCAGAAGGATTTATACTCTCCTCTGATGAAGGGCTCGTATGCAAACTGAAGAAGGCCTTGTATGGATTAAAACAAGCCCCCAAAGCTTGGTATGAAAGGTTGGATAGGTATCTTTAGCAATAAGGGTTTAAGAAAGGCACAGTTGACAATAACCTTTATGTAAAATCTGAAGGTGACCATCTACTGATAGTAGTTGTGTATGTGGATGATATAATATTTGGCAGCGATATGGAACAGTTGGGGCATCAATTTGCAAAATGTATGCAAACAAATTTTGAAATTTCCATGATTGGAGAACTGTCCTTATTTTTGGGTCTACAAATTACTCAGTCTCCACAAGGAGTGTTTATATCCCAATCCAAATATCTCAAGGAAACTCTGAAGAAATTTGGAATGGAAGATTGAAAACCTGTCAGCACGCCCATGACTATAGGATGCAAATTGTGAAAATAATATGGAATACTGTCGGTAAATCAAACTAAATACAAGACAATGATAGGAAGCTTACTGTATCTGACAAATTCAAGGCCAAACATCATGCAAGCAGTGGGGATTGTGGCCAAATTTCAAAATTTTCCATGAGAAAGTCATGTTGTTTCTATCAAGAGGATATTCAAATATCTTCAAGGTACAACGAAGTATGGACTATGGTATTCTAAGAGTGAAGATTTCAAGTTAAAAGTCTACATGGATGCAGGGTTGGAAGTCTTGATGATAGGAAGAGTACTTTTGGTTCAGCTTTCTTCTTGGGAAAATTCTTGGTGTCGTGGGTTAATAAGAAACATGGCTCCATTTCTCTGTCGACTGATGCAACAAAGTATATTTTTGCTACTACCTGTTGTATGCAGATTCTATGGATGAAGAAAACCTTGAAATATATATAGGTAGAGTTGTCTAATACCATTCCAATAATGTGTGACAACACAAGTTCCATCAACATCTCCAAAATCCCTGTCATGCATTAAAAAACTAAGCATATTCCTATCAAGTTCCATTTCTTGAGGGAACAGGTTGTAGCCAACATTGTCAGACTTGAATATGTACCCACTAAAGAGAAATTGGAAGATATATTTACCAAGCCACTAGCAAGAGAACCATTTGAGTATTTCAAGTAGCAGATACGATTTGTGACTCCTCCCACCAAATGACTTGATTTTGGTAGATGGTGGTGGCTACTCAGCATGCGAAACCCATGCGAGTGTAGGCTGCAATGGTTCAGGGGGAGTGCTCGTGAAGTATTCTTTGGCAGTGATGTCAAAGAGGGAGAAAATTTTCATTAGAGTAGGGCATCAGAGTAGATCAGGCCTAGCCTGAGGGGGATCTTATGGTGTTTCCATCAATGCCAAAGCAAGAGATTTTTGGAAAATTGATGGTGGTTGTGCTAGTATTGTGAATGAATATTAGCACTGATGTCAAGCAGACTAGCAAGAATGTGTGCTGCAATAAATTCATGCCTCAGAAGGACTCCTATGGTAGTTGCAGGCTTCATGTAGAGGATCATCATGGTGGCTGTGATTTCAACTATCCAAAGAGTCAATGAGCAGAGAATTTTCTAGTCATCTTCCAAGTAGTAGGACTCAAAGCCTACATTAGAACCTCTCCATTGGAAATTTCTCTGAACAAGATTTCCAACGATATGCAGAAGTCCAAAAATGGATCTTGGATCAAAAGATATGGTCTATTGAAGTTTAGGGTTGTGAAGCCTTAGAAAGGAAGAAATATCGGCATATCAAAATTCCAGGATATCGGCGCATTGGAAAAGCGAAGGTCAGCATAATCAGTGTATCGACATATCGGAGATCAGAACGTCAGAGGTCTAGCATATTGGCACAATTTGAATATTGGAGGTCATCGTATCAATGCATCAACATATCAAGGATCACATATGTCGGGGGTCAGCATGTCGGCACATCGGAATATTAGAGTTCGATATATCAACATATTAGAGAACAAGATGTCAGAGGTCAGGATATCGATGCTTAGGCATATCAAAAGTCTAGGACATCGAAGTATCAACATATTAGAGATCTGGATACTAGAACATCGGAGTATTGACAAAAGTGGCACAATGGAGGTTGGAACCTTAACACATCAGAACAACGGCATATCGGAGATCGAAATATCATAACTTCTTAAATTGAGGCTCCTTTAAAATTTGTGATATCTAATGAGTGTCGATAAGCCTTTATAATCGCCAAGGAATGCAAAAATTATATTAACAAAGGATTTCGGTGCAAAACCAAAGGTTGACAGGCCCTCTTCTCTCTCCTCTAGGAGGACACATGGTAGCATATGATTGGCTCTGATAAGCTACAGTGGCGTTTGACATCGGTATGGCGTGGCAGTACAACAGGACACGTGGTATGCATATTTAACCTCATTGGGTAGTCTAATGGGCCAGAAATGATTGAGACATGTCACCTCTAAGGAGTCACCACGTGGAGTGTTGACGTCATATCAGAGGTTGAAGGTGTCAGAACTATAGAACAGTTGAAGTTTGGAAATGTTCCGATAAAGGGGGATTTTGATATTGGGCAGGCACATGGTCATGAGAGTTCTAAAAACCAAGGGCATAGAGAAGTTAAGAAAGGAAGAATGACTCCTGGCAGGAACAAAGTGCCTTAGCACCTTAATGCCAAGCTATAGGTCATATCCCTCAGTCCCATGGAGGAGAAATGATCAAGGAGCTCATCGGAAGAGGAGTAGTTGAACACTGCACCACTGTGAAGTTGCGATATGAAGTGTATATGATAATATAGTACAGAGAATTAAAGGTGTATGGGTCGGAAGCTGTGAAACTAAAGGCAAGAATAAAGGAGTTGGTAGATTGAAAGGGGTTAAACCTGTAGGCTACTTTGTGTGCACGAATGGATGTATTAAATGAGAACAGAGCAGTCACCTTTATGATCTGTCAAATATCTGTGGAGCGATAAATGAGATTGGGACTCTTGGAGAAGTGTGCAGGGCACCTAAGAATTAATTTCTCACCATGGGAGCTCTATATAGTCAGACTATGAAGAACTACAAGGTCCATCTCTATTTTGGGTACTATGACAAGAAAACACTAGAAGATGCAGGAGGGGCAAGGGGAGCCATGCCTAAGGACAGTTGGGAAGTGAAAGGACAGACATGAAATAATACCTTGTGTAGAGTACCTCAATGGAGAAAAAACCATCACCAATAACAAAGAATATGGGGTAGTTGAGAAAATGTGTGAGTGTGTTGTGCTATGAGTGAAGCACATTGTGACAAAGAGGTTGAAGCACATGAGAGTACTTTTCCTAATAAAGCAGCAAAAGAAGAAAGAGGGTTGTGTGAAGAATTGCAAGGGTAGTGATGAAGAGCAGTCAGTGAAGAGCCCTTGACAGTGAAGGAAAAGATGAAAGGAAGTGTTGTTGTGAGAAGCAAGAGTAGATTTGCTGCAAGTGAGCACAGAAGGCAGAGTGCAGAAGTTGAATATGCACATAGCCATTTATTGGTATTTTACTTTTATGATTGTATTCCTTTGTTTTCAGTTTTAAAATTGTATGAAATAGTAGAACAATGGCAAGGTGAGGTTGGTGCTTGCATAATGAAGAGGTTGGTGCCTCTTGGAAAGTTGGTGCTTGCTAAACAAAGGGCAGGTTCATGCCTGCATACTAAAAAGGTTGGTGCCTCTTAGCAAGTTGGTGCTTGCTAACCAAATGGTGTCGGTGCCTCCTATGAGTGTGCGCTCACAAAAAAATAGATGTAATTAAGTGGGTTCTTAATTTACATCATAAACAAACAATAAATTGGTGATTTTTTACCTCTAGATTTCCATGTGAAAAACATTGTGTCAAATGTGTGCTGCTCATGTGATTGTTGTTTGAATATGTGTGTCTAAAATATTGTTGGTTCACTATTTTGTGAATGAATGCTCTCACAAGTTAAAGAATATAAGAAGGGGCTGCAAGCATAATAATAATAATAATAATAAAGAGTTTCTTAATAACTGATTCACGCATCCCCCTCTCAGAAATTCCTTATTTCAACAATTGGTATGAGAGTCAAGTTCCTTCAGAAAATAGTTTAAAGATTGGAAATAAGATCTATAAGGAATTATGTCTAGGCAAGAGAGTTAAGAAGCTTACTTAAGTAGAATACCAGCCTTTGATGGTACCAAATATTCTTTTTGGAAAGTGAGAATGGAAGCGTATCTTATGTCCCTGGGAGTAGATGTTTGGACTTCAGTACTAGTATACTACAATGTCATTGATATTCCTCCCAATGATGGAGATGGAAAAAAATTATATGTGAGCAATGGTAAAGCCAAGAATGCCATTCTCGTTCATCTTAGTCAATTAGAACTTGTAGAAGCTATGCATTGTATGTCTGCTAAGGAAGTGTGGGTAAAACTTAACCAGAGACATGAAGGACATGACAAAGTAAAGCAAGCAAAACTTCAGACTTTCAGAATGAGGTTTGAAAGCTTGAGAATGAATGAGAATGAAAGCATAGAAGAATACTTTCTCAGAGTTGATGAAATCACTAATATGATTAGAAGACTTAGTTAAGAAGTGAAGGAAGAGATGGTCGTTCCAAAAGTATTAAGATATTTACCCATGAGATTTAATGCCAAATTTTTGGCTATTGAGGAAATGGATAATTTAAAGGATCTCAAGATGGATCAGTTGCATGGTAGTCTGACAACCTATGAGATGTGAGTAGGAATAGAAAAGTTCGAACTGAAGGAAGCGACATTCAAAGTATCCAAAAAGGGAAAGGAGCACAAAGATCATCAAGATTTCTCTAGTTGTGAATCTGATTAGGAGCTAGCTCAGTGATACAGAAAACTGAAGCGTGGATAAGGAAAATATAAAGGCAAGTTTCCATTTAAGTGTTTTGACTGTGGAAGAGTTAGAAATTTCTCTTCCAATTTCCCTTATAAAGAAAAGGCTAAAAGGGAAGAGGATCTGAAATTTGGAAACAAGTCTTAGATACATTAGAAGAAAAATCCCTATAAGAAGAAGGGGTTCTACTCCAAAGAGGATAGCTCAGCACCAGATTCAGATTATGAAGACTCATCAGAGAATGAGTTAGATAAGTATCCTCTTATGGCCTTTGAAACAAACTCCAAGAAACAAGGTGTTAGGGACTCTGAAGAGGAAGAATAAGGAGTAGTAGACCTTGAAGGGGAAATCATCAGTTCCCTCAGTGAATTAAAGAAAGCAAGGAAGAAGAATAAGAAGTTAAAGGAATAGTTACAACATGTAGAGGAAGGTATGTATAACTCTGATAATGAGGAGTTTTCCTATCAAAAAGAAAAGCTTGAAGAAGATATCAAGAGCAAGGACAGTCTAGTCCTTCTATTAAAAGAAAAAATAAGGAAACTGTGAGAGATTGGAAGAGGAGAACAAGTAGTTGAAATAGGAGCCGCTCAAGTTAAAAAGGGAAACGATCTCAGAGCTATGCAAAGATGATATTTTATATTTGAAAGTTGAGTTGGAGGAGGCCAAACAAAAAAAGAAGTTCTTCAAGTCTTGATTCAAGAATGGGAAGAAAAATGTCAGAGTCTTGAAGCAGAGGTTGTCTCTTTGAGAATTGATGTTGAGAAAACAAAGACCGAGAAGGGTCTAAATGAAAAAATTATTGAAGGGATAAGGAGACTAGATCAGATCCTGAATAGTCAAAGGCCTTCAAGAATCAAAATCGGTTTGGGATACACTAAGACACAAGAATCTTCTATTGGGAAGATAAACTTCAGGTCTGCAGGATTCGAATAACCACGAAGCCATGGGAACAAGCATCATGAAAGAATTAATGAAGACAGAAGGGTAGTCGGACAAGTTGGAGATCGTCAATGGAGAACAAACCAATTAGTTAGACGACCAAGGTATTTTGTTGAAAAAATTCATAATGTTTCTAACAATAGACATGCTTATTTATTTTATGATCACTTCTATAGGTGTCATATTTTTTAACATAAAGCCATTGATTGTAGAAGGATCAAATTTGAAAGAGATGAAAATCCCAGATATAATACGCATCGGATTTCAAGTCTCAAAATTCCTCTCTCAGAAATCTGAATGTCTTCTCTCCCTTACTAAGTGAAGGAGAATGCTTCAAATGTAATAATTTTGGGCACAAATCCAGTGAATGCAAATGCAGGTTTGAAAACCTATATAAATCCCAAAATGTTAGACAGTCAGCTATATAGAAGGATAATGACAGCTGGAAACGAAAGACTAAAAGAGGCATGCAGTGTGGACTTTCCTTATCAACTCATAATCAAGAAAAAAAATGGTATGTGGATACTAATTGTTCCAAACATGTGACTGGGGACAAAAGAAAAATTATGTCGCTTAAGGAAAAGGACAGAAGAAGCAATGTCACTTTTGGAAACAATGCTCCAACAAGAATCAAGGGTAAAGGTGTAGTTAGTCTTGATAAAAAAATAGAAGCACAAAATGTGTTGTATGTAGAAGGTCTCAAGCACAATCTACTCAGTGTTAGCCAAATGTGTGATAATGGCTATGTGACCTTTCGATCTAAAGAATGCGAGATCCACAACATAAAGAATGGAAAATTGGTGGGAAAATCATTTAGAACCCACAATAATGTATATGTGTTTGACAATTCCAAGGTTAACTGCTATTTAATAAAAACAGGTGAAGCATAGTTGTAGCACAAGAGGCTTGGGCATATGAATTGAGATACTTTTATAAAAGTAAGCAAGATGGCAACAGTGACAGGATTATCAAGATTCTTAAAGCCCGATAATACAATCCACAAGTCACGTCAGTTTGGAAATAAGACTAGGACTCATTTCAAATCGAAAGAGTTCTCCTCATCCAAACCTCTGTAGCTCATTCACACAAAAATTTGTGGCCCAACTAGAGCAAAAACCTCAAAAGGAGAGAGGTATTTCATGTTGCTCATTGATGATTTCACCAAGGCCACTTGGATTGTCCTCTTAAAATAAAAATCGTATGCATTCAAGCATTTCAAGAATTTTAAAGCTCAAGTAGAAAATGAGAAAGACTTAAAGATAAAATTCTTGAGATCAGACAAAGGGGGAGAGTACACCTCAAGAGAATTTGAGGAATTTTGTGAAGAGAATGGTATCAGGAGGCAGTAATTAGTGCCTAGAACTCCTCAAAAAAATGGGGTAGTAGAGAGGAAAAAAAGACCAATCCAGGAAATAGCCATAGCAGTGTTGGATGAAGCAGGAATCTCTCATAATTTCTAGGGAGAAGCAACCCAAGCAGCAATATATTTCTCAAACAAAACTCAACTTAGGCCTAATAGTGATAAAACTAACTATGATTTATGAAAGAGAAGATCTTCATCAGTTAAACACCTCAAGGTTTTTGGAAGCAGGTGCTTCAATAAAATAAATGAAAAGAACCCTAGGTCATGCCAAGCCTGAGTGGGAGCTTATGATGTTTCCATCAATGCCAAAGGGGGAGATTGTTGGACAATTGATGGTGGTTGTGATAGTATTGTGCATGAATTTTGGCACTGATGTCAACCAGACTATCAACAATGCATGCTGCAGCAAATGCATGGCTTGGAAGGATTCCTATGGTAGCTATAGGCTTCATGTACAAGATCATCATGGTCGGTGTGATTTCATCTGTTCAAAGAGTTAATGAGAAAAGAATTTTGCAGTGATCTTCCAAATAGAAGAAGGACTTAAAGCCTGCATCAGACCCTCTCCATTGGAAAGTTATCTGAACAAGATTTCCAACGATATGCAAAAATCAAAAAATGGACTATTGGATCAAAATATATGGTCTGTTGAAGTTCAGGGTTGTGAAGCCTTAGGAAGGAAGAAATATCAGCATAACGGAAGTCCAAGATATTGACACATCAGAATATCGGTGGTCAGTATAATCAACGTATCGTCATATTGGAGATCACAATGTCATAGGTCCAGCATATCAGCACAATAGGAATATCGAAGGTTAGTGTATCGGCACATCGACATATTAGGGATTGGAGATGTCAGAGGTCAGCATATCATCGCATCAAAATATCAGAGGTCGGCATATCTGCATATCGAAGAACAATATGTTGAAGGTCAACATATCAATGCTTAGGCATATCAGAAGTCCATCACATCAGAGTATCTGCATATCATAGATCTGGATACCGGAACATCAGAGGATTGGCGCAAGTGGCACATCAGAGGTCGGATCCTTAGCACATTAGAACATCGACATATCATGTATCGGAATATCAAAACTTCTTAAAGTGAGGAGCCTTTAAAAGTTGCAATATATGATAAGTGTCGATAAGCCTTCATAAGCACCAAGGAATGCCAAAAGAAGATTAACAAAGGATTTCGTTGCAAAACCAAATGTTGATGGGCCCTCTTCTCTCTCCTCTAGCAAGACACATGGCAACATATGTTTGGCTCCAATAAGCTACAGTGGCATCTGACGTCAACATGATGTGGAAATATGAAAGGACACATGGTAGGCATATTTAACCTTATTGGGTAGTACAATGGGCCAGAACCGGGTGACACGTGTCACCTCTAAGGAGTCGCCATGTGGAGTTATGATGTCATATAGGAGGTTAGCATATTGGAGTTTGAAGATGTCAGAAGTCTAGAACAATTGGAGTTTGGAAAAGTTTTGATAAAGGGGGCTTCCGATATTAGGCTAACACATGGTCGTGAGAGTTTAGAAAACCAAGGGCGGAGAGCAGTTAACAAAGGAAGAATGGCTCCTGGCAGGAACAAAGCACCTTCGCACCTTAATGCTAAGCTACAGGTCACAACACTCAGTCCCATTGAGGAGAAATGTTGAAGGATCTTCGCAGCAGAGGAGTATTAGAACACTGCACCATTATGAAGTTGTGATATGAAGTGTCTATGATAATACAGTGCAGAGAATTAAAGGCGCGTGGGTCGACAACTGCAAAAGTAAATGAAAGAACCTAGGAGTTCGTAGATTGAAAGGGGTTAAACCTGCAGACTGCTTTGTGTGCACGAATGACTATATTAAATGAGAACAGAGCGGTCACCTTTGTGATCTATCAAAGATCTGTGGAGTGACAAATGGGATTGGGACTCTTGGAGAAGTGTGTAGGTCACCTGAGAATTGATTTCTCAGCATGGGAGCTCTACATAGTCAAACTATGGAGAACTGCAAGGCCCATCTCTATTTTGGTTACTGTGAAAAGAAACCACTTGAAGTTGTAGGAGAGGCAAGGGGAGCTATGCCTAAGAACAATTGCGTAGCTAAAGGACAAACATGAAAGACTTCCTTATGCAGAGTGCCTCATTAGAACAAAATCCATCACCGACAACAGAGAATATGGGGGAGTTGAGCAAATGTGTGAGTGTGTTGTGTTGTGAGTGAAGCACATCGTGATAGAGAGGTTGAAGCACCTGAGAGGACTCTATCTAATAGAGCAGCAAGAGAAACGAGAGGGTTGTGTGAAGAATTTCAAGGGTAGTGCTGAAGAGTAGTTAGTGAAGATCCCTTGACAGTGAAGGCAAAGTGTAGAGGAAGTGTTACTAGTAAGAGGAGATCTGCTGCAAGTGAGCATAGAGGGCAGAGTGTAGAAGTTGAATATGCAAACAACCATTTATTGGTATTTTACTTGTATGATTGTATGCCTCTATTTTCAGTTTGAAAATTATATGAAATAGTAGAACAGTGGCAAGGGCAGGTTGGTGCCTACATACTGAAGAGGTTGGTACCTCTTGGAAAGTTGGTGCTTGCTAAACAAAGGGCAGGTTGGGGCCTGGATGCTAAAGAGGTTGGTGCCTCTTGGAAAGTTGGTGCTTGCTAACCAAAAGGGGTCGGTGCCTCCTGTGAGTTGGTTCTCACAAAAAAATAGATGTAATTAAGTGGGTACTTAATTTACATCATAAGCAAACAAGAAGTTGGTTTTTTTTTCCTGTGGGTTTCCACATGAAAAACGTTATTTCAAATGTGTACTGCTCATGTGATTGTTGTTTGAATATGTGTGTTTGAAATATTGTTGGTTCACTATTTTGTAAATGAATTCTCTTACAAGTTAAATAATATAAGAAGGGAATGTAAGAATAATAAGAAAAAGAAAAATAGTTTCTTAATTACTGCCCCCCCCCCCCCCCCCCCCCCTTAGCAATTCCTTATTTCAACATTTTCTTGACAAAAACTATCAAAATTATGCAAGTAGAAGACTATGATATTGGTTCCTAGAATTTCAAGTACAAAATGTATGCATCATTCCATTTCATTCTTTCCATGAATTGACATATAACCTGAACTACTTATAAATCCTAGACACTGTAAGATAGGTTTTTTGAATGAGTTTTTTCAAGTGTATTATTCTCATTCCCTATATATAATATTGCAAATCCTAGGATCATATAAACAACTAAATCCTAAAACATTAACCTTTTAACAAATGAACCATGATATATGTACCTCAAGAATTACTTGCCTCTTTCTTTTATTGAATTTGATGTCCTTCTTGAAAATTGAACATATAGGAGAGAAACAATACTTACCTTTCTTTTGATAAGATCCTCAAAGCTTCTTTCATAAGTGAAAGATAAACAAGTTATTTATTGTTGTAGTCTTATTTATTCCTTGAGACCAAGATTTTTTTTCTTTACGATTCATTCAAACAGACCTACAACTCCACAAGTTCTTGGCTTCTATGCCACTCAATAGGTCTGTGAATTAAACAAGGTGACTATAACTTGACGATAATCCTCCAAGATAGGCTTAGAGCACCTCCAAGTAATTTAGTCTATGATTTTTAAGTGCATAAGTCTAGAGTATGGTTCTCGACCCTTTTACAAGATGACAGTGGATAAGTTCTAATTCGTCCAAACAATGTATTTGAGTTCATAATTTTTTGGTTCCCTTTCCAAGTGATTGAAACTTCAAATCAAGTTTTCTGATATATACCTATGCCCATCAATTATTAGAAGACTTGATTTCTCTTGTAGCAATGCTATTATCCCTTCAATAATTTTGATCCTTTCTTATAATCAATAGATCCCCTAAATGGTTTTACAAGGCTTCTTTTAATTCTCAAAAACAATATTCGGTTACCAATATATAGAGTGTTCTTGAAGATCATATCATAGAGTTTTCGGATCTCTTAGCAATGATTTCAGACTTTTTTCCTTATGCATATTACTTCACTCTTCTTAAAAAAATTCTCAGTCTTGAATGGGCTGCTAAAATAACCCTTTAGTGCTCTAGAATAAGGCTTATATGCTCTTCAACACACCTTACTTTTCCTGTATATACCTTGTTGGAAAGGTTGGTGTTTCCTAGATGGTTAATGGCAACGAAAGTGTTGGCATTGATGTCAATAGTCATTCTAGGAGATGTGTTGGACAATTGGCATTGACGTAAACCAGACTAGCATGGACGTTGGTGGCAACAGATGTTGGAATTGATATTTGTGGTGTGTAAAGCTCAAGGGGACTCCTATGGTTACTACATATATCTTGTAGAGAATCGTCATAATAGTAGGCTTATCAGAGAAGCCATAATATGATGACTATGATGGTTGGGAGTTATAGAATTTGGTGGAAATTCTGCTCCATGTGTTTATATCATATTTTCTTAGTTATGGCATAGATGGATAGTGCTTTGATAAATGTTTCCAACGGTATGAGGAAGTACACAAATGGAATCTTGGATCAAAAGTTATTGATAGTCAAAGTCATGATCCCCCAATTCCTACCTAGAAGCTTGGAACCCCAGAAACCCCGGAAGGCTGGAGGCTTATTTAAAAGAACCCCAAGATAACAATGAGATAGGGTTGCAAGGATGGTGCCTAGAATCCCATAGGCCTGGAAGGTCATAACCCGAGAAGGCCTGGAAGGTGGAAACCTGAAAACAATATCAGTTGAGAGTCGGGCATGACTGGGGCTGACAGGTCAAAGGTTCTAGCTCTAAAAAGGCTAGCTGGCCATGCCCAGATCCTTACAAGCTCGTAAGATATATGGAATTCAATTTAGAAAATTTTATGAGCACCAGGGCATCCACATTCCAGCTCAGGCGGCATATGCATATGAAGTCGGTCCTTGTGAACGTGTAAGCGACGATTTTTCATGCGATTGGTGACCAAGGGCCATGTGCAACAAAAACACAGAATTTATCCCACGTAGGGTAGTAGAGAGGTCTAGCGCCTAGAGGCCTAGCCATAGATCACACCACCATGTCCTATGAAGAAAACAAGTAGAGGATCCGGGGGAGAGGTGTTAAGGCACAAGTGGGCTAGGCTAGAAGCTCAAAAGCCTGTAAGGTGAATGAAATTCATTTTATGAAATGTTACGAGCATGCAGGCATCCAGGCCTCCATCTATACAATGGAATATGTTTAATATTATGGACGAGTCGACATCACTTTGGATTTGTGCACTAGATTTATCCTATGTGCCATCTTTCATATTTGAATTTTGCTACATCTCATAGAAGAAGGCTTAAATGGGTCGACAGCTTTGGAGAGATGTCCTCCAAGGTTGGTGCTTATGCCATATTCGAGGTCTGCTACAGGTCTAAGGGCTTAGCACTTGCAGACATGGATGAGTTAACAACTGAGTAATTACACATAGTAAGGTTGGTGCCATTGGCTTAATGGCATATGCAAAGAATGGCTGGCTCAAAAATAGAAAGGACCATGATTTGCAGAAGTAGCGGTGACTCCAAAACAACCTTGCTTGTTCTTGCTTGCATGACAATGAAGAACTAAATGTGAAAGAAGGCCAAGTGTAGGAGTTCTGATGATAGTCCAAGAGAGATATCCTTGAAGTACAATATGTGCTATGTGAGCAATTAATAAGCATAAAGAGTCTTCCTATAGCCAATAGTTTTACTGAGGATTTATTTCTTAGTATGGGAACACTCAGATTCCCATTATTTGGTTTAATGCAATTGCAACGGCTAGGAAATTTGATGTAATAAAAATATGGAGTGTCATGCAGGAGTACACTGTCGAGCAATGTGTTTGAAAACAAAGAAAAAATTAATCATTGTGTAGCAGTGAAACAAAACTCAGGATTTCCATTGAGAAAAATGGGGGAAGCAACATTGTTTCCAGTGAGCTGAGTGGAGAGCTATGAGTGGGCGTGCACTTCTGAGAAGAGGCTACGTGTGCCTGTGCTACTAAGAAGAGGTAAAGTGTGCCTAGTCTACTAAAAAGAGGCTAATAGTGCCTGTGAATATGTAAAGGGTTGAGAGAAGAGAGCTCAGTGTGAGAGTGTATGTTGTTGTAGAGTGGACAGAGTGCTACATGGGATGTGTATGAGTGAATATTGTTGAGCAGAATCGAGGGATAAATGTTGAAGGGACAAAGGGCCAAGTGGATGAAGGAAGAGATTCTCAAAGGAATGGCTACCAATTACAGTGAGTATTAAGTTTTCTTTTGAGTGTGGTTTGGAGCCTGCATACAAGAATTTGGTGCTTCCATCTCTAGTGGGTGTCTGAGGAAGGTTTGGGGGTTGGTGTCTCCTGGAAGTTGGTGCTTACATAAATCCAAGGATCTCAAAGTTGGTGCTCGCAAAAAATCCATGAAGTTGGTGCTTCATATGGTGCTTCCAGTAAGCTGATCAAGTGTCTGCAAAAGGAGGGAGTTGGTTCTTCCTTCTAGTGGGTGTTAGAAAACAATCAAAGAGAGTTGGCGCTTCCTATGAGTGGTGTCTCACAAAAAAATTAATGTAATAGAGTAGGTTCTCATATATTTACATCAAGAACAAAATAATTTTTGGTGGTTTTTCTTCGAGAAGGGTTTCCACGTAAAACCTCTGTGTCTCATGTGTTTGTTGCTCATGATCTGTATGTAGGTTTTAACCATGTACATAAATTACCTGGAGACAAATTCTAAAAACAAAAAATAAACAATGACAATAATATAAAACAAATACACAGATATTTCCCCTGGATCCCAAAACTGGGACTACCAGATTGATTTTTCATTATATTCTTTTCAATGTTACAATACATATATATACATGTTGAAGCATTCATAAACCCCAATCCATTAACCCTGGATTAGAACATAACCATAGTTCCCTTGACTGGATCTACAAAATACCATGGTCAGAAAACCATCATGCCTAAAACCATGTGCAAAACCCACGCACGAAATCATAGGTAGGTCTACCCACCTAATATAAGCTCCAAAAAAATTCCCGGGGCACTGCCCTGGACCCTATGCAGGGGCCTACCACCCCCATGAAACAAATCCCACCCTGTGACCCCATGCAAAAAATATGGTAGGCTTTCACCCTCCCCCCCACACACTTGCAATAGTCGTGGAAACAATATAACACACACCCAATATTCTCCCACTCGTTGTTTTCTTTTCCACACATGGGGTCATAGGAGATCTTAGTCATTGGTCCCACCCTACAACACCCATTGTGTCTTTACACTAAGAAAACTTGTTAGTACTCACAGGCTTCATCAATACATCTGCAACATTCTTCATAGTGTCCACCTTTACCAGCAACACCTTTTTGTTCTTAACCATATCTGTCACAAAGTGATAATGAACATCAATGTGCTTTGTTTTTAAACAATAAACAGGGTTCTTTTCCAAAAAAATTTCACTTTGGTTATCACATTCTATCCTTATAACTCATTGTACTAACCCCATACTTGAACACAATCTCTGCAACCAAACTGCTTCCTTGCTTGCATGATTGGCTGCCATGTATTCTGACTCTATATTTAAAAGTGCCAATACAAATTGTTTCTTGCTCGTCCAACTGACTACGCCTAGAAATAGGTTAAAAAAGTACCTACTTACAAATCTTCTCCAATCCAGATCTCCAACCCAATCTACATCAACAAAGCCACGAATGTTTAAAACTCTATCGAAATCCTAATCTTCCTTGGTAGCATAAACCATAATCACTAGTGCCATGCAAATACCTAGAAACCCACTTCATTGTTGTCCAATGCTCCTTCCTTGGTTTTGACATAAACCTGCTCAATACTCCCCCTGCATGTGCAATGGATAGTATAGTACATACCATTGCATACATCAGGCTATCAACTGCACTTTCTTATGGAACACAGGACATGTCCTCTTCCTCTTCTTGTGTCTTGGGACACTATTTAGCAAATAACTTTACACCTACAGAAATAAAAACCTTCACTAGTTTATTATCCTACATATTAAACCTCTCTATTATTGTCTCGACATACTTCCTTTGGTTTAACAAGAGCTTTCTCTTTGCCTGATCTCATTTAATTTCCCTGCCAAAAATATATTTTGCAGCACCAAGATCCTTCATGTCGAATTTGGACAATTGGGTCTTCAAATCTTGGATAATTTCTTTGTCACCTCCAATCAACAACATATCATCCACATACAAGACCGGATAAATAACATGGTCACCAATTAATTTAAAATACACATAGTGATCTGTTTTTCTTCTGGTGAAGCCAAGTCCCCGTATATATGTATCAAATTTATGATACTAGATCCTTGGTGATTGTTCTAACCCATACAAGGACTTTTTTAACCTGCATGCTAGTTCTTTCTTTCCCTTCACCGCAAAGCATTCAGGTTGTTTCATGTATATCTCTTCTTCCAGATCTCCATGAAGAACTTTTGTCTTCACATCCATCTATTCTACCTCAAAATTAAAAGCAACAACAACAAATAAAAGTAATCTAATAGAAGCTACCTTGGAAACAAGAGAAAAAATATCACCAAAATCAATTCCCAACACTTGGGAATAACCTTTTGCTACCAACCAAGCTTTGTATTTCTCCACCTTGCCTTATGCATTAATCTTCTTCTTAAAAACCCATTTGCTTCCAATGGGTTTCCTTCTAGCCGGCAACTCCACCAGATATCAAGTCTCATTTTTGTCCAAAGATGTCATTTCATCAACCATGGCCTCTTTCCAATTTTTTCCATCCTCTGAATCTACTCCCTCCCTAACAGTTCTGGGATCATCATCAGTAATAGATAAAGAAAAATTTGAACATAAATTAGACGAAATATACCTTTTTGGTTGCCTTCTTTCTTGAATTGATCTTCTCACAGCTGGAGTTTGTGGCTCTTCATCTTTTGATTCTTATTCTGCTGTAGAGTCTGATTCTTCCTCCTTTAGCTCAAACTATATCTTCTTAGGTTCCTTTGGTAGGACTTCATGCTTAATAATCTCTTTCACATCTTTAAACACCACAACTCGGTTTTACACCACCTTCTTTGTTTCTCGGTTCCAAAGCTTATAACCTTTTAAACCATCCTTATACCCAATAAAGATGCACCTTTTAGATTTACTATCCAACTTGGTTCTTTTCTCCTTTGGAACATGTACATATGCATCATAGCCAAATACCCTCACATGTGAAAGAGAGGGTTTCTTATAAGTCCATACCTCATGTGGATTCTTATCCTCCAATGATGATGAAGGTGATCTATTAACCAAGTAACATGTAGTTTCCACCGCCTTTGCCCAGAATTCTTGTCCTAACCCGACACCAATGAGCATGCTTCTTTCCTTTTTCGTCAACGTCCTGTCATTATTTCTGTAACTCCATTCTGCTAAGGTGTGCATGGAGTAGTCTTCTACCATGTTATACCATACTTCTTACAGAACTGTTCAAATTCCTTCTTGCAGAACTCTCCACCATTATCTGTCCTCAACACCTTTATATTCTTCTCTTTCTGGTTTTCTACAAGAGCCTTAAATTATTTGAATCTTTCAAAGACTTCATATTTATTCCCGAGGAAACATATCCATGTATTCCTTGAGAATTCATCTATAAATGATACATACTACATAGACTTATCTAGTGATGAAATCGACACAAGTCCAAACACATCACTATGCACAAGCTCTAATATCCCTTTCGCCCTCTTAGAACCAGAGGGAAAACTCACCCAATTCTATTTACCATATAAAAAATGTTCATATAAATTGAAATCCAAATACCAATTAGACATACCTTCTACCATACCATTACCATGAAGTATTCGAAGGTCCTTCTCTCCAATATGTCCAAGCCTTTGATGCCATAACATTGTCTTTTCTCCAACGACCACTAGATTTTCTGGTCCACTTTCAGGAACCACAGAACTGTTGCACCCATCAATAACAGTACTACCCAAAATCTTGTACATAGTTCTAATCTGAACTCCCCACATCAATACCATTTCTCCCTGAACCATCGTAGGTATCTTTATCAAACATTGTTTTTACACCTGCATCATCTATCTTTCTTACAAAAAGAAAATTTTTGGCCAATGGAGGAATATGCAGAACACCCGGAAGTGTTCTAATATTTTCACCTTGCAACTTTGACATGAATTTTTTGTGTCCAGTGATTCTAGACTTCTTTTCATCCCCTAATAATACATCACCACCATCATATTTCTCATACTCACATAACTACTCCCTATGGGGATTAAAGTGAAAGGATGCACCTGAGTCAATCAACCATGCCTCATGATATACATGTGTACTTGAATAAGAATCCAAATACATGTTCCCACCGTCATCTGAGGTGGTTTTCACTTCTGGAAAAGGAGAATCATCATATTTGTTTCCTTTCTCAGGAGCTTTAGATCTAGATTCCTTTTTGAAGTGCCCTTCCTTTCCACATTTCCAGCACACCTTTACAAGTTTTCTTGGAGATTTAGATCTCCCACTCGAGGAATTATTTTTGTTTCTATTTTGGGAATGTATTCATACAGGCAAGGCATCTCCATTCTGGCCCTCCATATTTTTCTGTCTCATCGTCTCCGAAAACAAGGATGAGACTATGTCAGCAAACTTCAAGGTAGTTGTATTGCTACCTAAACCAGACTATCCCATGAATATGGTAGAGAACACAACAAACTGAAGCACTTATCTTCATCTGGAATTTTAATATCAACAGGTAACAACTGGCTTACCACAATATTAAAGGCATTCAGATGCTTTGTCACTGAGTCTCTGTCCTTCATCCTAAGGTTATACAACTTTTTCCGTAGGAACAATTTGTTCACCAGAGACTTAGATTGGTACAAAGCCCCTACCTTTTCCCACAAAGCCTTCGCAATAGCTTCCCATGATACATTCAACAATACTAAATCTGAGATACATGTATTGTTCTATTTTCTTTCCAATCCAACTTTGCCTAGTCTTCATCTCACATTGTCATTGGTTTTGTATCTGTATCTACTGAGATCCACTGATATTTATCCACTAGCAGATCCTCCATCTTGAGTTTCCACAACTCAAAACTCCAACCATTAAATTTATTGATCTCTATCTTTCCACTGCTCGCCATCTTCTTTCACCGCAAAAATCAATCCCATAGATCTCCAACTGAATAGGATCTACCACAGGCTCAAGAAAAACCCTTCAGTAGCAAAGGTTCTCCCTTGAAGCCTAAACAAATATGATACCAAATGTAGGTTTTAACCCTATACATAAATTACCTGCAGACAAATTCTAAAAACAGAAAATAAACAATGACGAGAATATAAAACAAGTACATAGATATTTCCCCTGGATCCCAAAATCAGGACTACAATATTGGTTTTTAATTATATTCCTTTCAATTTTACAATACATATACATACATGCCGAAGCATTCATAAACCCAAATCCATTAACCATGGATTAGAACATAACCGTAGTTCCCTTAACCAGATCTACAAAATACCATGGGCAGAAAACCATCATGCCCAAAACCATGTGAAAAATCCATGGACAAAACCATAGGTATGTCCCCCACCTAATATAGGGTCCAAAAAACATTTACGGGGATGTTTCCCCCGACCCCATGCAAGGGGGCTACCGCCCCCCTAAAACCCCCTATGACTAGTCATTAAAAGAATATAACACACACCCAATAATGTATGATTATATTGGTTGATATGGTTTTTGTTATGTTTGGTTAACGGTTTCTCACACAATGATTTCCAAGTTTGAATTTTAAATATAAAATTGGTAAAAAAGTTTGAATTAGCCTTAATATTGATTCACCCCCCCACTGAGTATCAACATTGTTTCCAACATACCTACAACCTAATTACTGTAACTAGGGCTTATGATTTTGTTCGAAGGAGATCGAATTTATGAGAATGACTTATTTTGTTTGAATTGAAGTTCTTGTAATATTCTAACTACCCAAATTCCAACGAACCAAGCTTTGATACCAGGTTGAGAAATCTAGGGCATCATATTGATTAGAATCTTTGGGTAGATTTCCCTTATAATTTGACATTTTCTTGTGATTTATCTTTTCTTCTTATTAGTTCTTCTTTAAATTTATTATGTTCCATTCATCAAGACAAATTCCAAACAATGAAGATCACAACAAGGGACATAAGATGTAGTCCCTTAGCTAGGGAAAGACCCCTCCAATGGGAAAACCTAATCCAAATCTTCCACTAGTAGATTAAAATCAAGATGACACAATCCAAGACCCTCCATGAAGTTTGAATTATACAAAGACCTCCTCCAATCGCCAAGTCAACCCTTCCTTCCAATATATGATTCCTACCAAATTCTCCAAGTGTCAAATTCTCAGTTACAACTTCAATCTATAATTTCAGCCTCCCAACTACATATTTTTTGGCTCTAGCTTTAGAATTTCGTACCTACAGTAGATTCAAAAATTTCGGCCCCAACAACAGTCCAGGAACTTTGCACGTGTGAGATAGAGATGTCCAAAAACTTGATCTTTGTCTTCCAAGCTTCTTTCTTCCTTCTCTAGCAACTTCACTCTTATTTCCTGCCTCTTTCTCTTGTAGGTCGAACTTATTGAGTGTGTGTTTCAAATGAGTCGAGTTGCCTTTATATATAGCCTATCTACTAGGTCGAATAACCCTAATCTAGGTCAACTTCATGAGGTCAGGACCGACTTGGTGCATAGGTGAAAAATGACTCTTTTGACTCAAAAATAGTTCTTTTTACATGATACAAAAGCCCAAGAAGGGTATAATAAAAAATACAATGAGTCTATTGACTCATGAAAAAACCTAGAACCCTTCAATAGAGGCTTTGACCTAAAAATCATTGACCCAAGCATGAAACACATGCTTTAATAAGTCAATTTATTTTACAAAAAAAATTCTTTTTATTTCTTTTCATCAAATACTATTATGAAGACTGACACTAGTTATATTCTTCAACAACAATAATATGCTCATTTGAATCCTTGCATCAAGGTTTCTTTTTTGTTCCTTATGAATCAAGGCATAGCAAGCAAAACCAAAAATCTCAAGATGCCTTACCAAAGGAATGTGGCCATACCACATTTCATAAAGATTCTTGTTTTTTAGAACATTACATGGACATCTATTTTTGATATATATTGCACATATAATTTCATCATCCCAAAAAATTAGCTCTATATTTTTGAAGAACATCTTTAAGCGAACCATATTTAAGTTAGTCTTCATTGTTTTAGCCACACCATTTTGCTAATTATTTTAAGGAACAATAGTTTGATTTTGAATCCCATGTTGGTGAATATAGTTTACAAAATCATTATAAGAATATTATTTTCCATTAGCAGTACAAAGAAATCAAATATGCTATTGTGCATCATTTTCATTCTTTGTATGAAATTTTTTAAAAGTTCCAAAAGATTTTGATTTACTTTTCAATAAGTATACCCAACACATCTTGATGTAATCATTAATAAAAGTCATCATATATTTATTTCAATTTGTAAAAGGAATGAGAATAGAGCCACATAAATAAGATGAATCAATGCAAGATTTCTATGTTCTTTAGAAGAAAAATCATGAAATGGTTGTTTTCTAAGTTTTTCTAGGATATAAGCATCACATTGCTTCAGTTTCCTTGGAATGTTTGGCAAACCATAAACACCTTTTCTTTTCAACACATGAATAATTTCATAATCAAGATATCCAGATATTGCATGCCATAGAAGAGTGGATGGAAATGTACCTTCATTTTATTGAGAACTATATGAAGAATTATGTGGACAAATAGATGTTCCTTGCAACTTTAGTAGTCCTTCCTCCTCTATTCTAGTCATGAAAAATGTGTTTTCTAATGCTTTTTTATCTCAATTTTTCCATCAAATACATGAATGGAGTGTCCTTGCTGGTGAATTTGAACAAGGGAAAACAAGTTTTTCTGTAGTTCTCGAAGGTAGAACACATCATGCAGAAGAAAGTCAAGAAGTCCAGGAAGTTTAAGCTTGATGGTGCCAACTCTAGATGGATTGAGACTTAACTTGTTTGCAAATTAAACTACTCCATCTACATTGTCATTGAGGAATTCAAAGAAGTATTTCCAAAGGCCATATCAAAATTTTCACCTATATCAAGCAACAATGCATCTTTCCAAGAGGAAAATGAAGCATGAAACAAATCTTCAATTACTCCAATATTGCAATGGGCAATAATATAATGAGAAAATTCATGTGATTTACCTTTCAATAGATTTGGAGTTTTAGATTCTTTGCATTCTTGCTTAATTCTTTCCCAAGGGATTATGCATGTGGATGCATCATGTCCATTTCTATCACAACAAATGTAGTGGAGATCAAACCTTTCTCCTTGATTGTGTTTGCCCGCTACCTCTTTTATTCTTTCTTCCACGTCCTCTTCTACCACCTCTTGCTTTAGGAAAATCACCTGATTTATTCTTCACTTTTTGTGCAAGGAATATTTCTTCTTTAGGGGCCCAAGAAGTTATCTTCATCTTCCCAAAATCCTTCTCACGTATTGTAAAATTCTCCACAAGAGTAACAAAAGTAATGTCCTTGAGTTGGGCACTCACTTGTACAGATTCAAGATAATGAGAGTATGTAGGATACACAACCTTGAAAAATGTTATGAGAGGGATGTCCATTTTAACTCCAATGGCTTCTACATCATTTATGATGGCTCTAATATCTAAGTTTAGGGCCAAGTTGTCATCATATTTCAACTCCAGGTTGAAGACCTTAATTATTAACTAAACTACTTCCAATTTTGCGTGTGAATCATATAAATATTTCAACTTCTTCAACACATAATAAGCATTTGTAATTGGAATAATATGAAAACTCACCTCTTCACTATTGGAATATATAGAAATACTAAAACAGGGGGGGAGGGTTAAATAAATATTAACATTTTTTAATTTCAAAAACTTGTAAATGCATCCACATATAAGGCATAACACACAAATACACAGAGAACAAATATTTTTACATGGAAGCTCAAAGTAGGAGAAAACCTTATAATTCTTTTCTTAGTATATATAAAGAGTGCATTAAAATTTACTAGCAGCAACTAAAAAAGAAGCACCAACTCCCTAGTTTATCAACACCAACTCCCTAATTTATCAGCACCAATTGAAAGGAAGTGCCAACTCCCTTATTTATCAACACCAAAACTTGTACAAGAGTCAACATTAGTCAAAGAAAGTCTTTCCTCCTAGCAGCTACTCCTCTGTCCTTCACACAAGCACTTGGTTTCCCAACCACAACCTTTTTAGAAATAGAAATTTATTCAACAAATGATACTTGAAATTAGCCTTCTTATCAATAAAAATAAGCCTCAATAGGCCCTAAATTAGGATTGAAACCTTAAAAAAGAGTGCCAAAAATATTTCCTAAAAAAGTATTTCCAAATTGACTCCTCTTCACTTCTAGTTTAGGAGGTATGAACCCTTGAATTCCTTCTTTTCTTCATTTGTTTGAATGGATCTAAATTGGATTGAGAAAATGACTTGAAATGCTTATTTTGGTGCCTATTTGTGGTGCATTTAGGGTCTAGACTAAGATGACTTATCCACTAACTGGGCTAACTTTTCTACTGGCTCGACTAACTTGTCCACTAGCTGGGACAACTTTCCCATTGGCTATATTGCCTTATGCAACTGGCATAATGTAAAGTGAATATTTGAAAAATCATATCTCCTTAACCATGACGAGTTAGAGGGAGTGTGATATACCTTTGGAAAGGTATCAGAATAATATTTTTAACCATATATGTTATGATTCCATTCATGCTAGGCAAATGGAGTAAAAATGCATTCAAATATAGGGTATCCAAATGGGACATCAACACTCCAAAAATCATTTCTCCTCAACCATGATGAGTTAGAGGGAGTGCCATATATAGTTGGAAAGGTCTCGAAATAACATTTCTGATGATATATGTTATGTTTCCATTTGAGCTAGGTAAATGAGGTAACAATGAATCAAAATAAAGGTTATGTAAACAGGGCATCAAAAAACAAAAGCAATATTTTGAAATGTGCTATTTGAATATGAAACTTCCTTTTTCATTTGGAAAAGCTTTGACATCAATGACAACTTATTTCAGCAATATTCCCGAGTCAGTCATTGATGGAAACCATCATACTCCCCCTGTGATCATGCTACCTTTTTCTTCATGCTTCTTATCATTGTTCACCCCCTTTGATATTAATGTCAAATGTTAAATCCCCATGACACTATCTCTTTCCTTGTCATCCTTTGCTAATATTGTGAAATCAATTTGGAGCATAAATTACTCCTAATTTCTGTTTGAGATACTTAAATTTCTCTCTGGGAAGTAATTTGGTGAATATCTCTAAAGACTATTACTTCATCCCAATATACTCTAGCTTGATATTATTTTTTTATGAATTTCTCCCTTAGAATGTGAAACTTGATAGGAATATGCTTGGTCTTGGAATGCATCACTGGATTATTAGAGATGTTTATTACATCGGTGTTGTTGAAAAGTACTGGAATAGGCTCATCATATTTTACTTATATGACTTGCAAGGTTCACTTTATCTAGAGGACCTAAGTGCAACATATTGTTGCTACAATATATTATGAATTTGCTATAGTAAAGGATAATGAAGATTGCTTCTTGCTCAACTAGGATACTAAACAATATCCCAAGTAGAAGGATGCTCCACTTGTACTTCTATCATATACACTTCTTTCTAAATTTGCATCTTGTAAGCTACCTATGTCAATTGATTTCCTTCTGAATACCAAAATCCAAATTCTGTTGCTCCTTTGGGATATCTAAATATTTGTTTTAGTGCTACAACATGAGTTTCCTTTAGTGCTGTTTGAAATATTACAACCTTTCCAACTACTTGAATTACATATGGTTTCAAAGATATCACATAGAGTAGGTTACCAATCATAAATATATAGTCTTTGATCCACTTGCTTGGAATCATCTTCTTTTATCAACTTTTATTCGGTGATGATAGGAGTACTCATAGGTTTTCAGTCTACCATTTTGAGCTTTTTCAACATTTCTTTGATGTACTTGTTTTGAGAGACAAAAATACCCCATCTAGGTGAGATATCTGGAGTCCCAAAAAGAAATTAAACTCCCCAAGCAAAGGCATTTCAAATTAATTTTGTGTATATTTTTCAAAGTTATAACTTAATCTATCATCATCATGTCATCAACCACATACTTTAGTGATGATTATATTGTCCTGATCTTCTTTTATCTAGAGATTATTTTTTGCATTTCCCTTTCTAAATACTTGTTGCTACAAATACTTGTCCAATCTTGAATACCAAGCTATAGGCGCTTGCATAAGGTTTTAGGTCTTTCTTCAATCTATAAACATAGTCTTCATATTTTGATCATATGAATCCTTCTAGTTGTTCTACGTAGACTTCTTATTCTAGATCCCCATTAAGAAAGGTTTATTTTACATCCATTTGATATAACTTAATTATTTTGGAGCATGCATAGGCCAATAACATTTTGATTGTTTCCATTATCAATACTAGAGAAAGTTTTTCTTCAAATTATATCCCTTCAACTTGGGCATATCCTTTGAATGCTAGCATTGCTTTCTGGTCACCTTTCCATCTTCAGTTAGTTTTTTTTATGAAGATCTATTTTGCACCAATCACATTTTTGTTCTTGAGTTTTGGAACAAGTTCACATGTCTCATTCTTCTCAATTTTATTTAGTTCTTCTTCCATGTCTTTGATCCAATTCTAATCATTTCTAGCTTCCTTAAAGTTACTTGGTTCAATTATGGACAATAGTGATAAATTACCTTGCTTCGGTGTTTGTAATTGTTTTCATATTCTAGTTTCTACTCCTACACTCTTGTCCCCAATGATTTTTTCTGGTAGATGATTCTTCTGATACCAGCATTTAGGTGTCCTGGGAGGTTTTTGAAAATCTTGCTAATTATCTTCTTCTTCTTTTTTTGCCTTTGGTTACTTCTCTTCATGGTGTTCTTCTTCTTATTTTTCTTCCTCTTATTATTCTTCAAAGATGCATGGATTTTTTCTTTCCTTATTGGTCTTCAACAATTTTGTTTCATCACATTGATTCTTTCTACTATCTTGTTGAGTCTAAGATTGTAGTACTTGAATGCTTTGTTTTTACATGAGTACCCAACAACTATGCCTTCATCTGTCTAGGATTCAAACTTTCCTAACTTCTAATAATCCCTCTTTGTGTAACATTTTCTTCCAAATATTCTGAAATGTTTGACATTAACTAGTCTTCCTTTCCCTATTTAATAGGGAGTTTTGTCATTATTGCTTCTGAGAAATCCTCTATTCAAAATGTAAACAACTGTATCTACTACTTTTACCCAAAAGATATTACTTAGGTTGGACTCATGTAAAAAAGTTCTAGCCATATTTTCCATAGTTCTGTTCTTTCTCTCAATCACTCCAGTTTGTTGAGTTATAGTCGTCGAAAAGTGTCTTCTTATTCCATGTTCTTCACAGTAGTCATTGAATTCATTTGAAGTAAATTCTTGTCCATTATTTAATCTCAAGAACCTGATTTTGAAAACTGTTTCGTTTTCAACAAGTTCCTTGAATATTCTATAATTTTCAAAAGCTTCTAACTCTTTTTTAAGAAAACAAACCCATGTCATCCTTGTGTAGCCATCAACAAGAAACATGAAATATTGTTCACCATTTGGTCCTTTTTTCCTTGTTGGCCCACATAAATCAGTATACACAAGTTCTAGTGGTTTTTTCATGGAATGTTCCTTAGATTTGTACTCAACTCTTGTTTGGTTTCCATACTGAAAATACTTGCACATGGTATTGGAAGGTTTTATAATTTAAAGCATATCCCTTACAACTTCCTTCTTTCTTATATTAACAATAATATCATAGTGTATATGCCCCAAACTCCTATGCCAAATCCAAATTTCATCTTCCTTTCCTAGGAAACATATTTTGTTTCCAACCTCATTTAGGATGTATATGTTGTTTGGATTTCATATTGTTTTTGCAACTAATTTCCCTAATCCTCCTTTAATTATTTCACATTCTTTTGAGTTAAGTAATATGTGTGTCCCTGATCACACATTTGGATAACACTTAGCAGATTATGGTTTATATTTTCAACAAGTAAAACAGTTTTTGCAATCACATCTTTTCTTCCAAGCCTAACTGTGCATTTCCATATAATTATGGCAGAGTCATCATTCCCAAAAGTGATATATGCCTCTTTTTTTCTTCAATGTTACAAATATGTTTTTTTTAGTCATTTTCTTTGAGAAACCACTATCTTTTTTCCACTGGAAAAATCCGTAATTTTCATGACTATAGAGAAAATTACATATTGTAAATGTTGTTGCATACGTTGTAATCTGAGTCTAACATGTGAGACTCTGAGCTGTCTAGATACACCACGCAGGGTGATCTACCTAAAAAACAAAATAGATATTTATATACTATTATGTATCTGGTTACGCCTGTACATAGGCCTCGGAGGGCCCCTTCCAGTATACTATCTCATGTTTATAGCATCAAAAAAGTTTCAAAAATTTAAGTTTTTACAGTTCTTTACAAAAAACATTTGTAGATCAGGGACTAGGATCCCCCTGGTAATGTTGATCTATATGCGGCCGATGATAATAGCGAAATTCATCAGTCCCCCTCTGCTCTTGTATCACCCATTCTCTTCTGGGTAATGACGCGGCCTCCTTGGATAGTTGGTCAGCGCTGCTGGTATGCTCCCTGTAAATGTGATTACAAGAGATATTGTTAAATTCAGCCTTGAAAATATTTACTTCGTTTAATATGTTGCTGAGTGTGTGTATGTGGCAAACAGATATGCTATTGAACCAGTTAATAATAATCTTTGAGTCCCCAAATATATTTAGATTGAAGCACTGATGTCCCAAGGAGAAATGCAATAGGTGACGGAGGGTAATGAGTTCCGCGTAATTGTTGGTGCCATCTCCTAATCCCATCTTAACTTTGTAAAAATGATGTTCATTTATGAAAAGAATGAAGCTACCTCCACAACCCTGTTAATTTACAGCCCCATGAAAGAAGGCCCAGGGGGTAGCTTTGTCAATGCTGGGAGGTGGGTGAGTGCGATGCTCTCTAGGAGGTATAGGATCCGGCAATTCATGATAAGTAGAGATTATTCCAGCCTCAATGTGTTGCCAACACACGGATTTGTTATCAAATATGTATCGGTTGCGTGCCTGCCAGACGGACCACTGACAAGCAAGGGAAGGCACTGGAGTTTAGATCCCTTGAGTCTACCAGACCAATCCTCCCATGCGATACGAAGATCATTGCCAGTCCATAACCCCGCGAAAATGATAGATGAGGATATGCTCCTCTAAAGAGCTTGTATTGCGGTGTTGTTATGAAACCAGCTCACAAAAAGATAGAAAAGAGAGATCCACGCCTTAGAATTCAGCCTCTTCGAGGGGGCAACCTCCTTCACATTACATAAATGAACAATTCTTGGATGATACAAATGACAAAACCTCCTTTCTATATATAGGAGTCTAAGGAGTCACAATATAATCCAGCCGACCTAACAATAATAATATAAAGCCACAAAAATAACAATAGAGGGATTCTAAGGGGCACAGAAATAACAATATGGGGGTAATAGGGGCACAACAATATAAATAGGGGTATAACTACAATAGTAATGGGGTAATCACTAGTATTATAGGGACCCAACATGCCCCTCTCCTTCAAAAAAGTGTTGTCCTCAACGCTTGAGCAGTTCTGGATACTTCTGCATAAAATTCTCATCCTCCCATGTGGAATCTTCAGTGGATAAGTTCTTCCACTTGATAAGATACTCTGAAATTGATCGATTTCGTAGCTGTCGAGTTCTTGTTTCTGTGATTGCTTCCGGTTCCAATATAATTTTTCCTTCCTCGTCAAGTTCTGGCAATATTGTTTGAATTGGGAGCTTGTCACCTATAACCTTCTTTAAACATGAAACATGGAAAACTGGGTGCAATCGAGAAGCTGCAGGAAGCTCCAATTTGTATGCCATAGTACCAATCTTTTCCAACACCTTGTACGGACCATAATACTTTGGTGATAATTTATTATCCTTCTTAGCTTGCTTTAGGGACATTTGCTTATATGGTTGTAGCCGTAGGAATACCCAATCACCTACATCAAAACTTCTTTCACTGCGATGTTGATCTGCCTGTTGTTTCATTCTATTTTGTGCCAACACGAGGTTATCCTTTAAGAGTTGGAGGACTTGTTGTTGATGTTCGATGTGATGTTCCACTGCCTGAACCTTAGAATTTTCTCTTAAATATGATGTGATGGATGGTGGTTGATACCCATAAAGTGCCATAAATGGGGTCATTTTTGTTGCTGTATGGAAGGAAGTGTTATACCACCATTCAGCCAGAGGCAACCATTTGACCCATTGTGTCTGTTTATCAGATACAAAGCAACGAAGATATCCTTCCAAACATTTGTTTACTATCTCAGTTTGCCCATCAGATTGAGGATGATAAGATGAGCTATGAGCTAACTGAGTACCAAGACAAGAAAATAATTTGTCCAAAAATTTCCAGTGAAAATGGGATCTCTGTCACTTACAATAATCTTTGGGTTTCCATGTAGCTTTTGAACTGTTTCCATAAATGCAGTAGAAACTGTACTGGCTTTAAATGGATGTGATAATGCACAAAAGTGTGCATACTTGGTAAGTCTGTCAACTACCACCATGATGACACTCTTTCCCTCAGACTTGGGTAAACCTGTGATAAAATCCATTGAAACCTCCTCCCAACGTTGGCTTGGAATGGATAAAGGTTGTAATAGACCTGGTGTCTTAATTGTTTCAACTTTATTTTCTGGCAAACCAAACATTCCGCCACAAACTTTTGAATATCTGATTTAAGGCCATCCCAAAAAAATTCCTTCTTAACCCTGTGGTAAGTTTTTAAAAATCCTGAGTGCCCTCCTAAGGGAGAAGTGTGCAATTCCATAAGAATCTTTTGTTTTAGCTGGGAATTCTTACAGAGGTATAAGCGATCTTTGTACCATAACGAATCATTTTGCCAGCTAAATGTATCAGAAGTACTGGAATCTTGTTGTAGCTTTTGAATAAGTGCCCACACTTCTTCGTCATTCTTCCATTCCTCCCTTGCTTCGTTTATCCAATCTGGTTGGATAATAGAAATGGCACACAACAATGCTTCCACATCCTCATCCTTTCTTGAGAGTGCATCTGCCACCACATTTTGCTTCCCTTTTTTGTAGATGATTTCAAAGTCATAACCCAACATCTTTGTGACCCACTTTTGTTGCTCTTCAGAGGATAATCTTTGTTCTAAAAAGTATTTAAGGCTATCATGATCCGTTTTTACCTTGAAGTGTCTTCCCATTAGGTAGGGTCGCCATTTCTTAAGTGCATGGAGTATTGCCAACATTTCCTTCTCATAAATAGCTTTGCTTAAAAACTTTCCCTTGATTGGACGACTTTCAAAAGCAATGGGTCTTTCATCTTGCATTAGAACAACACCAATTCCATTTCCTGAAGCATCACATTCCACAATAAAGGTTTTTGTGAAGTCCGGTGTAGCTAAGACCGGTGCTTGGCACATTGCCTCTTTAAGATGTTCAAAGGCCTTTGTTGCTTCCGAAGTCCATGAAAATGAATCTTTCTTCAATAATGTTGTTAGAGGTGCTGCTATTCTCCCATAATTCTTAACAAACTTGCGATAATACCCTGTCAACCCAAGAAATCCTCGCAGATGCTTTATGGATGTGGGGATTTTCCATTCCTTAATGGCTTTAATTTTGCTAGGGTCTACCTTAACTCCTTCATGAGATACAATATGACCCAAATATTCCACCTCCTGGACTCCAAAGAAACATTTGGATCTTTTTGCATATAATTGTTTCTCCTCCAATAGTTGTAGCACCCTGTCAACATGTTCAACATGATCCTTCCAAGACTTGCTGTAGATTAGTATATCATCAAAAAATACTAACACAAATTTTCTAAGGAATGGTTTGAAAATTGAATTCATCAAACCTTGAAATGTTGAAGGTGCATTGGTAAGGCCAAAAGGCATGACCAAAAATTCATAATGACCCTCATGAGTTCTAAATGCTGTTTTCGGAATGTCTTCAATCTTCATTCTGATTTGATGATATCCCGAACGAAGATCCAACTTGGTGAAGTAAATTGATCCATGCAATTCATCCAGTAATTCATCAATAACAGGAATGGGGAACTTATCTTTAATAGTGAGCTTGTTGAGCTCCCTATAATCTGGACACATGCGCCATGATCCATCCTTCTTGTGCACCAATACTACTGGAGCTGAGAAAGAACTTTGACTCGGTTGAATTATACCAGCCTCTAGCATTTCTGCAACCATACGTTCAATTTCACTTTTTTGGACATATGGATATCTGTACGGCCTGATGTTTGGAGGAACACTTCCTGGAATCAGATGAATAGCATGATCATGATCACGCATAGGTGGGAGACCTTTGGGAGTCTCAAATACCTTGGAATGATTGTCCAGGACTTTTTGGAGATCTGGAGAAATAGATGATTCCAATGTGGAAACATCTAGCGAACATAATTGTGCAATTACACCTCTTTGCTCCTTTTTTAGAAGCTTTGTCATTCCATTAGAGCTGATTATCTTTCCTGGTTTCCCTGCAATACCCCTTAATTCAACTTCCTTTCCTTCCACAGAAAATTTCATGAAAAGTTCTTGAAAATTAAAAGCTATTGTACCCAAGGATTGTAGCCATTGGACTCCTAGTACAACATCAGCACCTCCCATTGGAATGGAAAGCATTGGGCTAGTCAATACATATTCTCCCATGGATAGCTTGATATTATGGCACTTTCCAGAACAATTTATTGTTCCTCCATTTGCAATCATCACTTGACACTCTGGTGCTGGATATAGGAAGCAATTCAATTCTTTTGCTACCCTACAATGAATAAAATTGTGGGTGCTTCCTGAATCAATCAACACTATTACCTTTTTCTTCTTGATTTGTCCTTCTATCTTGATGGTTTGAGGAGTGGTAATTCCCGCCAATGCATTACAAGATATGGTCGGATTTATTTGTTCTTCATCTAGGCTTTGTTCCTGGAATATATCCTCTTCTTTTGACCTTTCTTGCTCCTTTTCTTCTTCCTCTTCACAATCTATGTAGAATAATTTCTTCTCAGCACACTTATGACCTTTTGTGTATTTGCTATCACAATTGTAACAAAGCCCTTTTGCTCTTTTTTCTTCCAATTGTTGTGGTGTCAACCTTGTAGGTTGTGGAAGACTATGGGCAACAACACTTCCGTCTTTATAGTTGTGAATGGTATGCTTCCTAGTTGCCATAATTTTGCTTTCCATTTTTCTTGCTAACCTGAATGCCTTCTCTAATGAATCAGGTTCCCAAAGGCGCACATCATGTTGGATATTATCCTTTAAAGACCCTATGAACACATCAATCCTATGCTCCTCTGGAATATCTTTTACCCTTATGTTCAATTTTTGGAACTCCTCAATGTGCTCCATTATTGAACCCTTTTGTTTGAGACTTATCAATTGGCTAAAAAAAGTGTTGCTTTTTGTATCCTCATAATGTGCTATCAATTCTTCCGTAAAAATTGCCCAAGTGATAAATTGTTTACGAGAACAAAGCCATTGATACCATACAAACTGATTTGGTTCCAAATATAAAGTTGCCATACGTACCTTTTGTGTGTTTTGCACATTATTGAGATCGAAGAATTGCTCCATCTGTAATATCCATGTGGCGGGATCCTTGCCATCAAACTTCCTCATATCGATTTTTGGAACATGGTGAGTCTTTGATCCAACATTAGAGTCTATGGAATCATGATTAACATTTCTTTTGTTCTCATCATGAGTTTCCTTTACTACCTTTTCACCATTAGTGACCCTTTCTTGTAGCAACTTCTTCAATTCTTCCATGTTTGTATTCAAATCTATCTTCAAATTTGCCATCGAATCCTCCATCTTAGCTTCCATGCCCTTTATCTTAGATTCCACTCCATTTACCTTAGATTCCACGCCACTTATCTTAGCTTCTGTTAGCTTTTGTGAGCGTGACATTTGTTGCACTTGTTCTTGTAATTTTGATATATCATGTAGCATTTCTTCCTCTTCTTCATGAGTCATGCTAGAGCTTTCAGGTTCCTTACTAGGTGTTTGCATTTTCTTTCCTCGGGGCATCAGTTACCGATAATAATGCTTTACTATGCCCTTTGAATTCCGTTAAACCAAGCTTACACAAAAATTTAAAAAAAAACTACACACCTTTTTTCACTTTATAGAAGCCTGATATTGAATCTGATGTATCTCTGTAATTTCGGATCATCCAATTCTGAAATTGCTACCTGTAGTAGCCTTCTGCGTCCTCTTTCCAATGCCACAAGTCTGAGCCAAATTGGATTCTCCAAGGAAGAGTTATGTGAAATCTCCCACAGTGACTTGCTTTTAGACTAGTTCAGTAGAGCGAACTTGTACGACGTGCCACGAGTCACTGTTTCAACCTTTGAATCTGAAACACACATACAAGAAACTACAGTCCATCCTCTTTCTGTACCTTCTTACGAAATTTCAATCCGATCCTCAGAGAGAAAGTTATGACGATTTTCCCCGGTCACCTGTTTTGAATGTAATTCAGGAGTCTGCAAAAAGACCAAATTCCTCAGATCATATCTCCGCAAATATCGCGCGAAAAGCTCTGAAATTTGGACCCAAGGTTTAGCGCGATTTCTTCTCAAATGGGTTTTTTTTGTGACTTCTGAAACGTCACAGAAAAAAAGTTATAGCGAAAATTCCACGATGACCTGTTTGGAGCAGCGAAACCCTAGAATCCAAAGCTCTGATACCAAATGTTATGAAACCAGCTCACAAAAAGATAGAAAAGAGAGATCCACGCCTTAGAATTCAGCCTCTTCGAGGGGGAAACCTCCTTTACATTACATAAATGAACAATTCTTGGATGATACAAATGACAAAACCTCCTTTCTATATATAGGAGTCTAAGGAGTCACAATATAATCCAGCCGACCTAACAATAATAATATAAAGCCACAAAAATAACAATAGAGGGATTCTATGGGGCACCAAAATAACAATATGGGGGTAATAGGGGCACAAAAATATAAATAGGGGGTATAACTACAATAGTAATGGGGTAATCACTAGTATTATAGGGACCCAACAGGTGTAGAGTAAGAAAAGATGTTCTGTGGATTCTGATTCGCGTTTACACAGTATGCACCAAGTAGGCCCAAAAATAGCTCTGTGAGTAAGGTGCTCCCCCATGGGCACTATGTATTTAAGAATGTACCAGAAGAATAGTCTAGTGCACGGAGGTGTAGTAAGCTTCCAAATGTGACTCTACCAATTCAATGTTTGTTCTGGTTTTTTGTGTTGAATCAATGAGCTATAACCTGATTTTGGGGAATAAATACCATTCTCTGCTAGACACCAAACTAATTCATCAGGTCCCTCTTTTATCCGGATGTTGGATTCCAATAGTGCTTGGATATATTCATTCCATTCCTGGTGCCATCGGGGAGGAAGGTCGATATGTTGTGCCGATTTCCAAGCTTGTGCAAATATATTCGAAACCACTATCAGTATACCATTGACTTATTTTTCTTTGGGCTTGTAGAGAAAGCCCACATTCCTTAACCTTCAAATCTCCCTATTTATTTTTACAGTTTCTTGGTTTTTCCCTCATATGATGGAAATGAATCCACCTTGTCTCCCTTGAAGGAGATATCAAATTGATTCTATAATTTTTGGCTATGTGTCCAGTATTGTTGCATTTGTAACCTTCAATTTCGTCACTAAGAGTGCCAAAACTATTATAATTTATGTTGAAAACCTCATAAGTTATTTTACCATAGCTTCCTTCATGGTAGTTCATGGGATCTTCATAGCTATGTATTCTACTTCTACCCCTTGCATAAGCTCCACAATTTATAGCCTTATGTCCAAAACTATTACAAGAATAACACACTCCAAGAAAAATATTTTGGTACCTGAGTATAGGTGGTAATCTTGATGGTGTTGCCCTTCTAAAGCCATGATCTTTTTCTTGAATCTTCTTCATTTTCGATTGTTGTACATTCTCCTTTCGTAGCTTATATTCTTCCTTCTTGATAGGAACCTTGAGTGCATCAACATAGCTTGCTTGGTTTGCTTCATTTCCTATCATCATAGAGCTCGAATCTTTAAAAATATTAATTTGTTTATATCCTAGTCTATACCTATCACTGAATAGTTTTTGGTTGATGATGATTTCATCTAGTATTTTGGTACCATTTTCAAGGTTTTGTTGGATATCCTTGTTTCGTAGTTCCTTCCTCAAGGAAACTATCTCAGCTTCTAGATTCCTAGTTATTCTCTCCTTCCCTTCCAATTGTCCCTTGAGTCTTTCTTCAATCATTGTGGATTCTTCTAATTGTACTTTGAGATCTAGGATGGTCTTATTGGTCTCTTCAAAGTTCCTGATAGGAATTTGTAAACATTCTTTTAGTTTAGTTACCTCCTCCTTCAGTATGAGATTTTTCTTCCTTGTTCTTCCAAGATAACTTAAGGAACTAATCAATTATTCCTCAAGATCCACTTGTCCTTCTTCTTCATGATTACTTTCATAGTTTTTAGGATTTTTATTCTGGGTAACTAATGCCAGGGAGAGAACTCTATGATAGTCATGTTCACTATCATCATCTTCATCAGATGAACTACTATCTTCTCTTGAATAGAAATTTTTCTTCAATGGTTTTCCCTTGTTCTTTCCTTCATTTCTTTTCTTCTTATAAATTTCCTCTTCATCATTATTTGAACCCTTTGCAAAAGGAAATTTAGGCATAATGAACAATTATACCACATTCAAAACATTTAAATGAAGCTTACCTTTAAATTTTTTACTTCCTCTTTTCAACTTTGTAACAAAATTGGCTTCTTCTTCATTGTCTAAATCATCACTACAACTAGAGTTTGTTTTCAACTTTTGCTTGTTCTTCCTTTCCTTCTTGGAGACCTTGAAATTTTCTTTCCTTTTAGATGGTTTTTCCTATTTTTTCATCATTTCATATGCTATAAGTATTCCATGTAGATCATCCATACTTAATGTAGCTATATCTTGTATTTCTTCTAAAGATGAGATTTTAGAATAAAAACTCATTGGGAGAGATCTTAGTATCTTTTGAACGATCACTATATTTGTGATATTCTCTATTATTCCTCTCACAATATTCAAGATCTAATCAACCTGGAGAAGGTAGTCTACAATTAATTCATCTTCCTTCATCTTCAAGTGATCAAATTGTTCTCTATAAGTTTGAATCTAATCCCCTTTAACATTTTCATCTCCTTCATACACATTCTTGAGCTTGTCCCAATTTTCCTTTTCTAATTCAAAATGCATAACCTTTACAAATTCTAATCTTGTCATCCCCCCTAGAATATCATACATATAATTTGAGTTACTTTCTTATAGTATTCTTCCAACTAGATCTATTGGAGCAGAGGCTAGTACCTTGTATTAATTTTGAACTTTCCAAACATCAACTCCTTATGCTTGCAAGACGAATCTCATCCTTATGCTCTTAAAGACATTTTTTTCCATTAAACAATGGAAAACTATATTTGGCATATTGTTCTTGCTTTCCCATGAGCCTTACTGTGATCTACCTTCCAGTGGTCAAATTGTTTCTCAAGGAACCTGCACTGATTCCAATTGTTGGAATATTCAACAATATTGAGAGGGGAGGTAGGGTGAATCAATATTAAAAAATTTAACCTCAAAAATGTGTAAATGCATCCACAGATATAAACAAAAGCACATAAATATACAATGCACAAACATTTTTGCATGGAAGCCCAAATAAATACAAAAAACATAGAATTCTTTTCTTAATATATAAAGAGTACATTCAAATTTATCAACACCAACTGAAAGGAAGTACCAAATCCTTGGTTTATCAACATGCACTTCTTGATTTATCAACATCAACTTAAAGGAAGCACCAACTACCAAGTTTATTAGCACCAAATCTTTTACAAAATTCAATATTAGTCAAAGAAATTCTTCCCTCCAGGAAGCTACTCCTTTGTCCTTCACACAAGCACTCAGTTTCCCAAACATGATCGTTTGAGCAACATAACTTCTATCACAAAATAATCTTTGAACTCAACATCTTTATCAATAGAACGTGGCCTTAACATGCTCCAAATTAGGACTAGAAACTTCAAAAATTGTGCTAAAAATTCTTTCAAAATAAGCCAAAATACCTTTCCAAAACAAGCCAAAAACCCTTCAAAAATGTGCCAAAACTCCTTCCCCACAAAATCTCTCCAAATTGGCTCCTCTTCACTTTTGGTTCATGAGGTATGAGCCTTATATTTCCTTCTTTTATCCAATTTTTTGAAAATATTTGCATTTTATTGAGCTAATGTCTTGAAATTATTCTTCTCACACCTATTTATAATGCATATGGGGTCTAGACTAGGTCGACTTTCCCACTCACTAGGTCGACTTGTCCATTGGCTAGACTAGCTTGTGCAATTGGAAGAATGTATAATGAATATTCAAAAAATCATTTCTCCTCAAATATGTTGAGTTATAGGGAGTTCCATATGGTGTTGGGAAGGTATCACAATAATATTTCCAACCATATACATTATGCTTCCATTTGAGTTAGGGAAATGGAGTAAAAATGCATTCAAAGATAAGGTATCAAAATGGGGCATCAAAAATCCAAAAATCATTTCTCCTCAATTGTGAGGAGTTAGAGGGAGTGACATATACCATTGGAAATGTATCATAATAATATTTCCAACCATATATGTTATGCTTCCACTTGAGCTAGGTAAATGGAGTAAAAATGGATTAAAATATAGGGCATCAAAATGGGGCATCAAAAATCCAAAAAACAATATTTCAAATGTACTATTTGAATATGTAACTTTATTTTTAATTTGGAAAACCTTTGACATCAATGAAAACTTATTTAAACATTCACTTATAGAGGTGGTAATAAGTGCATATGCCTTGTTTTCGTTGTTCTCCAAAATGGCTATCTCCTTATTTGATGTTCGCTTGGCAAGTGCATTGCCACCTTATCCTTCATAGAATCCTTACCATAACTCATTAAAGATGAGAGTGCACCAACTATTTCTAGACCATTCTTGGTAGTTCTCTTTTCCAGTTAGTACTAATCCAACTATGGATATTATAGAATGTAATATTAAACAAATCCTTGTCAAGCAAAAACACTACAATAATAATAATATCTATAATAAAGAAGGAATCTTACTTAAATTTAAAATTATTTTCAACACTCTATTATTTCTTTGTAATATCTCATTTTCATCCTAAAACCTCATCTAAGCTCCACTCATTGCAAGGATTAACACAATCCTTCAATCAAAATTTGAAGAAAAAACTTTGATTGATATTTAAAAAAAAAATATTTAAGGGCTAGTAATATTCTATTTGACTCAATATGGGGATAGAAAGAGGGCATGGGTTCAATATTGTATGAGCTAAAGAGCCACAAGGTGGTAGAAGCTGAAATGCAAGAGCTAAACAGCTTTCACTTTGCAATCAAGGACTTTCATGGGTATGATCCCAGAGGAGTGTGCAAGAAACATTGTAACATGATTGGTTTCAACTAGGGATATACATCAATGACCACTGCAGAGGATGAAAAGGTGAAGAACTGGTACAATGCACTAAGAAAGACACATCTAAGAATTGAGTTCAGTTCCCCCCAAGTTCCACCAGCTTAAGATATACAAGTAGAGGAGGCACCACAAGCAACTTCTCAAGTAACGATTGTAGCTCTCTAGGAAAAGGATCAAGCATGATCCAATGGCATAAAGTAGCAAGAAATTTATAGTTGATCCATTTAATAAGGGACTATGAAGCTAGAGAGAACTAGAGGAAAAAATGTAACAGGAAGAAGAGGACAAGAGGAAGCAAGACGAATTTCTCAAAAAGAAACAGGAAGAAGAAGAAGAAAGAAGGAGAGTGGAAGAATAATAGCAAAGGCAGTCACAACAGGAAGAAGTAGCACAGAGGTTGAAAGAAGAACAGATGACTCAAGAAATAGAAGAATAATTGGAGGAAGATGATGGCATCCAACCCATAGATGATGAATTAGGTTCTCCCACAAAACCTCCTCTCACAAGTGGCCATCTCACATTCAATGAGATGGGAATCACACCTCCACTAGAAGAGAAAGTTGTGGATGTATGTAATATCACATTCAATCGACTGAAGAAAAGGATGATGAAAAAAAGTCATAAATTCTTCCCAAATGATCCTAAGAATCTAGTCTCTATGTCCACAGAAAAGGTGATAATTGTGAACACTAGAAGGAATCCCTGAGAAATAATGGTAGCCAATGTTTCTTTTGCTACAACAAAACAAGATAACCCAAATTATCTTTTGAATGAGAATGAAAATTAATTAAAGAGTTAGTTGTGTTAAAGCAACAAGAAGAACTCTTCACTACAGAAAACCACTGACTATCTTCCCATAGCTTTAACACATCAAAATGGAACTCATCCATACAGGAGGAATTGGGACTAATGGAGGAAACCATGGTGCAGTTGTATGATCAAATGATACTTCTTCATGAAGTGTTGGCACCCCTCATTGGTATACAAAGGAAAGCACAAGAAGACTTAAAGATCCTAAAGGTGGAAAATAGAGTTATTAATCAAATCCAGGAATATGTTACCAAATGTCCAGATGTTCCACAAAATCTGGTTAAAAAGGATAGGATTTTTGTTGAAGTAGACCAAGTACAACTAAGACTCCACCATCATAATTAAATGCATATTGGAGAAAAGTCGGCTAATACTATTGTTTCCTATATTCAACTGCACAATGGTTTGGGGTCCTTGGAATAGAAACATGGGATGCCTTAAGTGGGATCACTTGGAGAGATAAGAAGCAAGGAAATCATCTTACAAGAAGTGAGGTAGTATATTGTGCAAATCAAGAAAACATTATAACAAGAAGGCTTGGATATCACAAACGACATTATTCTATAGTATGTCATTTCATCAGTTAAATCTCAAATGAAATTATCATGGCTATGGAATAGTGTACAATCAAGCTCAAATCCATGTTGACAAAAGCACTAGAGGTAAAGATGCGGTTTCTAGCAGAATTGTTAGTTAGGATCAAAATCATTACTACGAAATTAAGAGCATGGCATAAATATATTACCAATGAGATCCTTGAAGAAGCAAATGACTTATCCATTTGAAAACATTTTTGTTCTATTAGAAGTTTTGTCCTATATAGCCACCATATTATATGTATTTTTTCTTTTTTAATAAGTTAAATGTAATGAAGTACAAGAGACACATGTAAAATGTGAAAAGTCACATGTGGAATGTAAATATCAGGTATAGAATGCAAAAGATTATATGGAAGCCCATAGGTCATAGGAGTTGAAGAGTCATGATGAGACTCAAAAGTTATTATTATTTGTTATGAAAATCTCCTCATAACTCAAGTAAGGGGCTTGGATTCTTAGATTTTTTCCTTGGCTTCTCTTGTATTGCATAGGAGATAAATCATTCTTTGGAGAAGAAAGTTGTGGCTTCATATTCCACAACTGGATCTAGTGTTTTATCTATGTAAGAATGTACTTTGAACCTTTCATTAATAATCGGAATCTCTTCAATCTAACACTCCTTCACTCATGTATCATAAATATAGTAATACTATTCTTGATGTGTTTGCGGTATATTTCGGATTAATACATATTAATATTAATGAAATATTCCATTTCCTAGATATGGATTTTTTAAATAAGTGTTGTTATGCTTTTGAAATTGTTGTTTATCTTGTGAACTTATTTGCAGGTAAATCAACAAGTCTTTCTTTGCCACTCGTGGGTCTCTCTTAGGGTAGTACTTTTACTTCCCTAACGGGAGGCTTGTTTCCCTTTGCCAACCATGGAATTTTCCTATGCATTCTACATTTGGTGTCACAAAAAGATTACATACATGCTGCCCCAAAGAGGTGTTTGTGATCTCTTTTGTATGTGTTGTAACCAAGGCATACCTCAAACCTTTGCAATCGTGGTCGGACTATATAGTCAGATGGAAATCCTACACCAAAATAGTGTGAGGTCTAATTGAGATCTCACATTTGGTAGGTCCTCTATATTTTGGAGGTATCCAACATCCATCAATAGGCCTCAAAATGGTTCTGGAAGTTCAAATACCAAAAATCAGCCAAAAATAGTAAATTGTGCTAGAAATCAACAAATTGAAAGGAAATAGTGTTGGGGGTCCAAGTGGAATAGGTGGGTTGCCACCAATATCCACCTAGATCAACCATCCCTCCTTAGGAAGCAATGGTCCCCATTGTGTTAAGAGCCTCCATGAGATGGGGAAACTTCTACTCAACTTGGTCCCTGGTGAGCCACTTGCCTAGTGCAAGAGCTGGTCAACTTTAACAACCCAATATAGTGGGGTCCTCTGTTGGCAAGTGTTCTTGATCTGTGTATCCATGATTTGATCGGTTGTGTACTATTGGATGCAGTCTAGGTTGAAATTTGCTGGTGTCATCTACTCAGCAATATCTGGTGTGTCCAGTACTGGTGGAAAGTATGGTTGAAGGCAGTCCACATTGATTTCAAGGTACAAACTAAGGAATGGGGGGATATTGAGATCAAATCATTATATCCCATAGCATTGGTGATGGTGTAAGGACCATATTGAAATGGTCGAAGCTACCGATGGACTTCATCAAAGCGTTCCTTCTGCAAATGCAACCACACTTTGTCGCCCACCTAAAATGTATGTCATATCCAATGATGATCATATCGTGGTTTGTACTTGGAATTTGGCTTTATATAAGATGTCATGAACCTAGTGGTGGATGTGCTAAATTCATTCAATAAACCTGTTGACTTTATTATCTTTAAAATGAACATGGGAATATTCTTCTTGTGTAGTTGAAAAAGGCAATGCAACATTAATGGGACATATTGGTTGAAATCACAGGCCCACTTGAAAGGGCTTGTGTCCAAGCGAGCTATAGAGAGCTCTATCATAACTATGTTACACATAGGAAAGAATCCCATCCCATGTTTGTATATTCTTAGAGTTGTACATGCAGACTATGTGCACAATCATCTTGTTGACAACCTCTATCTGGCCATCAGTCTGGGGGTGGAATGCAGTTGACTTGGTGAGCTTGGTTTCCAACAATGACTAGAGGCTCAACCATAATTCGCTTAGGAAACTACTATCTTGATCTAATATAATGGTCTGCGAGATTCCAAAATTTACCCCTGCTTGTTCAAAGAAGAGTTTAGTAGTGGCTTATGTTGTGATATTCTTCATGCAGGTAGCCAATATAGCCATCTTACCAAATATGTCAATGACCACAAATACACAACCATTTACATGCTTCGTAGAAGGAAGGAAACATATATAGTCCATGGAGATGGATTCCTAGGGTTTACCAAGAGTAGGAAGAGAAGTATAAAGGCCTTGATTCTTTGGTTGGCTTGGCGATAGCACATGAAGTGTAGGATGTGATATATTGTCCAACATTTTGTCAAAGGTTTGTCTAATAAAAATACTTCTGCAGTACTGCCACTATCTTCTCTACACTGAAATTTCTTGCAACCTGGCTGTAGTTTTCCTCTCAAATCATCTTGGAATTATCACTTGAAGGAACACAAAGGTGTCCTAGGTGGCATAACAATGCATCATGGTGGTGGAAGTCTAAAATTGGCTTGCCATCAATTAACATTTGATATGTGGTGGCGAATTATAGATCATTTTTGTAAAGTTGTGACCATCCAAAATTCTCATGCCCACAAGAGTTGAGAACAATGGTCAGTGCCAAAACTGGTGGCTAATAGAGGAAATCTGTAATAGTATTCATGTTGCACTTCTTTTACATAATGTTCAGATGAAATTTTTGCAGATATGTTGACCATTTTTTATGGTGGTCATTCTGCAACTTCCCTTGTGTTTGTATAAACTGAAGAGGTCAGTGATCTGTGTGAATGATCATCTCCTTCCCCAAAATGTAATGTTTCCACTACCAACAAGCCTGCATGACGGAATACATATCTTTATCATAGTTGGGGTATTATCAAATTATATCATAGAGTGTCTCATTGTGATAGGCCACCAGATGCCCTTTCTTGGTGAGAACTGCACAAATAGCATAGTCAAATGCATCTCTCTCAATTTCAAATGGATGTTGCATATTTAGAAATGTGAGTATTGGTGCAGAGCAAAACTAATGCCTTATGTTGGGACTCATACCAAAAAAACTTTACTTTTTCTCCGCCCTTGGTAAATTGACTCAAAGGCCAAGTGATATGATAGAATCCCAACCTGAACCTTCAACAAGATCCAAAAAATTGTGAAGCTTTGTTAGAGTGGTTGGGGCTAGCCAATCCCAAATGACTTGGACCTTATCCAGATCCACATGCACACCTTACTCATCAATGATGTAACCAAGATATTGTACCTTATTCATGCCAAAGGTGAATTTCACCAAGTTGGCACATATTTTTTGTTGCCACAGGGTTTGAAGGAGTTATCGAATGTGTTGCAAGTTCTCTTCCCAACTCTAGCTAAATATGAGGATGTTGTCTAGATATACAACCGTAAATGAGTTGGTGAAGGGACACAAGATGTCATCCATCAACCTCATAAAAATTGCAGGCATTTGTCAACCCAAAATGCATGACCAACCACTCAAAAAGGCCCTCCTTATATTTGAAGGCAATTCTTCATACATCTATTGTTTCTATTGGAACCTGGTGATAGGCAGACTTCAAATCAACCTTTTTGAAGTAATTGGGCCCCTTGAGATCATCAAGAAGATCATGAATCCATGGGATTGGATACCTATTCTTGATAGTGATTTTATTTAGTGCCTGATAATCAATGCAAAGTCTCCAAGTTTGATCCTTCTTCTGTGCAAGTACAAATTGGCTCCCACAAGGTGAGGAACTTAATCGAATGTGCCCTTTTTGTAGAATTTGTTGGATTTTCCACTTGATTTCTTCATTTTCTAAAAGAGAGTAGTGTTATATAGTCCCATTGGATAGAAGTGCTCCGAGACTCAAGTCGATTGAATGCTTGACCAGATAGTTCAAAGGTACCCCCGTGTGTGAGGAGAAGATGTCCTTGTATTCTTCCACAACCTTAACCACATGCTTCTGTTGTGTGGAGGTACCCTTCCTAGGGACCATGAATGTGGTCATTATCTTCCCCTTACTTTAAGAGCGAAAAAATAAAAAATAAATTAAAGATTAAAAATTAAAAAAAATAATAATAATAATAATTAATTAATTAATTAAATTTTTTTTAAAAAATTCCCATTCTAGGAGATGATCTTATTTCATTGATTAGTAGATATAGAAGAAATGGTGATAGATGGGGCTACCTCCAGTATCCTATATAGATTACTACCCAAAGTAATAATAATAATCTTAGGCCTAGACTCATACATAACATGATGCTTCCATCGATATGGCTGTCCTAAAATACATCACAATCTTCAAAAGGAGAAATATCACATGGTACTTCATTTTTGAAGGGCTTGATGTTGTAAGATAGGTGGTACTACAGGATAACACAAAGATCTATCCCTTAGTGGAGCCATCTGATGGTGTACGGTTGTGGGTGTGGTTTCATTGATAATACCAACCTCTTCATGACCTCAATTGATATGAGATTTTTTTGGCTCCTGTTGTTGAAAATGAATTGTAGCAAAGAACCCTTCACCCACATATGTGAGTGGAAGAGACGCTCCCCCTCCTTTGGATCTCTACGCTCAATATTTTGGACATTGGTGTTGGGCTCTACATCAATGACTTGATTCCCCTTTTAATTTGTAACAACCTAGTTAAAAATTTAATGTAATAAAGTTAATAAAGTAAAAATAATAACCAAGGTCATGGGACACATATTCTAAGTTGAATGTTGGGCAAAGCATCCTAGTATGGGTGTTCATTTGGTTTATAATGGCTAAAGGAAATTGAGGAAACAAATGGAAAAGGCTTTGGAAAGGTAAGAGGCATTAATTGGCATTTTATTTATGAAAATAATGGAAATTAGGAGAAATGAAAGGTGAAAGGTCACAGGTTTCATGTGAGGAGGAAAATGAAGGAAAACTAATGGAAATTGAAGAAAATAGACGCCTCATTGACAAAAAGGATTATGAGGATCAATTCACAACCTTTTTGTCAGTTTATTTTTGGAGCTCTCTCTCTCTCTCTCTACTCTCTCTCTCACATACTCTTAGACACTTAAAGAATTATTGGAGCACTATAGCATTGGAGGAAAGAATGAAAAGGAAGGACAATCAAGCAAGAGGAAGCAAAAAATTAAGAAAGGAATAATAGGATCAAGTGACTACAACAGGATTACTTGCAAGTATCGTGTTGCATGTATGATATCCTTGTTAGTTTTGGCATGCATGTGTGTTTGTGGTTTTCTTGTTGTCATTGGAATGGTTTTTTCCAGGTGTGACAATGTTCTCCAGCCTTGCCTTTCTATTTCCAAATATCCATGGTGTGATGGGTTTCTCTTGTTTTGGTTGAGCTAGATTGTTGGATGGGTTCAAAGCTGAGTGGGTAGTCTCGGGATTGATCACGAGGCCTAGGAATCTTGGGTGGGAGATACAGTAAAGCCTGATTGTGAATACCCTTGATTGGGACTAGGAATCCCTTGATTGGTAATGGAAAGATACACAGTAAATCCCAGAGGGTGGCAACCTCGTAGGCCTAGGAATCCCTTGACCAGTAATGACAGGATACATGGTAAATCCGAGAGGTTGAGAGAAACAAATTCCTGATTATTTAGGTGGAGAGATCCGGAGGCATCCATGCTTGTATAGGCCTAGGGATCTAGTGGGATTGCGGTAAATGTTAGTTGTATTGATGAGACTTTTGGGCCTAGGAATCCCTTGGTGGGATGTACGGTAAATCCTAAGGAAGCCCTAGTTGGTTTTGTTGTGAGTCCCACATTCATGCTTGGAATATGGCACAGGGGTGATTGGCTAAAATAAAGATTTGGTTCATCCCATTCTATGGTCAGGTGGTTCGTGGAAGTCCTTGAATTGGTTGGATTATGCATTCATTAATAAGAACTCCTTTTCCTTTAGTATTTCATGTGTAAATGTGTTTGTTCATATGTGGTCTTATGTTTGTTATATCCTTGTTATTTTTGTTGGTTATATGTTGGTCATAAGTATGATTTATGGCAGACTTTGGTTATGGCTCTCATCGTGATTGGATTAGTACATGAGATGTGAATGAATAGATGACCTAATAAATGATAATGAAACTATTGTGATAAGGAATCAATCCTTCTTTATGAATCTCAGTTAAGTATGACACCCCTCTACTCAGGTCTATTTTTATGACCGGTAGATTTCATATTTGTGATATGTTTGACGAAATGTCTATCATGGCTAGTAGGGGTCTGGTCAAGTCCTTGTACAAATGTTTGCATTAGTAGCTTTAATTCATGGTTATTTAACACTTCTAGAAGTTCCATGAAGTTTTGGGTAGAGGCCTAAGTCCTGGCCCTGAATAAGTGGCATAAAATTCGGGGTCGCTGGCTAGGAACTGCCTGAAAAAAGGCCACAGTCGCTGGTATGCCCTATTGTGGGAGCGACTAGAGGGCCTCAATCATATGCATTTCCTATCATGGGATCAATTGGGGGTCTATCTTAGCAAAAAGACAAGTTATCTCTGGGGTTAGACACCTGGAAGGGTTGGTTGTCTCCTGAAAGGTCTGTAGTTCTTGAGTAAGGTCAAATTGGGTTTGTTTTGTCGGTTCCACTTCCTTAATTGTATATGGGGATTTGAATCACATCATAGTATCCTATCATCACATGTTTACCCTAGTGGACTGGTAATTTTTGGTAAATGTGGGAGGAGGTTGTTTCATAGTGGTATCAGAGCATGGTTCATCCCTTGGACTGGATGGGCGGAATGTGTTGGTCATGCATATCTGTCCTGTTAAAATTATACCACTATGGTCAAATTCCACTTTGGACAACTCATATGATGAAGATAACAATTTCAATAGATTCCTCTTTTCGAGAGGATCAAAATTGACCTAAACATCACATTATTTGGACAAGTGGAAGTTGGTTTTTGAATTTATTTATTTAATCATGTATATTGGGTTAGGTCGGCCCTAAGCACATGTACAATATGACAGGTTAGCCTCAACATCAAGTGGACCCTCATAGAAGCCTATATATAGAAGGTACCTCAATCTCATTTGGACACAATCATCAAGCACTCTCTTCTTTATTCTATTGTTGGGTTCACATAGGTCTCATGGAGGAAAGTTCGCGCAAAGGGTCTGAAACTACAGGGTCGAAGCTCGAAAATGTCTAGTGTTTTTTGAGTCTCAGACGTACACTCGTAACTAAGGATTTTCATCCCTGGACATTAGCATAGTATGGTGTTGAGAGCATCTGGGAAGTCTCGGACACTCGCACACAATGTCTAAGGGAATGTCTAAGAGGTTAGGGCTTTCATAGTTCGGTTTGGTCCCAAGACGCTCACATACAGTTCTCCAGAAAGTGTCCATATCAGTCTCAGACACTTGCACATGGTGTCTGAGGGAGCGTCCCGGAGGCTATGGTTTCCATAGTGTTGTTGGATCTCAGACGCCTGCATACAGTTCTCCTGGGAGCATCCAGATCTATCCAAGATGCACTCATCTGGTTCTCCAGAGAGCATCTAGATATGTCTTAGATGCTCGCACACAATATCTCTGCCTGTGTTTAGGACCTAAAGATGAGTTATTAGTATGGATATTCTAGTTGTTTTGTTGTGTAGATAAAGATATGGATCATTGTACTCTCTTTTGTTGAATCATTTGATGACGATCTAAGAATAAGAAGAATTTCCAAGGGTTTCCCCATTATGGGTTTTTCCCAGGTCTCTGACCAATCCTAGTGTCTCTATGTGTGCATGATTTTCTTCTATTGTTCCTTTATATTTTGTTGCATAGACGATGATGATATTTTTATTTCTACATAGTTTCATATGTTGATGAATAATAATGTAAATTTTAATAATGGTATAATGTTATGGGGTGAATTTGATGTTTTAATGAAGAAATGAAATTATCAAATCAAAGAACAATGTAGCCCTTTGAAAAATTAGCATGGTATCAGATTTGGGATAAAGAAAATCCATGGAGATCACCCCGATGATGACACCATTAATGGAAGCAAGAAGAGGATGGTGGAGACCTAAAATAATTATAGGATATGAAGAAAACCCTAGGCAACTTGATTATTAGGATTAGGGTTTGAGAGAAACCCTGGTTTATGGAAGCAATATGAAACCTAGTATGGTAAATGTAAAGATGCTCAAGCACTTATAGAATATTTGATGAAGCACTAGATGGATAATCCATAGCAGGCCTGGTTGGTTGATTAAAGGTAACAACGTTATGTGGACTATGGATGGTGATGGCTAGTTCTAGAGGGTGAGGATCACCTCTCATTGAAGATATGTATTTCTTGATTTATGATGCCTCTTACTTTTGTTTAGACTTATGGATCTGATTATTATGCTTATTGTTTATACTTCCTACATATGTATTTGTGTATATGGATGTTTCTAACCTCCTAGTTGAGTCTCGATGAGTGGATCCTTCTTAAGGATCGTTTGAAATGCAAGAAAGATGGCTAGAGTTGGAAAAGGTTAAGAGGCACTATATGAGAATATGCCAAAGTGCTACAAGATGCCTATGTCTAATAAAAGGTTGCATAGGTAATACCACAAGGTATGCATGATATGTTGTATTTTAGAAGTAACATTGATGGCTAGGTAAGCCCCAAGGTATGATAAGAAGGTCATTTTCTTTAATGGCTCACATATGAAAGTGACTTGGATCTATGTTTCCCATGATGAAATTATGCACCTGGTGTTGAACATTTTGATCTCCTTGAATTCTATGAGTTTATCTAATGTTGATACATTAATATAATTAATGTTTGGTTAACATCTATCTGTTGGATATCTTGATCCTATAAATAAGGCTAGCACCTTGACTCTAGTAGATGATACTATTGATACTTGATGATGGATTTCACATAGAAGGTTAACTCATTAATTATTATACATGATACTATTGATAATACTTGTGATAAGCATGATAATGAAAAGAGAGATTGACACTCTTGTTGTTTCGGTAAAAGTTTTATTGTATGACCTAACTTGATCCTATTGATCATGATAAGCATGTTAACCTTAATGTTAGAGGTATAACTATGAGATTAATATTCTAGATCTCTTACTACCTGTGTTCATGGCTTGATGGCATATGGTTATATTGAATGCCCTAACTTGATGGAATGTCTTGATAGAAAGTTTTATTGTCCTCATATGATGTCACATAGGTTTGTTGCCCTAATCTTTCTAGTCTAATCCTTGATGAAATATTGATGACATGATGTTGATGACCATAATATATATATGGTTATGATCTAATTGATATGTTGTTGCATGACTCTAATATAGATAGGTTGGTGACATGAATGCAGTAGATTCCCAGTCAGAGAGAGAATCTCTTCTCAATATTCTTACTCATATTTACATTTTGTATTGTTGAAGTATGATTTATGTGCATTTGAACTGCGGCAAGTCACAGATCTAAAGACCATACAAAAAGTAGTGTTTCTGAGCTAGATCAAACAGTATTGGTCCCCAGATGCTCGAACAAAGTGGTCAAGGGATCGTCCGAATAATCCCAGATGTAGACATAGTAACAGGAAGAGAGTGTCTAGGGGTTTGGAGCGGATTTGGGTAAGTTTGAACCCGGACGCCAATATACAGTCTTCCTGGGATCATCCAGGTTAGACACAAACACCCTCACACAATGGCTTAGAGAGTGTCCAAGATGCTAAAGACGCTCCCATGCTAACCTGAAGGGAGAATATAGGGGTTTGACTATAGTTGACCATCATCTGAAGTTTTCTAAAGTTGTCTGAACTCTGAATCGAGGTGTCTCTGACATACTCTTCCACTGTAAACTGATTTTTGAAGCTGTTGGGTTAAATTGTTGATCATAATGAAGTATTGTGCATGAAATCAGATGTTTACCTGGAAGATGTCCAGGGAAAATTTTAAGACCCACCCCCCTAAATTTATATGTATAATAAATGGGCAAATCTCCATGGTATATAGGAAAAATGGAAGGTGATTTTATCAATAATATAGTATGTATATATAATTTTTTGGCGAATCTCTCACCAGGCATGGCGAATATTTTACTCAATTATAAAATCTTGTAAGAACTTGGTGAGTCTTTCACTAAATAATAAAACTTTGTAAGGTCCTAGTGAATCTTAGCATTGTGAACTCTTAGATAATTTTTTGAAAAAGTATAAAACCATATATGACAAGAGCCACATGGTGGCAATATCATTGTTTTTTTTCACATTTCCACGACATGGAACTTGTTTATAAAATTATAAAAAAGCCAACCAAGTCCCTTATAATATGCAGGTAAGCTTATAACAGAGTCTGATAAATCTACTATGCTTGTCTTCATTCAAGTGTCATAGCTGCTATACTTAACACTGTGAATCACAACTCTCTCAGAACTCAACTCTATAGTGTAATTAAAACCTTTGGAAATTGAATCTAACAACTCTATAAAAAGAATTAGTAAAATAGAAGCTTTTGTGAATGAGCCCACTAATTATCACTGCTAAACAATTAATATAGACTATGAAGTCTTCCATCTTGATCACAATCGTGCTCACGATCAAGGGAGTGCGACCACCTAGCCTGACATAATGGCCATCATAGCTTCCAATAATCAACAACCACCTTGCAAGGACATCCTAGCTCATGTCTTATGAATTTTATTCATCAATCTTAACTGATATAAATCTTATAAATATAATATTAGAATCCTCTCCAGATTCACTGTTAATACAAGGGTAAAGGAAATTTTCTAGCTCAAGGCACTAGCCAATACCAACTTTGGTATTTGTGACCCCTTTGTGGGGATGCACCTACCCTGCCCCATTGGGTTTCTGCCTTGTCACATAGTTCAAGGATCACAAGACTTTCCAATCTTCCTACTCGATCAGACACACTTTATATGCTATACATAGTGAATGGAAAATAAGCATTATAGAACACACAATTTCACAGAAGGAAGAAAAATCTTAGCCAGTTCAATATCAAAATCTTAACCACTGATTAATAAAGAATAACAAGTAGTGTAATGAATTGTTCTGAGTTATTTATTTACAAGTTGTAAAGAATGTAGTGGAATGGAAAATATTACTTAGGCAACCCTTCAATATTTTCTACTAATATGTCTATGCATGTACATATGAAATTAAGAGCATTGTTGAATACAAAGTTTCATTTTCTCTTGCCTCCATTTTGACAAATCAATGTGAAATCAGTGTCACTTTGAATCTCCTTTCCTGTGTGGATGTTTTGACAAATCAATGTGAAATCAAAGTCACTTTGAATTTCCTTTCCTGCGAGGGATCACATCCACAGTTGATTAGTAAAATATAATCTACTATATATTATGTTCAAGAAACTGACTGCAATCTACAGTGGAAACGAGACCTCAATTCTTATTCTGAATTTGAATATCTCAGGACAACATAAGAGATAAAAGTGCATATGGCTTTAGTAGCTAGAAAACAATCACTCCATCATTACAAGACCACCTAGATTTCGGCACTTAATCTAAATAATGGCACTAGTTGTAGTGCTTATTTGCATTAACACCATGGAAAAGCAACAACAATGTTTCAAAGCACACTTACTAGAAAAGTTGTAACGTTCTGAGAATATTTAATGATAGCATATGAACCTCATAGCTATGGTGGGGAAACTAGGGAACCCAAATATTGGAAGATATCTCATACCAAATCTGAGAAAAAAATAAAAAAGGGAAAAAATCAAAATCTATAAATCAAGCAATGAATTGTTTACAAATCAAATACAATTCCTTTAACTAACAGTTAAATTGTGGTGATATATTTAAATATTTAGTAAGAGGGTAACTTCAAACCATGGAATATTACCTTTGTCATTACTGTCATCCCTCAATGACTGAGATTACAAATCAATACTTATGGAAAGATTGTAAGAAACTCTGTGAAATAGTAAAGCGTAACCTCTATTTTCAAGCAACAAAATCACGACATTGTTACATCAAGAGCCATAATTGAAACATAATCAATGAATCAAGTCCTTGTATGGCACAAGCTTGTTTCACAACCTCTATTTTCTCAATAACAAAATCAATACATTGTATGTGGTTATTGCCAAAAGGAAACTACGTTCTAATTTGGAAGAGGATCTTATCAAAAGACATGGATTTATTCAAAGCTACAAAGCCTAATGGGTTACTTAAAAATAAGTTGGAATATGGGATCATGATACTTAAATTGAAAAAATATGCTTTCCTTTTAGAAACATTACAGTTATACAATGCTTTTTGAAAGCATTAGAATTTTAAATTGGGCCTTTCTATCAAGACAAATTTTCATTAACAGAATGTACTTTCCTACCTGAAACGTTGTAGATATCCAAGAAAAACTTGAAAAGCATAAGAGAACTTAGCATAATGTACTTTCTTTCCTTCCTTAACATTCTTAAAGAGTTGAGGTTCTCCAAGTCATCAGGTAACTTTCGAAGGAAATGACAGTTAGTAATAGTCCAATTCACAACTGAAGATGTGTCACAAATACAAGGGAGCATCTCTTCCAAATCACAGAAGTGCTCCAAGTTAAAATCTAGCATTATTGGAAACTTAATGCTCGACTGGTTGTTATTGAACCCAGACATTTTTCCATTCTTCACTAAAAGCTTAAAGATAGCTTCTCTAAGTTCTACATGACTTTACTATGCTCTTGAAGTGGGGGCACATGCAGGCTCTCCAAGTGAATAGTCTTAAACTAAGTGATGATAAGGCCGATAGATCATTCAGTGTGGATCTCTTTAACCCATAATTGAATACTATGTCTCTCTTGAACCCATAATTGAATACTATTAGGACCTTCAAATTTTTCATGGAACTCAAAAATGTTGGAAGAAAGTATTTGCTTCCAAAAAGAGTAAAACTAAAGCCTCCGCTTGAGGACAATTGATGTCACACCACTAACACTTCTCCATGGAATCTATATAGGTAAACCACAAATCCATAATTCCATTAGAATATTGTGTTTATTGAATACACAAATGAAATCATTGCATTTATTTAAAATATATTTTGAAATCAAAATTACTAAAATTACATATCGATAACCTAGTGGGTGTAGGATAAAATTCACCTGTGTCATTCACAGAAAGCATGAGAAAAAATCTAATACTATATATAAAACCAAGAAAAATTCAAATTCATCACTTCTAGGGACCTCGTAACCACCCTACCAATACACAAGTATGTTCCTGTTTGCAGTTAGAAAAATGACCCAAATTACAATCTTTTTACTCCAGCATATGTTGGAAAGTTATAGAAGGATGACTAGTGCAACCAATCCATTCCTTTTAGCCCTGGATTTGTTTCAGTTTAAAAAATAAGTATACAAATATACTTGTCCAATGTCTATGCTTTAACCATTCACCTCAAGATGTTTTTACAATATAATTTCCTAAGTCTATTTAATATCTTCATTATCATAAAAACCAACCTATATCCATCTTAACTCCACATCTACCACTCTTAGGGGGATGAAATCTATTTATCCCTCTAAGCACTTGGTAGACCCAGAATTAAGATGGATCTAAGATGATAGAATTTCCCCTTTAAATAGTCTATGCTCACATGAATACCATGGTATTACCATGGGTTATCATAAACCTGGAGCTTAGAAATTACTATTAATAATTTATAAAAATTAATAAAACTAATAGTTGAATTTTATTTTATTTTTTTATTTTAACCAAGCTAAAATATTTAACATACATTAAATTACAACATCCATTTTTACTCTTGATCCACCAAGCCCCAAGAGGGATCAAATATATTTTCACTCTATGCTAATTTGCATATCACGATATTTGATACCTCTAGGGGGTTAGTAGATCCAGAGTAAAGATGGATCTATGCTGGTTTAATTTCCCCATTTAAATAGGCTACATTCCAGGTGAATACCATGGGTCAATACCATGTGCCATTTTTATTTTTATTGATACTAATATTAGGGTTAATAATGTTTTTTGGCATGGTATTAATAACAATATAGTCCATGGTATTTGTCCCATAGTATTTTTCCCATAGGTTTCACCTAAATATAACGCATTTTTTGAGTGTTCGTAAATATAAGGTGACTTATGGAGTAAATATAAAAAAATGTTTTATTTGTTTACCATACCTCTTGTTTATTTATATTTTTATTAATTTACCATACCTCTTTTACAAATATGGTATTTGGCCCATAGGATTCACTTAAATAAAACCTCTTTCTTGAGCCTTCAGAAATAGAACGAGGGTTATGGACTAAATATAAAAAGAGGTTTTATTTATTTACCATACATCTAGTTTATTTATATTTTTATTTATTTACCATACATTTTGAATAAGTATAAAAAGACGTTGTATTTATTTACCATACCTCCACTTTACTTATATTTTTTATTTGTTTACACCCTTGCATGTATATAAGGTGACTTATGGAGTAAACATAAAAAATATTTTATTTATTTACCATACCTCTCATTTATTTATATTTTTATTAATTTACCATACCTCTTTTATAAATATGGTATTTAGCCCATAGGATTCACTTAAATAAAACCTATTCTTGAAAATTGGCGAATGGATTCACTTAAATAAAACCTATTCTTGAAAATGGGTGAATGGAAGGTTGTAACTCCTAGTTTCAAGGGCTAAATTTACCTTTTTTACCCTCTCCCTTCAAATAAGGTGGGCTATTTGAGGTGATTTGTAAAAATTTTCTATGATACAAAATATTCGCCCACTAAAAATTTAGAAACCCCTTAATTTCACCAAAGGGCAAACATTTGCCCCTAAAATTTTCTATGAAGATGTATGTATTAGAGATGTGTTGTAGATAACAGTAAGAGCTGAAAGTAAGAAAATCTTGAATTTTTTCCATAATATGAACATAAAGATTGAACTTGTGTTTGCAGGTGACCGAGACATATATATAGATATATCATTATGTTTGAGGTTTGTGCTACAAGAGTTTGGCATGATTTGGCTGATTGAAATTGATGAGCTGTGATTGGAGCTTTGACATGATGCTTGACATTGAATTAGAACTCTAACTTTGTTATCACAAAAAATTGATCATTTAAAGATAATTTACTAGATGGATCAAAGTACACCATGTAGGGCCAATTTTACCATAGTAAAATTGCTTTCACTGTGAGAAATTACTTAATAAACCACATTTATTAAGTCATTTGTAATTAAACCCATCAAGAATAATTAAATAAATCACTATTTATTTAATTATCTTCTAGGAATAATTAATTAAACCATTGTTTAGATGAGAAGGATGGAGCGCACGCGAAAAGGATTGGGTTAGGGTTTTTTCGCGCAACATCTGCAGTCCGTCGCGGTTAGGTTTCGACAGACTTCCTCGATTAGGTTTCAACCACCGCGGTCACAGCCCAGGAACATCACAGCTGCAGCATCTCCATCGGTTTCTCCACCAGTCGTTTTCGGTCGCCGACCAAGAGACAGTTATGGCTGACATGGAGCAAGAAGCGGTGGATTACTCGGCGGATCCCTCGCCGGACAAGTCTATTTTTGGAAAACCTAGCTTCGCCTCTCACTCTCGGTTCGCTCCGTCTACATCTTCAACTGCTCCAGCGCTCCCACAGCATCCGTCCTCCATCTCGCCTGAAGCTTATCAAGCCATTCCAACCTCTGCAGGCACTTACCCTATCGAATCTCCGCCATTTGAGGTCCCCCCACTCTCGCCGGGCTCCCTGCATTTCTTGGCTACCCATACGCCTCCCTCGCCCTCCTTTGATCCGCAGGCCCCTCCCCTTCTATCGGTGCCTACTCCCCCGCCGTCGGTCCCCCCTGCATCACATCCCTCTGTTCCGGGAGTCCGTCACTCCGGATGCTTTGAGACACCTGCTGTCGTTATTCGCCCTGCAAAACCCCCATCCCTGGAAGGCATTACAAATCCCCTAGTAGATCATCCGTCGGCTCCCCGCACCGGTAAAAAGAAGGCAAAGTGTGTTAGGGCTATAGCTAGGGACATCGCCATCAAATTCGACGAATCGAGGCCTCTCGGTGATTACATGGACATTGCGAACACTGTGTTGGTAGGGCACGTCAGGGGAAGGACATATTCGGTGCAGAGGCTCAAGCAATGGGTACAGGAGATCTGGGGCGGAGTCCTTTTCGATCTACCTGTGGTCCATGTCCTCCCCAGAGGATGGTTCTCCCTTAAATTCTCCAAGGAAAGTCAAACTAATCTAGTTTTGGGCCGATACTGGCATATTGAAATGGCCCCGGTCCTCCTAAAGCGCTGGAATCCCCTCTTCGACCCTGAACGGGAACAGCTCGGAGCCGGACCAATCTGGGTTCGCCTACCAGGACTACCATTACCATTCTGGGCAGAAGAAGTCTTCATTAGGATTGGAAATGCCCTGGGGACATATCTGGACTACGATCGCACATATGTGGAATCTGGGAACCGAACACTAGCGCGGATTCTGGTCCACCTGGACACCCGTGAAGGACTTGAGGAACAGATCACGCTTCAGTGGGGGAGGTGTATCAGAGTGCAATTGCTGGACTACGAAGGAGTTCCCTTCCGATGCAGACGATGCCACAAAGTGGGGCACCTTGCGAAGGACTGCCCACTCAACAAGAAAGCAGAAGATACTCCGAGAGGCACCCCGGCTTCCACCAGGACGGCATCCCCCATCACTTCTCGCCCTCCCTCTGCGGGCCCGCCCCCTCCGGCTACATCTCCCGCGGTCGATCCAGGACTTCGGCGACCCTCGCCACCAAAGACCAGGGCTCGCTCGGCGGCTGAAGCGGGTACGAATTCGGGTTCTCTTAACCCTTCTTTGCTTTCTTCGTTTGATGTTAATCATGATATTGGACCCACCTCACAACCCTCCATGATTCACTGCTCATTAACATCATCCCCACTTATCTGCAACACTGAACCCATCATATCCACATCCTCCCCCGTGGCTAGTTCCTCCCCGCTCCCCCTGGGGTCCTCCCCACCTCATTCATATTTTCTCCGGTCAAGGAACCCTGCCAAAGAGCCATCAGACAGTCATTCTGGATTGGGCATTGTTATACCTGAGGGGGTTTCTTTGAATACCAGAGGGAGAAAATCCCATCTCTCAAAGGCCATTAAACAAGCCGGGGCAGAGGTGGTCTCTGGCCGGCAATCGACCATTGACGAGGTCCTTAGAGCAGGACACACCCCGAGAGGTGTTTCCCCATGAAGTGTCTATCCTTTAACTGCAGAGGACTGGCTAGTTCCTCCAAGAAACTAGCCATGAAGCGGCTCATTGAATGTGAACCTATCGACATTATCATGCTCCAAGAGACACTCTGCTCAGTAGATCAGATAACTCGAGCCTTGCAAGCCTCGGCCCCTGCCTGGAGCTTCTATGCCATTGATGTTGTGGGACGATCTGGAGGTCTAGCCATTGGTATCAACCCTCGCTCCATCAAGATGGACTCGACCTGGGGGGGTGCGGGGTTCATTGGGTTGGACATTTTCTCTGCTGAACTCGGCATGAATCTCAGAGTTGTCAATGTATATGCTCCTTGCTCTCAGAGAGAATCGTTCTGGCAGCACCTACTACATCTCTCTATGATGAATGAAGACCGGGTTATTATTGGAGGAGACCTAAATTTCTCTCTGGGTTTCAGGGAGTCATGGGGCTCGGAAGCACAATTCGACCCCATTACTGATTATATGACCAATCTGCTTGAGCAAACAAATTTTATGGATATACCTATGCAGCGACTTCTTCCTACATGGAGGAATCGACGGGTAGGGGATGCTGCTCTTGCTCGCAGACTAGACAGATTTCTTATGAAGGGGACTCTCCAACAGCGCTTACATCTCTTCAGACAATGGGTTGGCTCGGGGGGATTATCGGATCACAATCCTATATACCTGGAGATTCAGGGTCCTTTCAAGAAACCTAAGGCACCCTTCAAATTTAATCACACCTGGCTGAAGGATCCAGCATATGTCAAGATGATATCGGATTACTGGATCTCTCACCCTATCAATGACACAGAATTTCTCGCCAAAGGGTTCTGCAGGAATCTCTCTTATATAAAGCATATATCAATTAAGTGGGCAAAGGAGAAACTGGACCGTGATTCGGCACTACTCACCCAAATTGAAGCTGAATTAAGCTCTCTTACCGACGATAGAGGATTGGGTTTCATTACAGTTGCAGACAAATGCAGGCTAATTGACTTAGAGAATCAAAAAGAAAAGATCCTCAGAGAGAGGAATCCATTAGATTAAGAAGTCGGGCTATATGGATCCAAGCTGGGGATGACAACACGAAGTTCTTTCATAACTTTGCAAAGTGCAGGAAAGTATCAAATACTATCTGGAAGCTCCCCTCCCCGGATGGCGATTTCGCAGATAATTTTAATAAGCTCGCTCACCTGGGCACCACCCATTTTTGGAATCTGTACAAGAGCCCCCGGGAAGCTAACCTACTTGATATCATTAATGTGGCAAACCACTTCCCGAGATTCGTGGAGGAAGAAGATGTAGAGGCTCTAAATAACCCGGTCTCGGCAGAAGAACTGGAAGGAGTGCTGAAATGGTTCAAAAAAGACAAAAGCCCTGGCCCGGATGGATGGACCATTGAATTTTACTTATCCTTCTTTGATGTTCTGGGACAGGACCTGTTGAGGGTGGTCGAGGAGAGCAGGACTACGGGTTCTATCTATCATGCCATCAATTCTACTTTTATTGCTCTCATTCCAAAATCTGATTCCCCGGCATCCTTCGATGACTACAGGCCCATCTCCTTGTGTAACTGCCTCTATAAAATCATATCTAAGACCATTGCAACCGTCTTAGACCTATCCTCTCCCGATCCATTGCCCCGCAGCAATTTGCTTTCCTTGAATCTAGGCAGATTCACGAGGCCATCGGACTCGCCCAAGAAGCATTGCACTACATCTGGTCGAAGAATCTGAAAGCCATCCTCCTCAAAATTGACCTCTAAAAAGCCTTCGACCGAGTCAGCTGGCTCTATATAAAAATGATCCTCATCCACCTGGGCTTCCCTCACGCTTTCATCACTTGGATCATGGCCTGTATAACCTCCCCTTCCTTCAGTATCCTCATCAATGGCTCGGCCTCTCCTTTTTTCCACTCTGAAAGGGGCTTGAGACAGGGGTGCCCCCTATCTCCCCTTCTCTTCCTCTTGGTCATGGAAGGTCTCAGCCGCCTCATGGACTCTGCAAAGCGGGCTGGAGATGTTGGGGGCCTTCGCATATCCGACCTATGCTATCTTACACACCTACTCTTTGTGGACGATGTTCTTATTCTACTTGATGGCAGTGTACGAGACTCTCGGACCTTCTCAAAGATCCTGCAACTTTTTTCTGCAGCTACAGGTATGCTGCCAAATTAGTTGAAATCTACCATCACTTGTGCACGTACTTCTGTACAGGAGTCCCGGACAGCCCTTCAGGCTTTCCCCTACTCTGTCCACCCTCTGGATAGAGGTCTCAAATACCTAGGGTTCAATCTGAAGCCTACTTGCCAAAGGATTGCTGATTGGGTCTGGTTGGTTGCCAAACTGGAAAAAAGACTTACTGGCTGGAGCTACAGATATCTCTCTAGGGCTGGCAGATTGGTGCTCATTAAATCTATGTTAGAGGCTACCCCAGTCTTCTGGATGGCACTAGCATGGATACCGAGAAATATACTTGGGCGACTACAGCAGCTGTGCAATTGATACCTCTGGAATGGGAGTCAGGACAAGAGAATCTTTGCATGGATCAGCTGGAAGAAAATTTCTCTGCCCAAAAAATGGGGAGGATGGGGCCTCAAAGACCTTCCTGATTTCGCCATGGCACTGGCTGCCAAGATGGGATGGACCTTACTAACCAGCCAAAGCCTATGGACACAGGTATCCTATCACAAATATATATGGCCCCAGAACATTCTGGATTGGGCTCGACTACCAACTTGGTCATCTAAGGGATGTTCATCAGTCTGGAAGGCTTTGGTACATGCCCTTCCCCTCATACGAGACAATCTTGCTTGGCGAATCAATGATGGCTTGACGGGCAGGATTGGCTTGGATCCATGGATCAACAGTGGGGGTAGACACATCCTCAATCGGGATCTTATTACACATCTACAGTCCCGCGACATCAGGCATTTCGCACAAATCGCCGATCAGCAGCGCACTGACATTTTCTCCCAAGCATGGAAATCGGCCCAGCAACTGGATCTCCCACTTCATTGGCATCAGGAATGGCATCACTTTACTGCGGCATTATCGGAATCCCACATTCGCATTAAACAAGGTCCGGACGAACTTGTTTGGTGCATTGCGGATCATGGTATATATGCTCCAAAGTATGGGTACAAAGCACTCATATCCCACAGAATACCTGATCCGATTCATCCGTGGTGGCATACCATTTGGAAGCTTAAGGCTCCACCTCGCTCCAGACTATTTTTCTGGTGTGCCCTTAAAGGTATTGTCCCCACAGGTGACTATCTTACTCGCAGATCCATCTACGGACCATCCTGGTGCACTTTCTGTAAGGCCGCATCAGAAAACTCGGATCATATATTTCTTCTCTGCCCTGCTATCCACACCCTTTGGACCAACATCCGCAATCAATTGGGCATTGCTGGAAACTGGACTGGGAATGATCTATCGGACGCATGGGACGCTTGGACACACAGTCATCCGGGCTCAAAACTTCTAAATCTCCCCCTCGTGGCTACATGGTATACCTGGCTTGCGCGGAATCGAGCTGTCTTCGAGGATCGAACGGTATCTTGGAGCCGGGTTGAAGCCACCATCATCGCTGCCTATCATGAGCTACCCGATCCGCCTCCATCTCGGCCCAGAACCATACAACCCATGCCCAATATCGACAGAGCCACCCCGTGGGCCTTCTTCGACGGGGCAGCAAACCAAACGGGGTGTGGAGGGGGATTTGTTCTGCATATTAACGAACATCACTGATACCTTGCAAAAATGGGATTCGGAAATGGATCAAATAATTATGCTGAGCTTTCTGCCATCCGAAATCTATTACACTTTACTTTATCGCATCAACACACAAATATCAATATTTTTGGGGATTCAATGGTGGTCGTTAACTGGATCAATAATGTCACTACATGTCATACACACACACTCAGCAATATATTACATGATGCTCTCACTCTCAAAGCAGCATTTAATCATTTCTCTTGTTTACACATTTACAGAGAACATAACAGCGAGGCTGACAAATTATCCAAAGAGGCCTCGACACTTCCCAGAGGCGAATGGCTAATTGTGGAGCAGAATGGAACCGAAGAGCACCGTTTTTACCACAGGCCATTCATAGATCAGAGAGAACAGAGGGACAACAGTCCCGATAGCTGACAGTAATGGAGACTATTTTGACATGATGAAACTGTTTTGAACTATGGCTATTTTGTATACAAAAAGCATCTTTTTGTGATAGCGCTTAGGCTTGAACAGCCAGACATATGTATGTACCCAGCACAATTTTGTAATTACTCTCTGATACAACACCTTGAGAGGTGAATTTTGTATGAACAATACAGTAATGCCAAGGCATCTACTTATGTAATTTTCTAATTTAATGAAAATTATTGATTTTTCCAGTGGAAAAAAAAAATTAAACCATTGTTTAATTAATATTCCTTGTCACATTTGACCCAATTATGAAAAACAAATAGATAAATCATTAATTATCTTATTTTTCTCTAGGAATAATTAATTAATCACTAATTAGTTATTATTCCTTGTCAAGTTTGACCAAATCCCTTAGGAATAATTAAATAAATAAGTATTTTTTTATTATTCCTTAACCATATTTCTTGAGATGATAAATAAATCATTTATTTATTTATTATTTCTAAATAAAAGGTTAAATACTTTTTCCCTCTAACCAAATATAACAAAATTTTCCAAATGGTTAATTCTAGAATGGGGTTAATAATATTTTATTATTGCTCATTATTCAAGGATCACCTAATATTTTGTTATAATTAGAAGGGTTTTCCATTCATTATTCACTTTTGATTATTTTCATTGTTGCACTCATTGTTGTAACTCTGACTATTATCACTATCGCACACCATTTTTTTTTCCCATTTGAGTTCTCATAGAACTCAAACATTTTATTTGCTGGGTTTTACACATTATAGAGGAGAGAGACTCTACAAAATCTGAAGACATTTGAGAATAGCCAAGAACCCATCCCATAGAGGGGGACTGGTAACATTATTTGTTCCCTTCACAGGTGCTTTTAATAACCATAATTATATTATCGTGGCGGTTGACTATTTTAACAAATGGGCTGCGGCCATGCCAACGTTCAATAACACGCCAGCTACCGTGGCCCTTTTATTTTTAATCATGTTATCAGTTGATGTGGGGTTCCGAAACAAGTGATCTCTGACCATGGCAGACATTTTGAATATGAGGTAAGGCGTGAGTTATCCTCATTGTTGGGCTTCCAACACCAGTGTTCATTGTCTTATTACCCCCAAGGTAATGGACAGGTTGAAGCAGTGAACAAGATTCTCAAAATAATGCTTTAGCGGATGGTGAATAAGCACAAGACCAACTGGTACCTTATGCTCTTCCCAGCTTTGTGGGCCTATAGAAATTTTGTCAAAACCGCCACCGGGTTCACTCCTTTCCACCTTGTTTTTGACGAGGAGGCAATATTACCAATCGAGTTTGAGATCCCTCCCCTTCACCTAGTTTTCGAACTTCTCCCTGACACCCAACCATTAGAACAAAGGCTTGTCATGATTGAATGCACCTCTGAACATTATTGTGTTACTTTGCAAACCACTGAAGTGGCCAAAAAGCGCACCAAAGCCCAATATGACCGAAAAGTCAACCCTTGTGCCTTCCATGGAGGTGATCTTGTTCTGATGTATGACCAGTCCCATGACACCCTCAGACATGGGAAGTTCGAATCATTATGGCTAGGACCTTACATCATTCATAAGGACTTAGGCAAGCGGGTATATCTCCTAGAGGATTCTGAGTGCCAACTCCTTCCTAATCCTCGTAATTCACTCTACCTTAAGAAATTTTACTCATAGCATATCACATTGATTTGTGCGTATTTATTTATGTCATGCATTTAGGTAGGTTGCATCATTTCATTTGATGATTTGACACTTCACCAGGAAGCTATTGTTCCAAGAAGGGTCACTTCATCGCCTCTCAAAATCGAATTTCTTCATAAGCGACACTTGTACTTTGGGGTCCACCTTCCCTTGACACTTGTTATCTCACATGTTGATTTTCGTCATGAGAAACCATAATTTGTTCATGTTTTCATGGTCCCCACCGGGCCTCTTCTGTGTGACAGCATCATCAAGTCACCCTTGTTTAGAGCATCTGCGATGAGTCACCTTTGCATCCATAGAGCCCATTTTGTGTCCAATTATATCATGTCATAGTATTCCATCCATCTTTGCATACCATTCATCCCGTTTTGCCCATTTTGGCCTTTAGTCATACTATCCATCATCCCCTCCGGAGTCAAGTCAGTCGCTACCAGGTCAGCCATGCACTTTATGCTCTGACAAGGTAACTCGTCTATTTGTCCCTCATTCCCATTTTTCCCATTGTCCCTAGTGTCATTCCATGAGTGACATTATTATTTTTCCTCGTGCCTTAGTTGAGGATCCTCATTGCCTCACTTATGGCGGGCCCTATTCTGTCGACATCAGCACATCTATTTCAGAAGAACGACCTAGAGGGCGGTGTATCTTGGTTCCATCTTCCACTCTCGTTCAGTGCCTTGGATCAAGCAATGGGGATCACCATTGCCCTTTGACATGGTTGTTTCATGCTCGTGATTCATACACTTGATGGTCTAGTGATGCGGCAGATTGTACCAGTGATTCTTGGGTTGGCCCTTCAGGTAGCCCCCCACATTCTTGGATGCTTTCCTATTCTACTACAGCCTTAGATGTAGTTCCGCAGATTTGATGAGTTTGGTTCCGGCCGCTTGCAACATTCATAGCATGCATGTCTCCTTCAGATGATCCATTCAATTTTGCAGAGCCCTTTCCTATTCAAATGGGATTCTTTGGTTGTTCTACCCTCCCTCCCACCCATTTTGTTTTAGGGAAGGGCTATTATATCTCATGTAATTAGATTTTATTGTATTCGGTCCTGGCTCATGTTTACTCCATGCGCATTATGTATATGGGACACATTGTATTATTTTCTGGCTCATTTATGCCAGCATGTCATGTACCATTCAACATGTATTTTATTGCTCAGTTTAATGGTTGTGGGTGCATCATTATTTTTTTACTAAGCTATCTTGGCGGGTATAGGTATGCCTCCCTCGCCTCACTGAAATCTGGTACCACAACATAAAAGAAGAATTGCATTGGTCTCACCCCCTTTGTCACTATCCTCTTTTGCTTAAGCTCTGTTGGTCTCTCTTTCTCTCTTAGACTCCACTTTGTTGTCCAGTGATTGTGTCCTTACATCATACTTCGGTCATACGTTTTGCTCCTAACACTCGTATGTTGGGGCGCAATCTGTTATTACAAAAAAATGATCATCTAGCCATAATTTACTAGATGGATTGAAGTACACCATGAAGGGCCAATTTTACCATAGTAAAATTGCTTTCACTGTGAGAAATTACTTAATAAACCACATTTATTAAGTCATTTATAGTTAAACCCATGGAGCATAATTAAATAAATCACTATTTGTTTATCTTCTAGGAATAATTAATTAAACAATTGTTTAATTAATATTCCTTGTCACATTTGACCTAGCTATGAGAAATAAATAGATAAATCATTAATTATATTATTTTTCTCTAGGAATAATTAATTAATCACTAATTAGTTATTATCCCTTGTCAAGTTTTACCAAATCCCTTAGGAATAATTAAATAAATCATTATTTTTTATTATTCCTTAACAATATTTCTTGAGATGATAAATAAATCATTTATTTATTTATTATTTCTAAATAAAAGGTTAAATACTTTTTCCCTCTAACCAAATATAATAAAATATTCTAAATGGTTAATTCTAGAATGGAGTTAATAATATTTTATTATTTCTCATTATTCGAGTTTAACCTAATATTTTGTTATAAATAGAAGGGTTTTCCATTCATTCTTCACCTTCGATTATTTTCATTGTTGCACTAACTGTTGTAACTATGATTATTATCACTGTCGCACACAATTTTTCTGTTCCATTTGAGTTCTCATCAAAAGCAAACATTTTGTTTGCTCGATTTTACACATTATAGAGGAGAGAGACTCTACAAAAGCTGAAGACATTTGAGGATAGCCAAGAACCCATCCCATAGAAGGGGGTTGGTAACATTATTTGTTCCCTTCACAAGTGTTGTTTAATAAAATATATTCCTTATATATCCAGTTTCCATTGGATTATTGGAGTTACTTGCGCTTATTTTACTATTCCATCTTGTTGTTTAACTATGATTGTGGCAGAGATCAGGGCTTTGGCAAGTTTTGTTTCTATCATTTGTTGCAGATCTACAATGTTTAGTAGCCATTTTCATTGTTAGGATTGTTTGTCATCCATAGCCTAAAGTGGTTTGTTTTCGTACACATTCAAAAAGAAAACACAATAACATACTTGATATTGAGATATGTTTTGGACTATAGTGGAAAATTCGGTTTTGACCTAATGCCTATTGATTTGATTTGACGATTATTGATTTTCCTTGATATCAATGATGTGTGGGCATAGTGACCTTCAATGATTTATGTGAGTATTCGAAAAAAAATGGTTTTGTATTGGCCTCCTTATTCCTAGCACAATGGTTGAAGTATTGATAGTTGGGATTCAGTATGAAGATGGAACCTGCATGACTTATCCTTGGTGTATGCATTTGCATCTAGTGACATAAGTGACTTTCATTATAATTATGAGGATGGCTTGATGAAGTTTTGGATTGATATTGCATGATAATAAATGAATTCAAGACTTGATATGAGCTCTACCTGTTCCCTGGTTGAAAGAATTGATATTGTGATATTGATGACTTTGATAATAGTTTTGATTTGACTTCTAAACTTTGATGAGATGACTTTGTGGATGTGATGGTACAACATTGATTTATGTAAGGTTGATTATGTTGGCTTAGTATGACATTATACTTGTAGAGAGCATTGCATTAAGCAAGCTCCCTGATCCAGATATGCCGGTATTTGACAGTGATTTGATGAAGTCAGGATGATGAGTTCCAAGGTATGGGTTTGATTTTGATTTTGATTTTGATTATGGTTTTGGTTTTACATACTGATGATCTACTCTTGACAGGTAATGAGCCTCTTATGATCTAAGTAAGATGGAGATGACTTCTAAATCTTGAGATGATATATCATGGCATGATGAATCGATTTCTAATATTGGGAAAGAAACTCTATATTGCAAGGATGTTGAAAAATGTTTTTGAATAATGGAAATGCAAATCCTTGGACTCTCTGATTTGAAGTTCAAAATGTTATTGAACTTGACATGGAATATGACATTTGATTAAAGCATTGATGTTCCATTTTTTAACATCCATCCATATATATGATGTGCACAGAAATTGAATAAATTCATGGTTTAGTTGCTTCATTCACATAGAGTTTCCACCAAACATCCTTTGAAATATTTGCATGAAATGTTAAATTTTTGAGATTGAGATATTTCTCCTATGATATGTGACTGCACGGATGTATTGATATTATTGTTGATGAGCACATATGAGTGTTGCCGCAATATGAGATATGCCATGATATTATTGATGAAAGGTCCATAGATTTACACTCAACTGAGATTGAGTATGATGTTGCTAGCATGGCTAGCTGCAAGGCAGGATGTAGAAGTTGCTTAGAAATCCATCTGATCAAGATCTGAATATGACATGGATACATAGTGATGAAAGAGAATACTATATATAGTTGGACTAAGATACTTCCATTTATTGAGACAGTGAAGTTGTTTGAGACAAGCTTGGGATTTTGATTGACACCTCCTTGAGAGGGAGGATGATTATAGTATCATTTTTTGATTTATATGATTATTTATGATCTAACATGATATTTGATTTGATTTCCTATACGAACAAGAAACACATGCTATTGAGACAAGCAGATACCAAATTTGAGTATGATGAGAGTAGCGTTGATTAAGGACACTAAACCAACTCTTCCTCCCTATCTGAGCTCCTAGAGTGAGGAATTGAGATACAAGGCTCCTGGGGTTGAGGGAACTCTAGACAATAAGGTATGATCCCTATCTATCACCCATAGGGTTGGAGATACTGCTCCCCTATCTTCATAGGGTCGAGAATTTTGCTCCCCTATTTGGTCTTTGTAGATTATACCCTAGTTGGCACCATACCCACAAGAAGGTATTGTCGGGAATACCGCTCCTTGTTTGGCCAACAAGTTGAGAGTGTACTAAGGGTGTACGACCCAAGTTGATTATGATGCAAGTGTTCTACCACATGACTATTTAGGGTCGTCGATGGGAAGATTAGTAGGCAATATGATGGTTGATATAACCTTATACGATTCCATGTTGAAATTGAGCTCCCTAATGTGATCCCAGGTTCGAGGCATGCTCCCTTGTGTTTTTGGATATCCTATTGCTCAATATGGGGTTGTATATGTATAGCTCCCCCATGAGATTCTAGGTTGAGATGTGCTCCTTATGTGGTTATAGGTTGATATGTGCTCCTTTATGATATGTTATCTAATGATTATTGATGATGAGATTCTGGGTAGTAACCTGATGGATAGAGGGTGGTATCTTAAGTTCCCCTCTGGTAGCCAATTATTCTTCTTTTAGATTTGAGAATGTTCAGCATATGAGCAGAAACAATCAAGAGATAAGTAAGAATAAGCAAGGGATATATCAAGATGTACATTAATGATTTGTGATGATGAGATTCTTGAGATGGTCATGGCATGATGACTACATGAGAGAGATGATCAATGATGATACATGATGACACTTGAAGATACCATAATGGCATATTGATCAATGGACAAATATTGGCAGGTGGAATTCTCCCTAGTTGAGAGGGAGTGTTAAAATTATGCAAATGCGGTCAAATTCCACTTTGGACAACTCATATGATGAAGATAATAATTTCAATAGATTCCTCTTTTCGAGAGGACCAAAATTGACCTAAATATTACCTTATTTGGAGAGGCAGAAGTTGGTTTTTGAATTTATTTATTTACTCATGTATATTGGGTTAGGTCGGCCCTAAGCACATGTATAATTGGACAGGTCGGCCTCTACATCAATTGGACCCTCATGGAAGCCTATATATAGAAGAGACCTCAAGCTCATTTGGACACAACCATCAAGCACTCTCTTCTCTCTTCTATTGTTTGGTTCACACAAGTCTGATGGAGGAAAGATCACGTAAATGATTCGAAACTATAGGGTCGAAGCTCACACGTGTCTAGGGTTTTCTGAGTATCAGACGCATGCTCGTAACTAATTATTTTCATCCCTAGACATTCCGGGAAGTCTCAGACGCTCACACATAATGGCTAAGGGTGCATCTGAGAGGCTAGGGCTTGGCAATTCAATTTGGTCCCCAGACGCTCACATCGAGTTCTCCAAAGAGGGTCCAAATTACTCTTGGATGCTTGCACAAGGTTGTCAAGGGAGCATCTAGGAGGCTAGGGTTTCTGCAGTGTCATTGGACCCTAGACGCCTGCATATAGTTCTCCTGGGAGCATCCAGAACTGTCCCAGATGCACTCATCTAGTTCTCCAGAGAGCGTACAAATCTGTCTTAGATGCTCGCACACAGTATCTTCACATGTGTCCAGGACCTAAATATGAGTTATCAGTGTGCAATAGTTTTCAACAATGTTGAGCACAGTGACAACAATATCCAACAATTAACTATAGTTAGTGACAATGCATTACAGTCCCCAGAATCAAGATCTTTGAGTATAAGTATGTTTAAGGTCATGTTATGGATATTCTAGTTGTTTTGTTGCATAGATAAATGTATGGATCATTGCATTGTATTTTTCTTAATCATTTGATGATGATCTAAGAAGAAGAAGAATTTCCAAGGGTTTTCCCCATAGTGGGTTTTACCCTAGTCTTCGACCAATCCCGGTGTCTCTATGTGTGCATGCTTTTCTTCTATTGTTCCTCTATATTCCATTGCATAGATAATGTTGATATTTTTCTTTCTACATAGTTGCATATGTCGATGAATAATAATGTAAACCTAAATAATGTTATAATTTTATGGGGTGAATTTAATGTGTTAATGAAGAAATGCAATTATCAAAGCAAAGCCCTATGAAAAATTAACATGTTGATTACATATGTGTTCTTCATGCTAGTGGTCTATGTGCTTGATGTGTATGCATGATGGTGGTCATGGTTGTAGTTATGTCGCCATGTGAAAGTTGATGGCATTGTTTTTGGATGTGGGCATCATAACTGTATGTCGGTTATGCACTTGTTATGCATGTCAATGTGTATATTTCACTATGCATACATCGACATGGTTATAGTTTTCATGCATGATATCATGGTATGTGGTTCGTATGGTCATGAATTGACAACTAGATAATGGTTATTATATGTTGATATGATTTTTTTATACATGTATTGAGATAATCTATTTGATCTTTCATATGGGATATCCTCCCCTAAACTATGTTGAGGTATGTTGATTATGTTATGTTTTGATTTGGCTAACATGGTATGCTTGTGTTGGGTAGCAAAAGCTCGCGCAACGGTCATGGGGCACAAAGCCCGAAATTTTGGGTAAAGATAAGGTAGAGACTCCGTGAGATGCGCGGAGCGCGATTTGTTATAAGTGGAGTCAAAGGGGTAGTCCACCAAAAAATAATGTAAATAAATGTAAATGAGTCGACCCGCCCATGGATTGCGGTCCATGGAAATGTATAAATAGAGCTAGGCTCTATGGGTAGAGGTAGCTTAGTTTTGGTATGTAATCTGGGATCTGATGTGTAATGGGTTTTTGAGGAGAAAAGTCTGAAAGTGTCTGTAATTCCGAGTCGAGGGTATTGGGTAAGGGATAGAGGCTTTGCAGCTATGTGTGCAAAGGCCTGGAAGAGTCCGCAGCTGTGTGTGCAGACCCCTGCAGCTGAGTGCACAGGGTGGATCTGGATGTATTGGTGATCAAGTGGAAATAAAGATAAGTTGCTTCTATAATTCTGTGTTAAATCTGAATTATCTAGATCTGGCTTTTTGTATGGTTAAAATAACTGCTTAATCTATGTGCATATGCTTATGTTATGAATGTATGTGAATCTGAGTCTATTCTAAGTATGCGATAAATGTTTGCTTAAAGACCACAATAATACATAAACAACAAAATAATAAGTAGTAAGGATTATTCTGAGTTCGGATTTGCGCGAAACAAGGCAGCGCGAAGCTGCAGAACGGTGCACGAACCCTCCAGACCACATCTAGACATCCCAAGGGTGCGGAAACCTGGTTCCAGCACCCTCCCCTGCTACCTCGGGTGAGACCTAAGTCCACGCTTCACGCGCTGTTGTCGAAAGGGCCAGTAGCTGCGAGATTTGTTTGGCTAAATAATTTTTCTGAACCTGGGTCAAGCCCATATAAGCCAACAAATGGTTCCTTTGCCAGGACCAGGATCTGCCTAAGGGGTGTCTAATGTTGGAACACTGAAACCCTACAAAGAAAGAGATTGAAGAGTGGCAGGATCCAAAACTCCATGAGTTCGCAATTCAGAAATCCGCGGATATCTGAGGAAGATTGGTTGGACCGCTATATATACACAGATATTCACGAAGTCTTCTTCGCAACATTTCTGGTAGAGTTGTATGAGTGGATCACGAGGTTGGCTGACAGTGTGGGAAGGTGCAGATTAGACCAGTTGATTGTGTGGACTCTGGAACTGGTGCGTGGGCTAGAAGCCACTGAAGATAAAATCGCACGCACCATAGATCATTGGCTAGATCGAGTGATAGGAGGATTTATCACTGAGTTCATGATAGACACAATGGTTAGCTATAGTGAAGCAGAAAGGTGATTTATTCAAGGGCTTCGGGGTAAGTCAAATCATTGAATACTTGGATTATGATGTTGTTGTGTGAAAAACAGATTATGCACGTTTATTGATGTCTGGAGTAATGCGGAGTGGAAGAGGTTACCGCGGAATGGGAGGGGTAGAAAACAGTCCTTTGGCTTCTATTTTACGGGAGAGCAAGGAGGAGCTCACAGGATTCTCACCAAGAAGTGCAGTCTGACTGATCAAGGAGTGCTTCCCTCTGATACCACCTCCATCCACACCACCACCCACATCACCTACATCAAATCCGTCCACACCGACCTCGACCCCACCTGCAAAGGTCGAGATGGCGAGTGCAATCAAGCTGCCAATATTTAAGGATGTATGGAATGAGGAACTAAGGCGATTCTGGTTTGTGATAAGGTCTGTATGGGACGCCAAAGGCATAACAAATGAGAACATCAAGAAGGCCACTTAGTTAGTGCACTACAGGGCTGCGCGCTGACATGGTACATAAAATACTCGACCGATCATCCGAATGAGGGAATAGCAGCAATCCAGGATGCACTAAACAAAGAGTTTGGCCGACCAAAATCAGAAACACAGTCGGTTATTAGGTTCAAGGAGATCGCAATGTTGCCTAGTGAAACTCCATGGGATCTGGACCAGAGGTTAAAGAGCACTATTCGCGAAGCTAACATAACCTTGACAGATGCGCAACACTGCACGTGGTTTGTGGTGTCATTAACACCACATCTGAGGACGGCTTTGTCACAACAAAAGATCTCAACCCAAGCTGAGGCACTAGAGACAGCAATGAGGTTGCACGAAACCCCAATATTGGATCCAGGGTTGGGAGTTCAGCAAATCCACACGCAACTTCAAAACCTGAGTTTAGAAATGCAAAGCTTGAAGCAAGAAAGGGTGCCCTGACCAGAGGCACATGCAGAGGTAGGCTGTATTAAATGCAAGAGCCAAGGGCACAATAAGGACCACTGCCCTGTCTTCGCAAACTATCTAGCGGGGGGAGGCCTGATGTCGTTAAAACTGGAGGTACAAACAGGACCAAGTGCCGCACATGTCTGGTGCATGATTTTTCAAGAGGGTGGAAAGCACCTAACTGCCACCTATTACAAAAGTATACCCAGAACCCGCAGCAGTTTTATTGCAACTTTTGTCGATCAATAGGACACGATGAGCGAATGTGTCGAAGTTATGACTTAATGATGGAAAGAACCCCAACTTACCGAATACAGACTGAAGGGCAAGGAGGATTTCCAGGGCGTGGCTGAGGAAGAGGAATGGGGCCTGGGCGGGGCTGCGGATAGCTGATCTGTTATAACTGTGGAGGGCCAGGACACTACGCTCGCGACTGCACTAACCCGACCAGGATCTCATGCCCCTATTGTGAGCAGTTTGATCATGAAATGGTAGACTATCCAACGTTAATTGCCCAAATGCGTGAGAAGGGAGTGTTACAACCCACACCAACCCAGAATGTCCAGATGATGCGATCAGAACCTCGCGAAGAGGACCCCAGTGTAAATATGGTGTTGAGGAGCGACGCAACCATAGGAGGTGATCTGCAAAAAGAGCTTGCAAAAGGCGAGAGGAGGCGCAACGTACCTACAAAGGGACCTAACTCTGAGTCGGAACAAGGGATGAAGACGCCTGAGGGAACTCAGACGAGCCTTGTGGAAGCCTCTACTCCAAATGGGAGGGACCAACCAAAGCCAGGATTGGACCCCTCCATGATTACTACCTTTCTTGAAACATGCATGAAGCTGTTGCGCGATAGTAAAGCCATTAAAGGACTACAGGAGCTGATCACTAGGTGCACCAAATCAAGCAAGCTGCACGTAGTTTAGAAAATAGGAAGACATGCTCTGTGCAAAGGACGAGAAATGATACTGATAACGCAAATCGGTGACTACGAGATGGATCAAGTCATCCTAGACTTAGGCTCAAATGAAAATGTGTTGCCTAAGCAAACATGGGAGCGCATGGGCAAGCCCGCACTGCAATGGTCCCCGATTCAACTGAGAATGTCCAACCAACAAAAGATCTTACCAATGGGCTGACTGCAAGGAGTGACCATGGACATCGAAAGCGTAAGTACACAAACCGACTTCAAAGTCATAGAGATTGTTGATGACAGTAATCCTTACCCTACATTGCTCAGAATTGATTGGGCCACGGACATGAAAGGGATCATTAATTTAAAGAGGCGGAAAATGACATTCGAAAAGAAGTCACTACGGGTAGTAGTTCCGTTGGACCCAGCGAAAGGAGAGTGCTACACCGAACCCGTGCGTGACGAGGAAGGTGACGACGAACTAGATTGCATCTATCAGATAACAGCGCAAGACCAAGGTCGGGTGCATTCCACAGACGATGGAAGAATCTCATGGGAGCATGATAGCACCTGCACAGTGGATTCCGATGAGGAGACTGAGCGATGGCAGAACCGATTGCAGGAAGTTACGACACTTAACTGTAATATGATGATTTGATCATTGCGATGCATAACCACAGAGGAAAGACAGCAGCTAGCAGAGAACAATGCAACAAATGAGGGGCAGCTCATCAAGCTTGGCACTTTATGCGTAGCACAGGAACAGCTTGGTGCGTCGGAAGACGCGCCGCGTGCACCCAGAGGGGGGCACAAAAGCTGAGATGTAGGAGGCGGTTCCAGGTATGGATTGGAGGACGTGTGCAACAACCATGTTGGTATAGAGCGATCGTTCCACGAAGGGTACAGATGCACATCGGGGCAACCATCAATCCAACTAGATCTGCGTGGAATGAAGGCTCACGCAGCCGGGTAGGGAAGTCTCTCTATGACCAGACGAACCAGCACAGATACAGCTCACCCTACCAGTGACAACATTCGCGAAAGGATTCAGCAGCTCTGGGCAACCATTTTGCGTGGAAAAATGCAACTTGGTAAGTTAGAAGAAACAGGGGCCAGACTCTGAGCACAAAGTGCGAAACTAGATGAAGCAATTGAGAAGTTGCAATTAGAAGTCACCTACACAGACTATGCGAAGGAACTAACAAAGGGAATGGACATGGTTGGCTCTCCTACACTGCTACAAGCAGTGACCCTGCTAGCCTAGTTGCGATTGCACCCGGGAGTACAAGGATGCACAAACCGCAATCCATTAGTAGAATCGAGGGAACGCAAAGGGTGCCCGTAGCCCAAGCTAGATGGGAAACAGAAAACCTGCACGAGGGGTTCGCCCACCTGACTATCCGTAGGAGGCCTAGTCCCAGTGCCCCATGCAGTTGGAAGAGGGCGCGAGACTATAAAATAGGTTGCTAAGAAGCTGCACGACATGGCCATGGCATACATACGAAAAACGCACCCACGTACCTGGGGATCCGCTGCTGCAGGGGAAGGATGGAAAGCGACCGTTTTAGGTATTGTTCATGATATGATGGCCCATTTAAGGCACATTGGAGCGGGTGGTGGACAATTAAGGCAGAAGAGTAACTGCCAAAATCGCATTTATGAGCTGCAGCAAGGGTGAACAACCGATTTTAAATTTGAAATCATATATAATCATAGTAAGGGTCACACCACTACGATTTACTGTTCCACAAGAAAGATGCCCTGGGTCCAAGACAAGTGCAATATGAGTGACAAGAAACTAGAAGAAATTTCGTGGTTTCAGGCATTACCAAAACATTACTGGGAAGCAATCCTCAAGGCGACAAGCTTTACCATAGATAGTCCATAGAAAGCCACGGCGCAAGCAGCCGAGCTCCCTAAATCACCCCAGACGCCACAAACTAGGAAGGACCCTTAGATTCTAGAACCATTAAGGAGGTTGCCACAACACCTACCCTTTAGCAAGTTCACAATGGAGGAAAAGGGTAAAATTGTCACAATTGAAAGCGACGAGGAAGAATAAGGTTCTCCCACATATGTCGAAGAAGTAAACCCTGAAGAGGATCCTATCCAACTGGTACGACGACCCAAGTATGTGTCTCCAAGCAAGGGGAAGGCAAAGGTATCTACAAATCTGGATGAAGTCGACACTATACTCATTACCCCATCTCTTCCAAAAGCAATCCTAGTGGAAAGCTCGGTGGTTGGCCATATTGCGACAATGAAATTCAAAGACTGGGACCTAGCAGATACAGTAAAATTTCCCCACTTGGATACTAACGCACTGATGGAGTAGAGTGCAAAAGGGACGGTGACAACACTAAGGCTAAAGGAATGGCTGCGAAAGGTGGAAAAAGTCAAGTTGCTATGTCTCTTGTCTATTCCTCACTTTCTCCGGCCCCCTATCACGATGTTGGTCATAGGCAGTTGCCCTGTTTCGTCCATGAGGAAATATTATGGGTTGGAAAACCCGTCCACATCACAACTGAACTTGTTCATCGGGTTTCGCAGCTTCCCTGTGAAGGAAGAGACCCCCGAGAAATTGTTGATAGAAGTGGCGATGTCGCGATGATAGACAACCTGAAAAAGAAGTATAAGCTCGAGAAGGGGCAGCGAGGATACATCATTGATATCATTTCAGATAATGCAGTCCGCGTCGCCACCTAGTTGCTGGCAGGGAAAGTGATGCGGAAATGTCGTGGCACTGAGGTTCCGGCAGTAGTTATTGCACTCGCTGAGGAATGCGCCGTTGGAGAACGGTTCAATTGGTCACAGTTCCTTTGTGAAGAATTTCTGACCAACTGCCGAGAAGTCCAGGAGGAGGGCAAGACCTTCCATTATGCGTGGCTGCTCCTGTCCATTATGTTGGTCGCCACTGACTTACCCGAAGACAGCTAGTTTCCTGTCTTGGACCAGGATTGGCCTGAAGCCGCCAGATACGCTTCCCTTTGGGTGACAAGGGATGCTGGACGAATCCAGAACATCAAAATATTTTGGATACTGATGGATGCGAATGTGCGCCAATGGATTAATGCGCAACCCCACCTGTCCAACGAGATTTATGAAAGCATGAAGCATATTGCCGAGTTTAAAGCGGACATGCATTGTATCTACATCAGGGCACACAAGGACCCGGCCTACGCATGGACCTCACTCCCCTTTATTGCCATTGATGACATGGTCGACGTGGTTGTGGATACCTGGCCACCGGCATGGCACGGACCAAAGGCAGTAGAGCGCAATGAGGCCGCTATCTGGAAACAAAAGGAGGAAGCTAAGTGTGCCACACAAAAAAAAGGAAAATGAACAGCTCGATGTGGAGATTCAAGCAGCCCGGGAGGCGGCACAGGCGGCAGCAGGAAAGACACCACTAGGAGGGGCTGCGTCGACAACGGACAAAAGTAGTTAGAAGGCACCCACTAAGATGGCCGCGGAAGAACCACCATCAACTGCCACGGGTGCGCCTTTGAAGCGGCTAGTGCAACCAGAACGACCGAAGCCACAAAAGAAGGCGAAGTCGTCTAAAGTAGAGAGCGAAGCAACCACCTTAACCAAGGGCGACCTAAATGACATAGAGAACACCGTTCGGGACGCCACTCAGGATGCAGTCGACGAGGCCATGTTAGAGCAGCAGATTGTGTTGGGGGAACTCCATACGCAGCTATAGGAACTTGGGATAAGGATCGCGCCAATGGGCACCAGTGCTACTTAGGGGGTTCCCGGTATGACAACCACTGAACTGTTGTTGAAGGTCCAAATGGCTCGTTCCATCGCGATACCAGTAGGAGCATTGATCACCACAAATATGGAGAACCGAGTTGTGCTAGGATGGCTTACAGGGCTGGGACTAAATGTGACTACCCTACCTCGAGAAAGTTTGCAACAGCTCCAGGACAGCGCCACAATGGAGCTCTGCGCCAGATGTAGAAATTTTGAATAATTTAACACATATTCACAGAGATTATCCTGATCATACAATTATAAGCGGAACATGTATAATACATAATCTCCTCTACGTTGATCATCAATTTACAGAAGCAGAAACATTCACAGGCACACATAGAAGCATCAATCAAACTCATTAACACAGTATGTATCCCGGGGAAAGCATCTCGCTAAAAACCCCACACTATCTGTATATTATATTGATTGAATCATGTAACATTACAAAGTACAATTCTTATCACAAGCAATCTAGTACCAGCTCCACCTGTTACACACAATACAGCTCAGATCTGATCTCCAAATCTATTCCACTGCTTGCCTGCCTCCACAGCTCAATACCTGCTCAAGAATTGATGAGAATGGCTTCCCAAACTCGTATTTCACCTGCAAAATAGTCGCTCACACTTTGTTGGACGTGACCACAAGCTATAATGTGGGCAAATACGTGAGCAAACTCATTTGCATACTCAATCCCTTTATTGTGCAAGATCTGGTGCACAACTATAGTCACAACTGATAGCAATCTGATTCTCTAACACCTGTCCCTGCTGAACTGAACATGCACTGACATGCAACTGAGTTAACTGATGTATTCATTAGTTGTATTATGATTTAATAACTTGTGAATTAATTAATAACTAATTCACCCAACTCATCTCTAGTCTATTGATCAGTTAGACTAAATACAACCAGTTTAACAAAGCTAAATTGAACACAACTCCATCAACTGCACCTCCAGTCCACTAAACTCAACTCACTTGAGTTCTAACTGAAGTCCTGCATGCAAATATTAGTCATCCCATAGGTAACCACGTATTTCCCTCTAGGATCTGCATGTACCACATCCGTAGCTCAAACTGAAGTGCTCCAAGAGAATAAGATCAAGTTTATAGTCCAAATATTATTATGAGACAATAATATTTGACTTTTCTATTTTTGACAGCCAGTCTAAAAATACACTTTGATCACTCACACTGTGATCACTCACACTTTCATCAAAAATAGAAGTCCATCTATTTTTCCCAACTTGACCAATCATCCATAAACAGCAACCTGCAATCCATAGACATGATCCATATGTCTAAAAATAGACTTGCGCCAAAAATAGCCTGCGGGCCCACTTAGTGAAGGCGACTCTTTTCACTAAGCTCCATCATCTTGTTGCAATCTCAACAAGCATTTCTTGTTGCACACTTTTCAACACTCCCTCTCAACAAGAAAGGCTTCCTCTCAAACCCGATCTTGTAACTCTGGAATGTTCTCCATGCAACACATCTAGCCGGTCGACTTGCTCTGTCATCAAAGTCTCTGACTGCTATTGCCTCTGTCGACTGAAACTCTGCATCTCTGTGCTCTTCAATATCTGACTGCTCTAGCCTCTGTCACTTTGATCTCTGACTGCATCCGTGCTGTTGCTGGTTCTATCTCCCAGCATTACATCCGCACTGCACCTCCCAACTGACCTCCCCGTTGGGATAGAAACACCCTCTGATGCTGAAGCTCTACCTGCTACTGAGAAGTGCTCCCTCTCTCACATCTGCGCTACTGCAACATCTCCATGCATCTTGCACCATTGCACACCTCTCTGTGCCACCTAGCACTGTGCAAAACACTTGTGCCTCTCGCATTGCTACAGCTTGCTAGCTATGCACTGTCCTGGGATTCCCTGCACTATCGCTCTCTCTGCCACTCCATCCACATCTGTCTCTACCCAATCAGTCAGTTCCTACTACTACACATCTGGGGCTCCCGTAGCAAGGTCTCATCCAAGAGGTTGGGTACCTCAAGGATCCTGCCCCTCCTCCTTGGGACAATCAATCCACATCACCCCACCTCCTACCTGGAGGTATGGCTGCATGTGATCCCTCAGCCCACCTGGCTCGAAGTTTCCCACTACTGGAGGTCTCTGGATGAGTAGATGTCTCTACTCGATCTCCTCTCAGCTTCCCCTGTTGTGGCTCCTCCACAATCTCCTGAAGCTGCTGCACCAATTGTGGCTCCTACACAATCGTCTGAGACTTCTTCTGGCTCTGCATGTTGAGAGGTAATATACGCTCCCTCTCAACCACCAAGTCTCCATCAGTTGCCTCGTTGCTCAAGGCTTTGCATGCATCTTGAACCTCAAGAGCATACAGGTTCTTGACCCGTGAACCAATCTGCTTCACCTGTCTAGTGATGATGTGTCTAAGGAAAACCTTTCCCTTACTAAAGACCACATCATAGCCTCTGTCTTCCAACATCGCGATCGACACCAAGTTTCTCTTCAGTCCTGGTACATACTTGACATCGGTCAAGGTAAGGCGAGCTCCATGCTCCCTTTGAAAAATAACCGTGCCTACACCTGAGACACTATACTTCTCATCATTACCCATCCCTATGAGTATCTGGAGATCTTTCTCCTCCAAAGTACTGAACAAACTTTTGTCATCGGTCATGTGGAAAGAAGCTCCACTGTCAAGAAACCAACCACTTCCCACCATGGATGAAACCATGCATGCGAAAAGTGTGAAGTCCAACTCAAACTGTGAAGCAAGTGAGGCTGCCTCACCTTCAGATCCTTCCCCGGATCCCTTCTTGGACTTCTTCTTTGGGCAATTAGTAGCATAATGACCCAACTCATGACAACGAAAGCATCTCACCTTCGCCTTGTCAACCTTCTTCCCATCATTGGAAGAACTGGATTCAGAAAGAGAAACCTTTCCCTTCCCCTTCTTCGCCTTACTCGCTAAGGCACAGTTCTCCTCATCCTGCATGGATGAAGAACTGTCTGCGGTGCTCCGTCTGATCTCCTCCTGCATCAAATCCGACCATGGTTGTTCCCAATTTGGTAGTTTCTCCCTTCCATTCACTGAGTCCTGGTAGCTATGCCAACTCTTAGGAAGGTCAAGGAGTGCTAGACTCACCATCCTCATCCGACAGTCACCCCCACACTTCCCAACTCATCCCGGCATTGGGTGAACTTCGTGAGATACTGGGGCATATTGTCTCCATTCTCATACTGAATGTTTCTGAGTTTATCTCTTGCTTTAGAATTAAATCTGAATTCCACCAGCTCAAAAACTCAACCGCTTCCAATCTAGAACTCGTGAGAACAAGGTATTTCTTGTACAGAGATCGACTGTATGGGCATTCACTGGATATCTCACCTTCCAAAAGAAGGATGAATCCAGAGGCTACCTGGCCCGATTACAGACTCTGCCTGAAGAAATAAAATGTAAACACTTTCTGAATAATAGATCTGATGATCAATCCTCGCTTGATATCATGTAGAACTTCTTCTACAAATCAGCTAGCTCCGATACCATGTAGAATTTTTTTCTACAAATCATCTAGCTCTGATACCATGTAGAAATTTTGAATAATTTAACACATATTCACAGAGATTATCCTGATCATACAATTATAAGTGGAACATGTATAATACATAATCTCCTCTACGTTGATCATCAATTTACAGAAGCAGAAACATTCACAGGCACACATAGAAGCATCAATCAAACTCATTAACACAGTATGTATCCCGGGGAAAGCATCTCGCTAAAAACCCCACACTATCTGTATATTATATTGATTGAATCATGTAACATTACAAAGTACAATGCTTATCACAAGCAATCCAGTACCAGCTCCACCTGTTACACACAATACAGCTCAGATCTGATCTCCAAATCTATTCCACTGCTTGCCTGCCTCCATAGCTCAATACCTGCTCAAGAATTGATGAGAATGGCTTCCCAAACTCGTATTTCACCTACAAAATAGTCACTCACACTTTGTTGGACGTGAGCACAAGCTATAATGTGGGCAAATACGTGAGCAAACTCATTTTCATACTCAATCCCTTTATTGTGCAAGATCTGGTGCACAACTATAGTCACAACTGATAGCAATTTGATTCTCTAACACCTGTCCCTGCTGAACTGAACATGCACTGACATGCAACTGAGTTAACTGATGTATTCATTAGTTGTATTATGAGTTAATAACTTGTGAATTAATTAATAACTAATTCACCCAACTCATCTCTAGTCTATTGATCAGTTAGACTAAATACAACCAGTTTAACAAAGCTAAATTGAACACAACTCCATCAACTGCACCTCCATTCCACTAAACTCAACTCACTTGAGTTCTAACTGAAGTCCTGCATGCAAATATTAGTCATCCCATAGGTAACCACGTATTTCCCTCTGGGATCTGCATGTACCACATCTGTATCTCAAACTGAAGTGCTCCAAGAGAATAAGATCAAGTTTATAGTCCAAATATTATTATGAGACAATAATATTTGACTTTTCTATTTTTGACAGCCAGTCTAAAAATATACTTTGATCACTCACACTGTGATCACTCACACTTTCATCAAAAATAGAAGTCCATCTATTTTTCCCAACTTGACCAATCATCCATAAACAGCAACCTGCAATCCATAGACATGATCCATATGTCTAAAAATAGACTTGCGCCAAAAACAGCCTGCGGGCCCACTTAGTGAAGGCGACTCTTTTCACTAAGCTCCATCATCTTGTTGCAATCTCAACAAGCATTTCTTGTTGCACACTTTTCAACACCAGAGAAGGCCACACCGAACAAATACTCCGGGAACAGAAAATTATTATAGAACAACTGCGCCTCTAGCAGGACGAAGCGGTCACACAGAAGCAATAGGTGGAGCAGTTAGTAGTGGAAGCCTGCTCGAGTTCCCCTGAGCTAGAGATTGGGGTTGAACTACCCATTGAGACACGACTAAGAAAATTTGCTACCGGGTTCCATCAAGCAAAGGACGAGGTCGCGCGGATTCAAATGGAGCTCAGTTTGTAGATCGAGGACTTAAAACTGTAGGTTTCATTGTCGATGCTGCCAAAGATCACCGAGCAGCGCCGAAACATCATTACCTTGGGGCACGCGATGCTCACACATTCAATGAAGGAATGTACCGACTTGTTAACCGAGTTGATTGTTACGCTCACCTCCCTCCAGGAGGATCCCACACTTCAGCAACTGGAAACTGAGGCCAAGGAGCTCCGACAAGCCTATGATGCGATCAAAGGAACCGTGCAGACCGTGGCTATTACGTAACACTTGGCTAAGATAAGGGAGGCCCAGGACCTGAAAGTTCAAGCCGACGCCGCCAGACAAAAGGAAGTGGTGATTAAAGCCCGTCTCCAGCCATGGCTGGATGAGGCATTTGCGGTCTCGACCACCATAGAGCGCAAGGCAGCACATATGCAGACGGAATATGCCGCCATGGAGCCAGTCGAGACAGAGACTGATGTGTTGGTGACACGTTTGGAATGGATACAACGAATGACGGAAGAGTTTGCTGCCAGTACAAGCGAAGCACAAAGACTGCTAACCAACCTCCGCGCAAAGATTTCCGCACCAGTTGAGTGACTCGAGACGAGTCACGATGATTGTGTTGGGGTATTGTTGGGTAGAAAAAGCCCGCGCAATAGTCATGGGGCACAAAGCCCGAAATTTTGGGTAAATATAAGGTAGAGACTCCGCAAGATGCGCAGAGCACAATTTGTAATAAGTGGAGTCAAAGGGGTAGTCCGCCCAAAAATAATGCAAAGAAATGTAAATGAGTCAGCCCACCCATGGATCGTTGTCCATGGAAATGTATAAGGAGAGCGAGGCTCTATGGGTAGAGGTAGCTTAGTTTTGGTATGTAATTTGGGATCTGATGTGTAATGGGTTTTTGAGGAGAAAAGTTTGAAAGTGTCTGTAAGCCTGAGTCGAGGGTACTGGGTAAGGGATAGAGGCTCTGCAGCTGTGTATGCAGAGGCCTGGAAGAGTCTGCAACTGTGTGCGCGGACCCCTGCAGCTGAGTGCACAAGGCGGATCTGGATGTATTGGTGATAAAGGGGAAATAAATATAAGTTGCTTCTATAATTCTATGTTAAATCTGAATTATCGCGGGTCTGGATTTTTGTATGGTTAAAATAACTGTTTAATCTATGCGCATATGATTATGTTATGAATGTACGTGAATTTGAGTTTATTCTAAGTATGCGATAAATGTTTGCTTAAAGACCACAATAATACATAAACAACACAACAATAAGTAGTAATGATTATTCTGAGTTCGGATCTGCGCAAAACAAGGCAGTGCAAAGCTGCAGAATGGTGTGCAAACCCTCCAGACCACAACTAGACATCCCAAGGGTGCAAAAACCTGGTTCCAGCACCCTCCCCTGCTACCTTGACTGAGACCTCAGTCCGTGCTTTGCGGGCTGTTGCCAAAAGGGCCAGTAGCTGTGGGATTTGTTTGGCTAAATAATTTTTCTGAACCCGGGTCAGGCCCATATAAGCCAACAACTTGCAAGAAGAAGATCAAAGATGATTAGCAAGATGGTGGAATACATTTCACAAGACACTCCCTATGGATCATATGCGTAGTGTGGTGTTGGGAACTCTTCTAACATAGCAGGCACATTGAGAAGTTTGAAGGAAGAAATAAGAAGTTGCAAAGAAAATAATGGCAGGATCATTCAAGCATAGGAGAACCAAGCAAAGGTCAATGCAGTTATCCTTCAGAGCTTGTCATAATTTCAAATACATGGACCACTTAGGATCAACCATGGGTAGGAGGATAGGACTAATGGGGCATATGGTAGTAGATCTCATGGTGGGCACAAGTTGTATAGGGATGACATAATCAAATATGGCATGCTCTTAGATACAGTGAATAGGGGAGGTAATGGACACAAGTTCCATTCTAGTTCTGGTTCTGACAGGTACCATGATCGTAATTGTTATCATCCTTACAAGAGGAGTGACAGGGGATATTTTCTAGATGAATTCAAGAAAGCCAAGAAACCTACTTTTGATAGATATTTGAAGAAATTGGAAGATGCAAAGGCATGGCTACTTGGGATGAAGAAGTTATTTGAGTTGCATGATTAAATGGAGAACATGAAGGCCATAATAGCTATCTTCGACCTCAAAGGGAAAGAATACAGCTAGTGGGAATATGCGAAGTGTGTTAGAGACATAAGGGAAAAGAGACTTTTCATGAAGTATTTGTTAGAGAGGTACTACGGTAGAAAAGCCAGGGAATTCTACGAGTGAAATATGGGGTCGATGACAAATGAGGAGTATACGACTAATTTACTGGAGTTTTTGAGGTATGTACCGTATATTAAAGATAAAAAGACCAAATTTTAGAGATTTGTTTGTGGATTTCCATTAGCATTTAGAGATTAGATTGAGTGTGATGAGCCTCAGTCGCTTGAGGAGGTCATTGGGAAATTGAAGCACTATTATGAGAAATTGAACCATAAGATAGAATCTCAGCAAGGTTGGAAAGGGAAAGAAAAAGATAAAGGTAAATGGAAGCCAAAAAGAACATGACCTTAGAATGCAGGATATAAAGAAAATGTTACACATGAAAAGAATTTTAATGGGTCACACATGGAGGGCAGAAAAATAAAGGTGATGGTAAAGGAAAGGTGCAGTGTTGGATATGTGGAAAGGAGAATATAAAGAGATATTTCTCATAGAATCAAGGTGGTAGGCCTAAAATTTACAATGCACAAGAAGCACAAACAATTGGGGATGTTGGACAGAGTATTCCACGGATCTATGCAATGTTGGATAACAGACAGGCGGATCACAAGGCATATATTATCGACATGGACAGTAAGATTTGTGATCAATTTTTTTATATCTTGATTGAAACTGGATCTAATTATAGTTATGTTAGTCCTGACTTGATGGATAAGTGTGGTTTGAATAAAAAAGTGCATGCAGAACCTTGGTTAGTGCAGTTGGCTACAGATACAAAGAAGAGAGTTCATCATTGGTTAAGAGCTTTTGCATTCAAGTTGAATGATATGCCTACCTCAACACATTTGAATGTATTACCGTTGGGAACATATAGTATGCTTTTGGGTATGGAACGGTTGTATCTTCACAGGCCTAAGGTGAAATGTTATAACCAAGCTATTAAATGATTTCATGATAATGGAGAACAGAAAATATTGTAGGGTAAGAATAAATATCCATCAGTTATAACGGTGACAGCTATGCAGGAAAATCACAGTCACAAAAAATGATGTGTGTTATTTATAGTGCATATTTCTAGTGATAAAGGCAAGGATGTTGAGAATGTAGAAGTTATGAAGAGGTACCTGATCTTGTAGCAATTTCAGGACGTGTTTCCAACAGATATTTCAGAGTTTCCACCTCACAAGGAAGTGGAATTTTCTATTGAGTTGGTACCAGGGGTAGCACTAGTATCAAAGGCGAACAAGATTTCCACTTGTATGATAATACAAAGATTAGGGTTTTAGACTAAGGCTTTCCCAAGGTTATTTCTTTTGTGTTATGTGTGATTGATTTCTCATTATCAGTTATATGTGTTCTCTTGATCTTGCTCAATTCGATTAAGCTTCCGCAAAGTGTTGTAGAAGTAGATTTTGTATTGTGTTTTAGTATATTTCATAATCTGTTGATCTATAGTGGAAATTTCTACATGGTATCAGAGATGAGTTTATCAAAGCAAAGGTGATCAAAGCGAAGAACAATATACGAAGAAGAGAATTCAAAGTAAAAGAAAAATAGGCCGCAAGTTTTCAGAGAAGATCTGAAAATTTTTGTGCAAAATTTTCAGAAACAAATAGTAGATCTGGATTCCTTGTGGAAAAAGACCCAAATTCAAAGAATAAATTGGTTGAATCAGAGTTCAGATGAGGGAGATATCGCTGATTTAAAATCAGCTCTTTTTCCAGAAAATTTCATGATGGCAGGAAAGATGAAACAGATTGGTGTGTGAGCCAAGAACATGTATGCACTTGAGGTACAAGACGCATGCAAAGCCTTGAGGAGCAAGGCAAAGGTTAGATATTTGGTGGTTCAGAGAGAGAGTACACTACCTCTCAACATGTAGCACTAGAAGAAGTCTCAGACAATTGTGGAGAAGCCACAGTTGGTGAAGTAGCTTCAGGAGGTTGTGGAGTAGCCACAACTAGAGGAGCTGAGAGGAGATCGAGTGGACGCATCCATTCATCCAGAGACCTCCAGTAGGGAGAAATTTCGAGCCAAGTGGGCTGAGGGATCACATGTAGCCATACCTCTAGGTGGGAGGCGGGCGATGTGGAGTGATCGTCCCACGAAGGCTAAAATAAGGGCTGGATCATTGAGGTACCCAACTTTTGGATTCGACTTTGCTATAGGGGCCCCAACGAGGAGTAGTAGGACTGGCTGAGTGGGTAGAGACAGATGCAGATGGAGTGGCAGAGAGAGCTGTAGTGCAGGAATCCCAAGACAGTGCAGAGCTAGCAGGATGCAACAATGCGAGAGGCATAGGAGTGTTGCACCAGTGCAGGATAGCACAGAGAGGTGTGCAATGATGCGAGATGCATGAAGTGTTGCAGCAGCTCATAGGTCACAGAGGGAGCACTTGTTAGCGACAGAGGAATCTTCAGCATCAGAGGATGTTTCTAGCCTAACAGGGAGGTCAGTTGGGAGATTTTTTGTTTCTAGAGTCGCTGGAGCAATAACACTTGGGAGAAGTGTTGCATGCAGAACATTCCAAAGGTTCAGGATCAGGTTCGAATTGAATGCCTTTATTGTTGAGAGGGAGTGTTGAAAATAACAATAAGAAATGCTAAAAATAAAAGTGCAAAAAATAGCACTGCTATAAATAGCAGTTCGGGTACCAATGTTGGACATAGGACAAGGAATGGAAAATGGAAGTGTTAAAAATAGCATTGATATAAATAGAATTTCGAGATGGATTCCTATTTTAGTTAGTCCCTAAACTAAAATAAAGAAGTAAAATTCGAATTTGATCTTAGCAGTTGTTTGTAAAATAATTAATTAATTCATCTTGAGTTAATTAGTTGTAGAAAATCAAACATGAAGTCTATGTGGGGACATGCAACAGTTTCCCTATTGATTGAGGAATTTATCCATCGGTTAAAGAGATAAGGATGAGTTGTAATTTGAGTTGTAATTAGTTGGCTCAGTTAACTGAGTCAAGTCCAGTTAGATTAATTCAAACAGTTTGTTGAATTAATTGTGAGTTCAGTTAGTTAATGTTTGCATGCATGTAACTGTTGCACTTCAGATCACTGAATATTCTCTCATAAATAACTCATGCATGTCAGTTATGTCAGAGACCCAGTTGAGATCAGTGGAGGGACAGTGTAATATCAGTTGGATGAATTTTTCCTATAAATGAAACTCATCCATGCAGAAGGATTTATCTCCTTCATGTTTGTGCAGTTATTTCTGAGCCAAGTGCGTTGTGTGAGGTGGGAATTCACACAAGTGGAAGCACTGGACCCCAGGAAAAACTGCACAAGGAAATAGGAGGCTTGAAGGGCAGATGAGAAGGTTGTGAGAGCCTTTGACTATCTATGAGTAGTATTATTTGATTGCAGAGAGATCAGGATAGCTTGAGAGCTTATTCTTTTTGTAACTTGAACAAGATTTCCACTTGTATGATAATACATAGATTGGGGTTTTAGGTTGAGGCTTTCCCCGAGTTATTTCTTTTGTGTTATGTGTGATTAATTTCTCATTCTCAATTATATGTGTTCTCTTGATCTTGCTCAATTCGATTAAGCTTCCGCGAAGTGTTGTAGAAGTAGATCTTGTATTGTGTTTTAGTATATTGCATAATCTGTTGATCTACAATGGGATTTCTACACTTAGCTGGCCAACAATCGAGGACCGCTATTATGGAATCGTATGTCACAAGGTATGGGAAATCATACCACTTCTATTCTGAGTCCTTCCATGCCCAGATGGAGATATAGTGGAAGTCCACTTTGAACTCCGCGTATCCCAACAACTGTTAAAAGATAGTTGGTGACAGCCTTGGCTTGCAGTTGGTGACCATATTGATACTAATCTCCATCAATACCTAGAATACCTTTCTCTCGTGGACCCACTTGGCATCCTTCATGGCCCATAGTGAAGCAAACTTTGTTGCTTCTAGAAAATCTGTCGCGATCGGAGGAAATTGACTGTCCTCAAGCAACTTCCATGTGACAAACACAATCGACAACAACAACCATGAATAGTGGAATGTTTTGTTGTGGTCTTGTGCCTCCCTACAATTCGCTAGGAACTCGCTGCACAGGTAGCGCGCCCAATTGAATTGTACGCCATTCGTGCACTAGGCCGCTAATGAAAAAACTGGTGCCAGCACCTCATTTGCACGACACTTCCTCATTACCTTCCCAACCAAGATCTGGGTGCCCACCTTCACCGCAGTGTCAGTTATTCTTGAAATTGAATATCCGCTTGACTTCTTGACAAGCTTAAACTTGTCCTTCATTCTCTCGGCGAGGTCACACTCGTCCACCTTTCTGCCAAATGCCTTGGCCAAATTTAGTCCTGAATGGGGTAGCAGGGTGATCCTATGGATCAGCATATCATTTATAGGGACTGGCTCCTCCAACCAAAGGCACTCGTCGTGCACCAAGCACAACTACTGTTTGATAGCTATCAATTTTATGGGCGCATGGTGGTAATGCAGAACCCATAGCAGATTCAGTAATCCTGCCTTCTAGAGCCCACGAATCCACTTCACCGGCTCTAGCGCAGTGATACCCAAGTCCTTGTAGAATATTCTCTGCATGAAATTATTAGTAGCTAAGTGGGGGAACTGCTCTGTGCCCAATTCCCAATCTTCAAGCTTTATATGGGGTACACGTGCTAAGCGTGGTCCTTCAAACATGATCTTCTCTGGCAGCGGGGGTGTATTAAGCATAAAATTTCCCTCGTCTAGGTCCTTTGGGACCTTCACCTTACCCCAGTGCAAAGGGATGTATTCTGGGAGTTTTGAAATAGGGTCTACTCCCTCAATATCAATGTCCTCTACACCCATACCAGTTTCCTCTATGCCCTTGTCGGACTCTAGGTTTACCACCTTGCCTTTCTCCTACACGGTGGGCTTTTCTTTCTTTTAATGCTTCCTTGGCAACTCACGCACCAGCTGTGTTGCTTTCTGTTTGTCCTTCTTCGTCTTGGAAGCCTCTCCTGTCGGCGTAGGCTTCGACCTAGGCAACCTTGGTGATTTTGGTACCATGGCGGGCATCTCCACACTTATAACCTCAGGGGCATCTCCCTCAGAGGCCATAGATCCTCCAGCACTTGTAGTTTCTATGGGCACCAACATGAGGCTATTCAGGAGCTCCTGGGTTTCCTTAGGCAACTTTTCAAACACTGAACTGGCCACCAAATCCTCAAAAACTGTAGGATTCATGCACAATTGATAACACGCCACAAAAGCTCTCAACATGCAAAGTATTTTTCGTTGGACAACCATCTATAATTTATAGGCGAATTCGAATTCAAATCTAACCGGTCCCCCAAAAATCTGTTCATAAATGCTAGATTGGCGGCAGATTTTCAAAGATATCGCATTTAAATTCCGCCTTAAGTGTCACTGGCCCACTCCTCTTAGCCATTTTCGCACTGTCAAATCATGAACATTGACCATAACGGTCACTTTTTGGCTACCCTATGTGGTCTCTCATTCCATTGCGTAGCTCCTGTCGCAATTCTGCTAATGCTGTGACATTCTTCCTTCCCGCGAAGTCCCCCAGTCACGCAGCTCAACAACCCAGGTAGTGTAGTTTATAGTCCCGCGCCTCCTTTCTGCTGCCTAGAGCGCTAAGACTGTGCTTCCATCATATAGTCATCTGGCAGGATCCCTAGTGCATGGCTTCAATCGGCTACCATTTACTTTCTCGGAAATGGATCCCCATTCAATTTCACCAATTGAACTGCTCCACTATCGGTAATCTCTTTGATGACATATGGCCCCAGCCAATGCATCTAAAATTTTCCTGGAAATTTATCAAACTTGTTGTCATATAATAAAACCAAATTGTTTACCTTGAAGGTGCGCAGTTTGATATGTCGATCATGCCATGACTTTTCACGCTCCTTCTGAACTTGTTGATGGAATCTAGCCAAAAACCTATCTTCTTCAAGCTCTGTCAGCTATGCAAGCCTCTCTTCCATGGCTCCGCGATCTGCCATTCTTTTGAACGCCGCTATGCGTATACTAGTTACAATATACTCCATTGGTAGCACAGCTTCTACGCCATAGACCATCCTGAAGAGTGTCTGTCTAGTCAACTTATTACAAGTAGTTCTGTAAGCCCATAGCACCGCGGGTACAAGCACGTCCAAATCATTCCTTTGTGCATTACAAACATTCGTCAGCGCGTTCTCCAATATCTTATTAAATTCTTCGACCATCCCATTAAACTGTGGGTGATATGGCGTGCTCTTTTGATGATAAACTTAGAATTCTTCTATCAGCGTGCTGATCGTCTCATTAAGGAAATGCATACCGCGATCGCTCATCAAAATCTTCAAGAAACCAAACCTAGTCAGCACATACTCAAAGAGGAAATTTGATGTTGTTTCCTTTGTACAATCCTTTACAGGTTGCACCTCTGCCCATTTGGTCAAATACTCCATCGTGGTGATGATATACCGCGCACCCGTCTTCTTTCTTGGAGGCTGAATTAGGCCTACAAAATCAATTGCCCATTTCTCGAATGGTTGTAATGACACTTGCGGATTCAGAGGCAGCTCATCCCTCCGCGATGGCCTGCCCATCCTCTGACATGCATCGCATGCCTTACAATAAGCCTTGGAATCCTTATGCAGTGTCGGCCACCACAACCCAGCGTGTAAAATCTTTTGCGTTATTGCTTTTCCTGCATAATGTCCTCCCGTAGCTCCTCCATGATCTTTAGCGAGGATGTTGTTCCATTCAAACTTGGGTACATAACATCGCAGAATTTCATCCAAGCCCATGTAGGTTTTAACCCTGTACAGAAATTACTTGCATATGAATTCTAAAACACAGAAAATAAACAATGCGAGAGCATAACACATAAAACACATATACACATAGATTTCCCCTGGATCCCAAAATCGGGACTACCAGCTTGATTTTTCATTATTTTCATTTCAATGTTATAATACATATTTATACATGTCGAAGCATCCAATACCATGGACCGAAAACCATCGCGTCCAAAAAACATGTGCGAAAATCATGCACAAAACCATAGGTGGGTCCACCCAACCTAACTTAGGGTCCAAAACCAAAATTTTCTGGGGCGCTATCCCGGACCCCATAAAGTGAGATTACGAGTACACCTCAAACCCCCTATGACCCCTGCCCCCCCCCAGGGCTACACAATCGGCACAATGAAGGGGGGCTCCACCCCCCCTCTAACCCCTCGGTTAACTATGTGGGCTAGTCGTGGAAAGAATATAACACAAACCAACATTCTCCCACTTGTTGTTTTCTTTCCACAGGGGGCCACAAGAGAGCTTAGTCATTTTTCCAGCCCTGAAATGCCCATTGTCTCTCTACACCAAGAGAACTTCTCAGAGCTCACAAATTTTGTCAATGCATCTGTAGTATTCTTCAAAGTGTCCACCTTTACCAACAACACCTTTTTGTCTTCTATCATATCCCTCACAGAGTGATACTGAACATCAATGCGCTTTGTCTTTGAATGATATGCAGGGTTCTTTGCCAAGAAATTTGCACTTTGGCTGTCAGTCTATCCTTATAGCTCCCTGTACTAACCCCATACTTGAACACAATCTCTGCAACCAAACTACTTCCTTACTTGCATGAGTTGCTGCCATGTATTCTGTCTCTATAGTTGATAGTGCCACTACATATTGTTTCTTACTCATCAACCCGACTACACCTCCAAATAGGTTAAACAAATACCCACTTGTAGATCTTCTCTGATCCAGATCTCTAGCCCAATCTGCATCAACAAAGCCACAAATATCCAACATTCTGTCCAATCTTGATCTTCCTTGGTAGCACAAACTATAATCACTAGTGCCACGCAAATACCTGAAAACCCGCTTCACTGTTGTCCAGTGCTCCTTCCCTAGGTTTGACATAAACCTGTTCAATACTCCCATTGCATGTGCAATGTCTGGTCTAGTACAGACCATTGCATACATCAAGCTACTGACTGCAATTGCATATGGAACACAGGACATGTCCTCTTCCTCTTCTTGTGTCTAGGGACATTGTTCAACAAATAACCTCACACCTATAGGAAGAGGAACCTTCACCAGTTTACTATCATGCATATTAAACCTCTGCAGTATTGTCTCGACATACTTCCTTTAGTTTAACCAGAGCTTCCTCTTTACCCGATCTCTTTTAATTTCCATGCCCAAAATATAGTTTGCAGCACCAAGATCTTTCATGTCGAATTTGGAGGATAATTGGGTCTTCAAATCCTGGATAATTTCTTTCTCATTTCCAACCAGCAACATTCATCCACATACAAGACCAGATAAATAACATGGTCACCAATTAATTAAAAATACACACAATGTCTACTTTGCTTCTCGATAAAATTTATGATACCACATCCTTGGTGACTGTTTTAACCCATACAAAGACTTCTTTAACTTGCATACCAGTTATTTTTTACCCTTCACCGCAAAGCCTTCAAGTTGCTTCATGTATATTTCCTCTTCCAGATCCCCGTGAAGAAATTTTGTCTTCACATCCATCTGTTCTACCTCAAAATCAAAAGCAGCAGCAACAGGCAAAAGTAATCTAATAGAAGTTACCTTGGCAACAGGAGAAAAAATATCACCAAAATCAATTCCCAACACCTGGGAATAACCTTTTGCTACCAACCGAGATTTGTATTTCTCCACCTTTCCTTCTGAATTTGTCTTCTTCTGGAACACCCATTTGCTGCCAATGGGTTTCCTTCCAGCCGGCAACTCCACCAGATCCCAAGCCTCATTTTTGTGCAAAGATTCCATTTCATCAAGCACGGCCTCTTTCTAGAGTTTGCCATCCTCTGAATCTATTGTTTCCTTCACAGTTCCAGGATCATCGTCAGTAATAGATAAAGAAAAATTTGAATAGAAAGCAGATGGACTATACCTTTCTAGCTGCCTTCTTTCTCAAACTGATCTTCTCACACCCAGAGTTTGTGGCTCTTAATCTTCTGATTCCTCCTCTGTTGTAGAATCTGATTCTTCCTCCTTAAGCTCAAACTCTATCTTCTCAGGTTCTTTGGCTGGACTTCATGTTTAATAACATCTTTTACCTCTTTGAACACCACATCTCGGCTATACACAACCTTTCGTGTGACTGGGTTCCAAAGCTTATAACTCTTTAAACCATCCTTATACCTAATAAAGATGCACTTTTCAGATTTACTATCCAACTTGGTTTATTTCTCCTTTGGAACATATACATATGCATCACATCCAAATACCCTTAGATGTGAAAGAGAGGGTTTCTTACCAGTCCATACCTCTTGTGGAGTCTTATCCTCCAATGCTGATGAAGGTGACCTATTGATCAAGTAACATGCAGTATCCACCGCCTCTACCCAGAATTCATGTCCTAACCCTGCACCACTGAGCATGCTTCTTGCCCTTTCCATCAACGTCTTGTTCATTCTTTCTGCAACTCCATTTTGTTGAGGTGTATATGGAGTAGTCTTCTACCATGCTATACCATACTTCTTACAGAATTCTTCAAATTCCTTGCTGCAAAACTCTCCACCATTATCTGTCCTTAGCACCTTTATCTTCTTTTTTGTCTGATTTTCCATGAGAGCCTTAAATTCTTTAAACCTGTCAAAAACTTCATATTTCCTTTTAAAGAAATATATCCATGTATTCCTTGAGAAGTCATATATAAATGATACATAGTACACAGACTTACCCAGTGATGGAACCTTCACAGGTCCAAACACATCACTGTGCACAAATTCTAATATCTGTTTCGCCCTTTTATTACCAGAGGGGAAACTCACTCAATTCTTCTTCCCATATACACAATTTTCATAGAAATCAAAATCCAGAGAGCTATTGCTCATACCTTCTACCATACCTTTACCATGAAGTATTTGAAGGCCCTTCTCTCCAATATGTCCAAGCCTTTGATGCCACAACATGGTCTTCTCTCCAAAGGCCACTAGATTTTTTGCTCCACTTTTAGGAACCACAAAACTGTTGCACCCATCAATAACAGTGCTACCTTGCAGTTTGTACAGAGTTCCAATTCGAAATCCCCACATCAATACTAGTGCTCCTTGAACCATTTTGTAGGTATCATTCTCGAACACTATTTTTACACCTACATCATCCATCTTGCTCACAGAAATCAGATTTCTGGCCAATGCAGGAATATGCAGAACACCTGGAAGTGTTCTAACCCTTCCACCTTGCAACTTCAACTTTAATTTTCCGCGACCAATGATTCTAGCCTTCCTATCATCCCCTAATAAGACATCACCACCATCGTATTTCTCATACTCACAGAACCACTCTCTATGGGGAGTGAAGTGAAAGGATGCACCTGAGTCAATCAACCATGCCTCATGATCTACATGTGTACTTGAAGAAGCCAAGTATACATCCCCACCTCCATCTGAGGTGGTTTTCGTCTCTGCAGAAGGAGCCTCATCAGATCTCTTTCCTTTGTCAGGAGCTTTAGATTTACAGTCCCTTTTGAAGTGGCCTTCCTTTCCACATTTCCAGCACACCGCCTTTACAGGTTTTCCTGGAGATTTAGATCTCCCTCTAGATTTAGATCTCCCACTCGATGACTTATTTTTTTTTCTGTTTTGGGACCGTCCTCGTATAGACAATGCATCACCATTCTGGCTCTCCATATTTTTCTGTCTCATCTCCTCTGTCAGCAAGGCTGAGACTATTTCATCAAACTGCAAGGCAGTTGCATTGCTACCTATTGCAATAACCAGACTATCCCACGAATCTGGTAGAGAACACAACAAACTGATGCACTTATCTTCATATGAAATTTTAATATCAACAGATGTTAACTGACTTACCACAATATTAAATGCGTTCAGATGCTCTGTCACCGAGTCTCCATCTTTCATCCTCAGGTTATATAGCTTTTTCTGCAGGAACAGTTTATTCACCAGAGACTTAGATTGGTACAAAGTCCCTAACTTGTCCCACAGAGCCTTCGTTGTAACTTCCATTTATACATTCAACAATACTGAATCTGAGACACACAATCGTATTGTGCTCTTTGCCTTCCGGTCCAACTTCTTCCATTCTTCATCGGACACTCCCGTTGGTTTAGTACCCAGATCTACTGCTATCCACTAATCTTTATCCACCAACAGATACTCCATCTTGAGTTTCCACAACTCAAAACTCTGACCATTAAATTTCTCGATCTCTATCTTTCCACTGCTTGCCATCTTCTTTCACCACCAGAATCGATCTCGCAGATCTCCCACTGACCAGGGTCTACCACAGACCCATGCGAAACCCCTCAGTAATAAAGGTGTCCCCTTTAGGCCAAAACTGCTCTGATACCAAATGTAGGGTTTAACCTCGTACAAAAATTACCTACATACGAATCCTAAAACACAGAAAATAAACAATGCGAGAGCATAACACATAAAACACATATACACAGAGATTTCCCTTGGATCCCAAAACCGGAACTACCAGCTTGATTTTTCATTATTTTCCTTTCAATGTTATAATACATATTTATACATGCTGAAGCATCCAATACCATGGACTGAAAACCATCACATCAAATACCATGGACTGAAAACCATCGCGTCCAAAAAACATGTGTGAAAATCATGCACAAAACCATAGGTGGGTCCGCCCAACCCAACATATGATCCAAAACCAAAATTTTCTGGGGCGCTGCCCCGGACCCCATAAAGTGGGGTTACAGGTACACCTCAAACCCCTTGTGACCCCTCCCCCCGCTACACAATCGACGCAACGAAGGGGGGCTCCGCCCCCCCTCTAACCCCCAGTTAACTACGTGGGCTAGTCGTGGAAAGGATATAACACAACCCAATAGCCCATTTTATATAAATGTCCTGCAATGACAGAAAAAACTACCATGCGCACTACCAGCTCCTTCTTTTCTTGATTAGTATACCCTTCTGGAGCCATTCCCGTCGTCAGGAAGTGTATGATATCTAAAAAATGATTGTCATCTACGTGCACTGCAAAGAGTTGTCCATCAGGCAGTCCTTCCTCCAAATTAGTAGGCTCCTCTCCTGTTTCAATGTGCGACAGATGATCTGGTCCTACATTCAATCGCCCTGGCTTCACAATGACTTCAAAATCATATTCCTGAAACAGCAGTAGCCATCTACATATCTTCCCCCCCAACACAAGCTTGTTAACCAGGTACTTCAATGCAGAATGGTCTGTATACATCTTAAAGTGTCCACCTAGCAAGTAGTGTCTAAACTTCTGGAGCGCGTACACCATAGCCAAACCTTCGTGCTCTATCATTGAATAGTTCTTCTCAACTTTAGACAACTTCCTACTTGCAAACGTTATAGGGTGATCCAACTCTCCCTCACTGGCCTGTGTCATTACTTCTCTGAGCACAATATATGATGCGTCCACATGCACATGAAATTCCTTCTTCCAATCTAGGAAGACTAGGATCGGCGCGATGACCATCTTTTCCTTTAACACATCTAAGCTTCATTGACATTCTTCGTTCCAACAGAATGTAGCATCCTTCTTTAGAAGTTTCTCCATCAGCACAATAACCTAGGCATAACTCTTGATGAACTTTCTATAGTATCCCATATGCCCCAAAGTTGCGCGCCGTTGTTTCACACTTCTTGGCGCCTCCAAATTAATTATTAATGCTATCTTGGCTGAGTCCACCATTAATCCTTGTCTGCATACACATGGCCTGGCAAGATTCCGAAAGGAACACAGAACAAACATTTCTTCAAATTGAGCGTGATCTGATACCTCCGACATGTATCCAGCATCAAGCATAGGCTAGCTACATGGTGTATCACTAGCCCAAACACCGTCCAATCGTCAAAGTAGACCTCTAAAAACTTGTGAATGAAGTCCTTGAACGTCGTGATGGATACGCGGGAAAATATCATCGGCGTGTTATTCAGCCCAAAAGGCATTACAGTATACTGAAAGCATTCCCACTCGGTTGCGAAGGTCGACTTACCTCTATCCTCCAACGCGATATTGATCTGATGGTACCCCAAGAACGCATCAGTGAAAGAGTATGCTTCATGTCCTCATACAATATCCAACACTTCATCAGTGAACAGAATCGAAAAAGGATCATGCACACAAGCGTCATTCAGCTTCCCGAGATCTATGCATATCCTTATCTCATCCTTCTGCTTCTTTTCCTGAACTACTATTGGGCCCACCCAATCAGATTATTCCACAAGTTCAATAATACCTGTTGCAAGCATTTTATCCAACTCTAAGTGGACCTTTTGTTTATACTTTGGATTGAGGAGGTAAGGCCTTTTCTTGATCGGCTTCATGTCTGGTTTCAACGTAATTTTTATAACTCCCAGGTCCCCTATTATCCATTTTAAGTCTGAGAACTTTGTAGGGAACAAGTCCTGGTATTCACGAAGCAACTCAACAACCTTATCTAGCGTAGCATCATCCCAGTAGTCTCCTATCTTCGCAAACTTTGGCTCTGCCTCTGTCCCAATGTTCACTTGTCTTGTTTTTAGCGCCGCAATAATATCTAGATTTTCTATCTGCTACCCCTCAACTTCGTGGTGTCCTTCTATTTCTAGGATATTAATGTTCCTCAGATCCTCATCTTCCTCTTCAACGGTCACATTGTAACACTCTAGCGCGTGGCACAGCTAGGTGGTCCAATCTGGTTGAATCAAATCCAAGGGATCCTGTGGGATTCTGAAGATCACTGCTTTGACCTCCTACAACACTTCATCAATGCACTCAAATACATTTTCAAAGCTGAACATCATCAAGAATCCCTGTCTCAAAATATCCCATTCATTCGTGCCATGGCGGAGCTCTGTCTCTAAGTACCAATTCATAGGTATTACATCCAAGGTGTCACAGAACAGAAGCACCCACTTCGGTTGCAGTTCTGCTCCATAAGCATCAGTCCATTTTGCTAAGTGATCACGTGGATCACTCCTTCCATCGTATTTTTCTGTCAATCGTACCTTTGGGCGACCAAACCACACCCTCATCATTCTTCTATATTCATGCCATCCATCGAAGTTGTCTTTATGCGTACCCCACCATCTTACAAGCGTAGTGCACAACGCCAAGTCCAAGGCTTGGAAGCGAATGTTCTCTGACTCTTCCCTTTCAAATGCATCCAGAAATTCATCAACGTCCGTTAAACCATCATAGTAAGGTATATTTCTTACCTCCAATGATACGCAACGCAACGATTTGGTCATCATGTTACATCGTAACGTAGATACTTCGTGCAATCTATTTTTCCAATGTTCCAATTCCTTGTCTGAATCTGATGTGCAGGAGCTCTCGCGGTCCCATGCAAGACGTACATCAGCTGTTGGATTCACTCAATCTTGATATCGAGTCGTTATTTTATAAATCTGGTCCAAATAATCATCACTTTCGTAATCGCAGACTGATTCAGTGTAGCGTGGTCCTTCTGCAAGTCCAACAGTACTACCACACAGAGTGATTTTCTTTCAAATGACATCGTCTGCTTCTTCAAATTGATCACCCCATTCATGTCGATAGCCTAGTCGATCCCAAGGAGTGTAGGGTAGGGATTGTTGTCATCTTCAATATCTATCACTTTAAAATTGGCCAATGCGCTCACGCCTTTGATATCGACTGTCACTCCCTGTAATCTTCCCATGGAGATAATCTTTTGCTAACTCGCCATCCTCAATTGAATAGGAGACCACTGCAGTGTAGGTCTCCTCATTCTCTCCCATGTCTATTTAGGAAAAACATTCGTGTTAGACCCTAAATCCGAAATAACTTGGTCCATTTCATATTCTCCTATCCGCACTGATTCTCATCTCCCGCCCTATTCTTGCCTTATGCTTACCAATCTTCCTGACCATGTGCGATCCATCAGGAGTATTACCAACACATTTATTGATCAACTCCTGTAATCCCTTTACGACCTTTCTATCTTGAAGCAGCTTCATACAGGTCTCCAAAAATGTAGTAAGCATGGATGGGTCCATTTCTTCAGACTGCTTATCCTGACTTCCTGAGGTAGAAGCCTCAGCGAAGCTTTTCTTTGCTTCCATGAAGGTTTCCTTTGTGTGCTCCAAATCAAAGCCAACCTCCTTTTCTGGAGCTTTGCAGACCCATTCACCTTCTTCAGGCTTCTTTCCCTTGTCTTCGCCAGTTGTCATTCCACTTCACAGCACGATGTTCACATTAGGATCCTCTTCGTGGGGTTCAGCCCTCATCATCTACAAATGCAAGGCAGTGTTATGTCGTGTGGTCAAACTGAGTGCAGTGTTTGCACAACTAGCACATCGGGTTCATGCATTCTCGTGCATAGTATCCTGGTCCCCCACAGTTGTAGCAAATCACCTGTCCTCGACCTCTACCAGGTCCTCCTCCACCTCGGCCTCGTCCACGCCCCTGAAATCCTCCTCGCGCTCCCCTAGTGCCTTGATCTGGAGGCCGAGTTTCTTCCTGCACTCTATATGCAGGCGTTCTATCCATCATTAGCTCATAGCTATGGTAGTTACGCTCATCATGACCCACCGATTGACAGAAATTGCAGAAGAGTTGTTGTAGTGTCTGTACAAATTTCTACAGCAAGTGACAATTTTCTGTCACATGTTTTCCAGCTACCTGATAGATAGCACACCATAGCGCGGGCCCTATACTTGGACTTACTTGAGCTTCCGACCTCAGAGGCATCGACCCTCCTACTGCAACATAATTCACGAAGACTGGGCAGTGATCTTTGTCATGCCCTTGACTTTTGCATTTCATGCACCAAACTTCTTCGTGCACCTCTAGCCAAACAACTCTATCCTTCTTCAAACTCTGAAACTTTAGGCAAAGGTTCTAGAACTGCGTGTGAATTTTATGAACTCTCAAATTAGCATCTTGCATCGGTGTCTCATGCAATCTCATCACAATCTCCACGGCTTCTTCCTGGGTCCCAATCTTTTGCTATGATAAAGAAACCCTTAGATGAGGCAAGAGTGAAGCCACAAACCATTCGCATTGCTGCCCATCCGTAAGATTCATGTTAGCTTCGCGGATCATGCACTTCAATCTCTGATCCAGATCCCAGGGTGTTTCGCCAGGCTTCATCATGATCTCCTTGAATCCAAAAATTGATTGTGCTTCAGACTTAGGCCTATTGAACTCCTTATTCAGTGCGGTCTGAATATCTTCTAATGAAGCCATCGGGTTATCAGTGCAGTACTTAATGTACCATGTCATCACACATTCATGTGAGGTAGTGGCCAACGTTGCTTTCTTCATCTGATCATGTATTATACCCTGAGCTTCCCATACAGCCAAAGCGACGAACCAAAACTAGTTCGGGTCCTCAGTTCCCGAACCCTTGAAAATAGGCAACTTTACTACATTCACCATATTGAACGGTGGTAGAGGTGGTGGCGGTGTGGGCGAAGGTTTATGTTATGGAGGTGAATGCGAAGGTGGGATGATTGGATGGGGTATTCACGGGAACCCTCACCTTATTGACTGAACAACACTTTGCAGTGAAGCCTGTGTTGTTTCCTCATTGTCACTCAGAGGAGGTTTGATCAGCGGGCTATATTCAGGGCTTGTTCTCCCTCTATCCCTGAAGATCTCTCCACTTCACTTAGCTCCAAACATCAAGGTAACTGCATAACCCTCTTTTCACACAAGAGCATATTAATCCAAGTATTTAAAGACCTTAAATACTTACCTCTCAGTCCCTTAAAGAAGCGGCGCTCTGCTTCGCTGTAACTGACTGAAGTATCGATCGCGAACTCTGTCATGAACCCTCCTATGATACAATCAAGCCAGTGATCCACACTGTGTGTGATTTTATCTTTAGAGGCTTCCAATATCCACACTGACTCCGGGGTCCACATTATCAGACCGTCAAGCCTCCGCCTTCCTTGGTCATCTGTCAATTTGGCGATCCACTCGTATAGTTCAACCAGAACGGAACAGAAGAAGATTTCGTGTATCTCTGTGTATAGATATCTGTCCAACCACTGTTCTTTCGTCAATCGTAGATTTCTATTTTCTTGCACCGTGAATTCGTGGATCTTACTATCCAACCAGTCTTTAATTTCCTTCTTAGTCGGATTCCAGTGATGCGACATCACACATCTCTTTATGCAGATCTTGATCCCAGCGACAGAACCATTCGTTGGCTTAGTGGGCCCTAACCCAAGTTCAGTGTTAATTGAGCCAAACAAATCCCTTCACTACTGGCCCTTTCGGCATCAATCTATGGAGCGCAGACTGAAGTCTCACCCGAAACAATATGCGGGGATGATGGAACCAAATTTCCGCACCAATAGATGGCAGTGATTTCGTTTTATGCCCTAAATCTTCCTTCGCGCGGATCGATAAGCCTTTTAGGGCTTATTGATATACTTCCCTTAATCGGCCTCTAGACCTTCACGAAGGTTTACGACTGTCGTTCACAGACCCTAACCAGGTGAATCATCCACTTACATGCTTCTGTAACTACTCTTAATCCCGTATTTACCCAGATCGGCTTAAGTATCTAATAACTTCAATATGCATTAATATGTTCTTCGCGTAAACAAATATGATTACTTACATACAAATAACAATGTAAAACATATAGATCCACGCATCAACACAACATTAAATCATGAAACCATTATTCAGCGTAACATAACCACATTTATTCATAACATAAGTAAATAGATCAAACACATATATTTCTAGAGTAATCTTCTTTATTAGTACTTTAGATCTTCTTATAGATTCTAACTACCTTGCACACTCAGCTGCGGACTTCTACCCTAGGCCTCTGTGCACAGAGCTGCAAAGCCTTTCTTCTATTCTAAGATTCTTCGCTCTTTTTTCTAATAACCCATTACATTCATCATTCCACTTTCTTCTCCTCCCTTATACTCTTCTAAGACTCTCCTTTTTATATAATCCGTTGGTCCGCAGACCATAGGTGGATCTTCTAAAGCCAACACAACTTACATAAAAAAAGGGCGGAAACCCTTTATGAAACTTTTACATCTATGCATTCTGCGACCAAAAATTGCAAAGATTTTACACTTTACATACAAAACTTGGGCTTTTAACCCCAAAATCGACCCCAGGGGACCCTATCCCAATAGTTTCCCACCAGTCCTTAACGTGGGAGGTGGATTTAAGGAGTTCAAAATTAATCTTTTCCCTATTTGAAAAATTATGAACCAAAAAATATCCTTCTAGTATATTTAAACATTTATCTATGGCATTTGCATCTATCTAGCCTTCAAATATAGGAATGTGAAAGTTAACTTGTGCCTTAAATGGGGTGGTGCCTTCGAGGTGTTTGTTGGATGAATATTCTTTTCCCATTGATACCCACCGAAGGATCTGGGAAAATATATCCATCATCTTATTCCTTTGTTGCTTGAGGGCTTCTTCGAGCAACATTTTTAAAGGATCACCTTCTCCCTCGTATTTCTTTTCTTCTGCCACGGGAGGCCATTGGGGTCGGCAAGGACGATTTTGCAAGGTTCAACCAGTTCAATTCCTAACTCCTTATATCTCGACCTCATTAGGGACATGCACAAAACAATAGAGAGAGCATGTAACACCCTTCTCTAGGGTAAACATGCGACAAGAGGCCACTATGATATGATTTGACCTTCTAAGTCACATTAAGGAAGTGGAAGTGACTGAAACACACCATACAAACATTAATTGTCAGCTACAGGACCCTCAGGAATCAATCCAATACTTTAGACAGCTTGCTTTGGGGTCACACTGAGCTTTTGGACAATTTAAGGCTCAGTCGCTCCCATGCTATAGGCATGAGTGCGACCAACAATTCAAAGTCGCTCTCACAGGCTTGCCTACCAGTGACCATAGACCAAAACTATCAGTGCTATGCCAACGACTCCGAGATTTGAGCCACTTTTTTAGGCCCAGAACCCAAGTCACTGCCTAGAATTAAACCATCTCTTCAGATCAGTAAAATAACATGGAAATGACAATACTAAAGAAAATACTTGTTTAAGACCTTAACTGGACCCCTACTAGCCATGATAGGCATTTCGTTAAACATATTCCAAATGTGTAATCTACAGGAGTAATTAACAGTGTTGAGCATAGGGGTCTCATACTTAGTTGAGAATCGCTAAGAATCATTGATGCCTCAACACATCAACTGCCATTCCATCCATTAGGTCATAGATACATTGATCATTCAATTACAAGTAAAATCATGAGGAAATCCATACATGTCTGATGTCATAAAACACATATATAACCAACATAATAGGGACAGAAATACTCATGGAAGTACAATCATATAGACCACATACAATCCATAAAAATTCTCATAAAAATACAAAGAGAAATAACCTTTAATTAATGATGCAAAATCAAAACCCGGGATGGGACTTAAACATTCCACTCGACCGTAAAATGGCTGAGCCAAATCTATCTTCAACCATTCACCCTTGTGCCATATTCCAAGCATGAATGTGGGATCTCATAGAACACATCAATGAAAACTCATCCAGGGCTTCTAGAGACCATCCACCTCAACCCATCAAACAATGATTCCACCTCACAATCAGACATCACAAAACCATCATCCAATAAGTCTCTATCCCAGCCATCCAGGGCTCTAGAGTGTTTGTTACAACTAGGGCTCGAGGATTAATAACTCAACCCACAATTTCCTCTATGCTCCAGAGAGTTTGTCCAACCAAGGCTCCAAGACTAGTAACTCAACCCACCAAGGGCTCAAGGGTGTTTGTCCAACCAAGGTGATGGAACTAATAACTCAACCCAAGCTATTACAAGGCTCTAGAGAATTTGTTCAACCAAGGCTCTAGGAACTAGTAACTCAACCCAAGCTAAGGAAACATGAGAACCAACCAAAAACAAACAATGAAAGTAAACCCGCAATCACCATGGCTATCCAGGAGGTGGTTAGGCAATCCACTATCAATCCAGGAAATCCTCCATGCTTATGATAAATCACAACCAAGAAACCACATGCATGTGCCATGCATGCCAAAACTAGTTAAGGAAACATACATGCAACTTGGTACCTGCAAGAAAATCTAATGTAGCTGTTGATCCCAATGCCCTCTTGCACTTTCTTACTCTTCCTTTGTCTTCTTTCTCCAAAATCCAAGTATGCCACACCCTCCAAGAGTGCTCCAAGAAAACTCTAAGTCTCCAAGAGTATGAGAGAGAAAGAATAGAAGAGAGCTCCAACATTAAATTGAAAAAAGGTTACCAACTGATCCTTAGAAGCCTTTTTATGAATGAGGCTTCTATTTTCTTCATTTTCCATTATTTTCCTTCATTTTTCTCCTCACATGCAACCTATGACCTTTCACCTCCATTTTCTCCCAATTTCCATTATTTTCATAAATAATTGTGCCAAAATACCATTTTTCCTTTCCAAATCCTTAGCCTTTGCCAATTTCCTTAGCCATAAACAATCACAAGTGATCTGAATCACTAGGATTCTGCCCAGCATTAATCTTGGAATAAGTGTCCCATCATTTGTGCTTATTATTTTACCTTTATTTACTTTTATGACATGGAATTTTCACCAAGGTTGTTATAGAACCCTCCCCCTTGGGGGAACATCATCATTGGTGTTCAACAACACTTATAACCACAAAACTGTTGTAAGCAAAATATATTGTTGACGGAGCTTTACAACTTAGCTCGATACAATATTTATAATGATCAACCTACTGAGAAGCAACCAACATCACAATATAATAACATGACATCATAACAACATACCGCATACTGGAACTTTATAACACAACTCATTACGATATTTACAATGATCATCCTATTGAGTGCCAATCCATATGACATCATAACATCATGATAACATAACCACATGATAATGTAGTAACATGACAACATAATCATAATAACATGACATCCATACCGCATAGTCGAGCTTTATAACATAGCTCATGGCGGTATTTACATCCATATACATGTGTACATATAGCAACACTACCAACAATATGTACCAAAACATACACCAAATCATATACCAAAGCATATATCAAAACATCATATAGCATATACCAAACCATCATAAAGCATATATCAACCACCATAAAGCACATACCAAATGACCATAAAGCATATACCGACCACCATAAAACATATACCAACCACCATATCGAAGTTGTTTTACCTCAACCGGAAAACAAGGAAGGATACATAGCCTACATCTGATCCACCATCTCCGATGTAGCTTCATCAGGCCCAAAGTGCTTCCATTGCACTTTAACTTGCTAGATTGCTCGGTTTCAGAGCATGAGCACCTTTTTCAGCAATATACACTGAGGCTTCAACTGGAATTCTCCATCTAGTTCCACCTGCAATACAGACCACTAAATCACATGATCAACATCCTTAACCTACTTCTTAAGCAATGACACATGGAAAACATCATGGACTTTGATTGTCGTAGGCAACAAGTCAATAGGCTACTGGCCCAATGCTCTCAATGATACTGAAGGGTCCACAAAACCATGGTGCCAGCGTGGCACATGATCCAATCCGCAAGGAGCTCTTCTTTTGTTTGATGTGAAAGTACACTTGTTCCACAACCAGGAACTCCTTGAACATGATGTTCCTATCAGCATAACTTTTCTGCCCATCCTGTGTTGCCTTTAAATTATTCTTGATTACTTGCATTTCCTATTCCATGTATGCCAACATATATAGTACAATCAACACCCTATTAACCGGATCACTCCAAATGATAGGAGTCTTAAAACTCCATCCATACAATGCTTCAAAATAACTCGTCCTCAATGAATTCTGATAACCATTGTTGTATGAGAAATCTACTAAAGGGAGATACTCTTCCCACTTATGATGTTGATGCATCAAATAAATCCTCAAAATGTCCTCCAATATCCTGTTGACCCTCTTTATCTGTCCATCTATTTGTGGATGATAAGTTGTGTTGAAGGCCAACTTTGTGCCCAAACCCACAAATAACTTCTTCCAAAACTTGGAAGAGAACTTTGCATCTCTATCTAACACAATATTCTTCGTAACACCATGTAATATGACCACGTATCTGATGAATACATGTGCCACATCCTTAGCTGAGAATGTAGACTTCACCTGAATGAATGTGCAACCTTTGTCAATCTGTTCACAATGACCATAATGGAATCATGTTGTCTCACTGTCTTTGGAAACCCTGTGATGAAGTCCATGGAAATAACCTCCCATTTCCACTCTGGAATCACGATCGGTTATAGCAATCCACCTGGATGCTTACATTATGCTTTCACTCACTGAAAATCAAAACATCTAGCCACGAACTCTACTACATCTCTCTTCAGATTCAACCAATAATAAAATTTATTCACTGCAGTTAATGTCTTTTGATAACCTGGGTGACTTGAATAAGGTTCCGCATGAAACTCCCTCGAGATCACCTTCTTGAGCTCTCTTTTATCCAGTACATATATCTTGTCTCAGAACTTGACCAACCCATATGTTGTAAGACATTAATCCATACCCTATGCACCTGCACCTATACTTGTACCCGTACTTGTACTTTTACTTCCACATGTACCTATACCACTACCTGTACCCGCATCCTGCTGCACCTTGTGCACAATCTCCATATACCTAACATCCTGTTGACCTACCTGCAAGATCCTATCCTGTAAGTTTGTCCCATAGGAGCTCATAGCTGCCAAGTGATTTACTTGTACCCGTCTGTTGAGAGCATCTGCCACTCTGTTCTCTTTACCTTTGATGTACCTGATCTCAAAGTCAACCTCGCTAATCATGGCCAACCATCTAGCCTTCTTGGCATTCACATTCAGCTAGTCAAACAAATACCTCAACCTAATTTGACCACTCATAAGTACAAATCTCCTGCCAAGAAGAGAGTGTCTCCATATATTCAATGCAAGTATGATCGTTACTAACTCCAAATCATTTGTTGAGTAGTTTTTCTTATTCTCATTTAGTTTCCAGGACTCATAGCATACCACTTGTCCATCCTACATAAGCATTTCACCAAGCCCTCTCTTGCAAGCATCTATGCATACCACAAACTCTTTGTCCGAATATGCAATCTGTAGCATTGGTGCATGTGTCAACAACTACTTGAGTTGCTCAAATCTAGCCTCGCACTCCTCAGTCCATTCAAACTTCTTACCTTTCATTTGCAATGATGTGATAGGATAAGAAATCTATGAGAAGTTCTTGATGAACCTCCTATACTAGCCTGTCTAACCCATGAATATCTCACCTCATATAAATTCTTGGGCGCTACCCACTCCATGATGGCTCTTATCGTTTCTAGATCTACTGTAATTCCCTTCTTGGAGATAACATGCCCAGAGTAGTGTACATTAGTCTAAAAGAAACTTCACTTGAGCTTAGCATACAACTGATGCTCTCTCAACAACCTCGACACTATTTCTAAATGTTCGGAATGCTCTTCCTCATAAGGATTTCACCAAGCCCTCTCTTGCAAGCATCTATGCATACCATAAACTCTTTGTCCGGATATGCACTCTGTAGCATTGGTGCATGTGTCAACAACTACGTGAGTTGCTCAAATCTAGCCTCGCACTCCTCAATCCATTCAAACTTCCTACCTTTCATTTTCAATGATGTGATAGGATAAAAAAATCTATGAGAAGTTCTTGATGAAACTCCTATACTAGCCTGCCTAACCCATGAATATCTCAACTCATATACATTCTCGGGCGCTACCCACTCCATGATGGCTCTTATCATTTCTAGATCTACTATAATTCCCTTCTTGGAGATAACATGCTCCGAGTAGTGTACGTTAGTCTAAAAGAAACTTCACTTGAGCTTAGTGTACAACTGATGCTCTCTCAACAACCTCAACACTATTTCTAAATGTTCGGAATGCTCTTCCTCATTTTTAGAATATACCAGTATATCATTAATGAACACAATAACAAACTTATCCAAATATGGATGCAACACCCTATTCATCAAACACATGAATGTAGTTGGAGCATTAGTTAAGCCAAATGGAACAATAAGAAACTCATAATGCCCATACCCGGTCCTGAACACAGTCTTGTAAATATCTGAGTCTTTGATGCGTACCTAATGGTATCCAAATCTCAAGTCAATATTGGAGAACATTATTGCTCCCTTCACCTGATTGAACAAGTCATCAATCCTCAACAATGGGTACTTGTTCTTGATGGTCACTTTGTTCAACTTCCTGTAGTCAATGCATAATCCGAGGGTTCCATATTTCTTCTTTACAAACAATACTGGTGCACCCCATGGTTATACAGTTGGCCTAATATATCCCTTGTCCAACATTTCATTTAACTGCAACTTTAACTCAACCAACTCAGGTGTGCTCATCGTGTAAGGTGATTTTGATGTTGGAGCTTCCCCTAGAACTAACTCAATAGAAAAGTCTACCTCCCTATGAAGTGGAAACTATGTAATGTCCTAAGGAAATACATCCTTGAACTAATGTAAAACTGGGTACCTCCTCAACACATCCATGTCCTCAACTTCCTTACCCTTATCACTCGAAATGTGTACTGTGAGTAACTTACACCCTTTCCTGCAGATACTCTTTGCTTGCATAGCTATCACCATCCTAACTAATGTAGCTTTATTCTTACCCTGTAAGACTCTTGGTTCCCCATTGTCATCAATACACTCAATGGGTTTATCATAAAAATCCACCTTGGTTCTATGAAGATACAACCAGTCCATGCCCAACTACATATTGTATGAACCCAATGGCAATAAATTCAAATGTTCCACAGTAGGCATACCATTCAAGTCAAATGCACAAGATCTTACCCAATGATGAACTCATTTCTTTGTACCTATAGCCAGCTGCACTAACCAAGACTCTACATGCAATTCCTTACTCAAACCACACTTATCCACCAAGTCAAGACTAACATAGCTATAATTAGATCCAAGGTTAATCAAAATATAAATAACTTGATCACAAAGCTTACCGTCCATTTCAATGATAGATTCCTGATGCTTTGCTTGTTTGTTATCCAATATTGCATAGATACATGGAATACTCTGACCAACATCTCTAACAGTCTGTGCCTCATGTGCACTGTATATCTTAGGCCTACCACTCTTGTATTGTAGACAATCCCTCCTGCGATGATCTCCTCCACAAGTCCAACATTGTGTTATCACTCAGAATATTTCCCTAGAAGTTATCAGAAGAAGGAAAAGACCGAGGTAACCACAAACCAATCTTTTAAGTATAGGATCTAGCCAACCTATGACTCAGAGAGGGCTCTCTCTATATGATTTAGCTTTGTTTGTTGGGATCTTAGGCTAGTTCTTAAAGTTTAGGGGGTTTTGATTTGTATTGAAGGTTGGATGGTGGAATCCTTAAAATAGATGGATAGAATGATGTCTCTGGACTATTGGGCTATGGAGTCAAAGAAGGGCAGTAGAACTGGAATTAACTCATTAAAGGGAGTGTTCAAAGGGCAAGCTAGTAGAGTAAAGTGCAGGTCTTTGGGCCGGATGGGTGAAATGATCTTAACCAGGGTGAGAGAGAATTTAAGAATTATCAGACCGAGATTAAAATGAGGAACAGAGGATAATCATGAGCAAAAGGCAATTAAGAATCCTTTACTATAGATTATAGGGAGACTACCTAAACTAAGGAGAAATCAAGAATTCCTTAACTTAGATAATTAGCAAAAAACATTAAAATGCATAATAGTTAAAACAAAGTTCAATGAAGAAAATTCTGAGATATCATTCCATATTATAGCATTCATATTTCAGATACATTAAAGATTGTGGAAATACTTTTAAAGAAAGATAACAACACAAGAGAAAATACTTGTCGGTACTTCGCTCTACACGTGAATGTTGTGAAATGTCTTGTCTTTATTCATTAATCCAACTTGCTGATCCATACAGTGATACAATAGCTTACAGTGTTTTGATCAAGAAGGTCTATAGAAATTTCTAAGAATCCACACTACATACTTCGAATTGTGAAGTATTTATACAAAAAATTATTACAAAATATCTCAAACCAACTTGAGATTTAATTTAGGAAATACAAATATCTTCTTGCAAGAAGATAGAGACGGCTATTGAACGGTTTCATGTTGTCCCTTTTTATGTGGTACTGCTGGCTTTTATGGTTGAATTTTAAGCCCTTTGTGTTGGCTTGCAGTTGTGGTCTTTCACGCTTGAATCTTCTTCAACTTTTAACTTTCACCTGATACTCTTTGACCATGCTGTCATGTTTTCATCTGTTTACCTGGCTGTTCTATTTTTACTGTGCAGTAACTTTTTGCTATAAATTTCTTATAGTAAATAAGTCATTGTCTCCCACCATTTTGCATCAGGCAATTTAAAATTCATCATCCGCCTATATATCTCATCAGCTTCAGTATACTTGGAAAAATTGGGCTTAGTGATGAACAAGTGTTTAATCTCATGTTGGAGAAAAAACAAGTTCTCAAAGGTGTTATACAAAACTTTGCCTATTGGCAGTGCTTTTATAGATGAAGTGCTAGTTTGTTCCTTAGCCAACTGCCTAAGTCTATTATCATAGTCCAGTTGTGTCATAAATTTGTCATTGATGACCAATGGACTGGAAATCCTTTCTCCCTCAAAATTTGGAATTTGGCAATGAATCTATCAATAGCCCCCTACATGTTATGGCACTTTTCTTCTAAGTTCAGCATTAGGTTTCTCTTGGAAAGGACCTTCCTTATTTCCAAGATGGTTTCAGTCATGTCTTCTATATTGAGCTTCTGAAGCTCATATATGTTTTTGATGTTAAAGGAAGTGGATGAGTGTTAATTTTAGGTATGTTCCATGCTAGAGAAATTTATTTCAATTTTCTCAGTTAGCACAATATCTTTTCCAGATTAGCAATCACATCAACATTAAAGTAAACTGCAGATAGAACATAAACATAAATCGTAGAAGACAACCCAAGACAAGAGGACACAAGATGTGGCACTAGCCAGGGACAAACCCCAATGTGGGGAACCCTTGATCAATTCTTCTTTTATGTTCTTCAAAGTTCAGCAGAGAAAGAGAAAGAGGGATAGTACATTTACAATACAAGTCAACACTTTGACTTTTGATGTCTGCATGAGATCAGTTGAAGACATATTGCTTTAACTGATTCTTCAAGGTGACTGCTTCACCTTTCATAGTGTTGCAGCTCGTACTCATGTTGCACCCGTCATTGTGCTACACCCGGTCACTGAGTTTCTCCCATCACTATGTTGTTCCCATCATGCAGCGCCACTTTGTTGCCCCCATCATCATGCTGCTCCTTACTAACATGCCCATCATGCTGCGTCTTTACTAACATGCCCATCAATGCTGCATCTTTATCGCTGCTGCAATACCATGATCTTCACCACTGTGGCAACACCATGATCTTCATCACGGCTGCAACATAGATCTTCATCCATGCTGCAACATAGAGGCCTTTACCGTAGTATCACTAGGATCACTTGTTGCACTGAGTTCCTCCGAGACTATGAGATCACATCTATGTATGATCATGATTTATAATTATAGTCATGATCAAGGCTATGATCATTATCACTCTTCATTGAAGTATGATTAGACTGCCTCATGCTGTGATGTTATAGTCTCCTTCTATATGTATGTCGAGGATCTCTTCATCGGACCCTTGTTTCATTATCAGGTCATGGCAAGACTGTAATATATATATGGAAGAGACAACGTATAACATTATCTTCATTGAGCTGAGAGAGTAGATCTATCATTGTTGTCCAATGACTAGTCTGCTACAGGAGTGCCATCGAGATCTTGATGTCCAGACTACTCCTTGTTATGCCGAGATTGTCCAGACTTCGTGCCACCTCATCTAAGATCCTCTCTGTTATAGCAACCGAGATCTAGCACCTATAGGTATGCAGAGAATATAACTCTATTCGATATCTTTGCATATATATGTTGTGTCCTCATTTATCAAGTGTTATGCTGAGACTACAAAGATGAGTGGGCTTTATTATGCCATACGAGATCTGGTCTACCTGCATGAACATGTCTCCTTTGACTGCGTGAATAGGTCTCCTTTGAATGCATGAACAGGTCTTCTTTGCTACATGAATAGGTCTCTATTGACTGCGTGATAGGACTGCATTTAGGCTTCTACAGACAGTGTATTAAGGCTCCTCCTTGACAGCATATAAGGGCCTCTTGGAAAGCGTATTAGAGCCTCCATATTTGACTGCGTATAAGTGTATTAGGGCCTCCATCTTTGACTACGTATAAGTTTATTAGGGCCTCCATCTTTGACTGCATATAAGGGCTTCTTGGACAGCGTATTAAAGCCTCCATCTTTGATTGCGTATAAGTGTATTAGGGCCTCCATCTTTGACTGCATATAAGGGCTTCTTGGACAGCGTATTAGGGCCTCCATCTTTTCTGCTAGGATAATCATACTATAGCTAGGGCATCATACTAGGCCAGCATACACTCTTAGTGTCTCTCCTTCACCAAAACCCAAAGACATGGAGAGGAGGAGATCACATGAAGAGTATATGTGTGTCCAAATGACTTCAATTCCTCTTCTATTTATACTAAAACGTAGATGATGAATAAACATGACTATTGGGCTTCTGAGCCTACACAACTTGCTAGCCGACTTGACAATTTGTCTTATAACACAAATAAATTCATAACTTCGTGAATACTTATCGGAATCGGATGATCTTTAGATCAATCCTACACCTCTCGATGAGAGGGATCCAATAAAAATATCAACTGCCATAAATAAGATGACCCACATGGAGTTTGGCCCTAGTTTCCAATTTTAACACTCCCTCTCAACTAGGGAGAACTCCATCCGTTGATTCATATGTCCAAATGTACTATCTCTGCCATTAGTGCCCTGCACTGCTCTTCTCTGCTCTGCTCAGCTCTGATCTGTTGAATCATGAAGAATAAGAATTGATCGAGAATGTATCATACCATTCTCCACTGACCCGAAGTCAATCTCAGAGTGTGTACCACTGGTACCAGACGAGTCCTCTACTGACTCAAAGTCGGTTTTAGAGTGTGTACCACTCTCACTAGTCCCAGACCAATATCATTGATCCCAGATCAATGAAGGTCATCCTAGCATAGGGAATACGATAGATACAACAATGTGTCCATCGGTACTACTATGGTCCCTATCCTCATTTCCCTGCTCATTGATCAGATGAGAGGTACTTCCCATGAGTCCCAGACTGCATGGGTAGGATGCCTCGACAGGAGAACTAATCATCCTGTCCACAGGAGAGCGAATCATCCTGTCCAGTGGATGCCATGGAGAACTAATCATCCTAGCCTACAGGAGAACGAATCATCCTGTTCCACAATCGCCATGGAGAACACATCATCCAGGCCCACAGGAGAACTAATCATCCTGTTCCATAATCGCCACGGGGTGTCACAGGGGAAGGTTGAACCTTTTACCCTGTACAAAGTGCACCAACAGGGGATGGTGAGTCACCCTGTGGTCGTATGTTGCTCCAGTAAGTACCCCAAGCCCCCAGAGCTCCCAGAGCTCAATGTATGCAACATGCAGGACCCTTTTACAAGGGTCTCTCGATGACTTCAATTTGTTCGAGAAAATCACAAATTTGATCTTTCCCCTGGGGCTTAGACAAAGTGTAGTGACCTGTACATCATCTGGATCTTCCTCGCTCATTGACTTACCATATCCCAGATAAGGTAGTATTTGATGTCTATCTGCTGGAGCAATCATCGAATACAGGATTCCTCAATAATCGAATCCTACCTCTGGTTGTCACAGAGAATCATAGTGGTATTCATCATGTGTACAAACAGGTCATGCAGCTTCACACGAGATCATACTCGTAACATCGAAGCAGAATCCAAAGAGAACCAACACTGAGAAGTGCTCCAGTGATCCTCCACATTGCCTGCCCACTCATCATTTGAATAATCATGCAGTTTCATATTTCCGGTAGTGTATCTCAATCCATGAGAGATTGTGCCCCAAAGATATCTCAGAAGATCTTGGCACCAATCCAATGAGTCTCAACCAAATATGAGCTCACCATGCTAACTGCAAAACATACGTCTGAATGAAAGTTCACCAAGAACATAAACGTGAATGAGTTTATGAAACTCAAAGGCATTTCTCAAATTTGCTCTGACATCAATACCATATAACTTCTTGAAAGTTAATATCCTCGAGGTAGTCACAAGCTTGCAGTTTATCATTCCATATTTGGAATCCAACTCCCTCTTACTTCTGCAAATGAGAGGATCTGCACCTGTCGGAAATAGGTTGTCCTCATAAGGTGTCGGTATGAGAGGTCTATCATCCACAACCTTCGGGTAATGGTTTGGATCAGTTTCACTCCTAGTGAATCTTAGCTCCATCTGACAGCTATCAATCCTCTCATACTATGCCCGGAGAGTTTTTCTTCAAGCCATAGAGGGCTTTCTTCCACCTATATACATGAGATTCCTGATCATGAATCTCAAACTCCTCGGGTTGTTCCAAACCTGAGGACCTGCTACATGAGGGGAATAGTCCCCTTGTAAGATTTTCTTTCGGTACATCTCAGAATTGTACTTTCATGCTCTTTTTGAATTCAGGCATCCCTATTACCATCTGACTCACAGACCTTCGATGCTATGTATCAATAGACATGGTTCCCAGTGGACTTCCTACAACTTGATACAATCCTGAACTCAAAAACATATTTGAAAATTCTATTTTCAAACACGTACCTTTCCATCGATGAGTGCCACCCTGTAACCTTTGACTTCCATTGTTGAAATGGACACCAGGTTCTTCATGCGATCAGGTACATAAAAGAGATTCTGTAAATGAATCGAGTTACCCTCATTCAATTGAGGGGTAACATTCCCTACACCCTTTCTGGAATAGGTGGCATCGGCTCCAAGTATAATCCCACGATTGTTTCCATCTCTACCAAATTAGAGAGTGCACCCATCTATTCGATGAAGTGCCTTGAGGCACTGGGGTTCCTTGCTTTCTTTAAGGAGTCGACCATTTTCTTTATGACCTGCATTACCTTTCATTCCTTTGATCATTGAAGATGTCCCTGGAATGATTGTTATCTTCATCAAGAGATGTGTCTCTGCCATTCAGACACTCCTTCGCATAATGGCCAAACTTATTGCAACCAAGGCATTCGCCTTCCCTTCCACCCTTGGATCCGAACTTCCTAATGAAGTGATCTTTAGGTAGGCCATTAGAAAATTCCGCTACACCATTCTGATAATATTCTCTGCTTCGACTTCACCCTTGGTGAATTTAGAAGATAGATGTGGAACCCATTGATCCTTTTGTTCTGTCCCAACTGTCTTCGGTGATTGCTCTTTCACTCTTGGTTGGGCATTGTCTTCACCTTAGCTCTGATACCATGTTAATTTTAGGTATGTTCCATGCTAGAGCAATTTATTTCAATTTTCTCAGTTAGCACAATATCTTTTCCAGATTAGCAATCACATTAGCATTAAAGTAAACAGAAGATAGAACATAAACATAAATTGCAGAAGACAAGCCAAGACAAGAGGACACAAGATGTGGCTCTAGCCAGAGACAAACCCCAATGTGGGGAAACCCTTGATCAATTCTTCTTTTATGTTCTTCAAAGTTCAACAGAGAAAGAGAGAGAAGGATAGTACATTTACAATACAAGTCAACACTTTGACTTTTGATATCTGCATGAGATCAGTTGAAGACATATTGCTTCAACTGATTCTTCAAGGTGACTGCTTCACCTTTCATAGTGTTGCAGCTCGTACTCATGTTGCACCCGTCATTGTGCTACACCTGGTCACTGAGCTGCTCCCATCACTATGATGTTCCCATCATACAACGTCACTTTGTTGCCCCCATCATCATGCTGCTCCTTACTAACATGCCCATCATGCTGCATCTTTACTAACATGCCCATCATGCTGCATCTTTATCGCTGCTGCAATACCATGATCTTCATCACTGTGGCAACACCATGATCTTCATCACGGCTGCAACATAGATCTTCATCCCTGCTGCAACATAGAGGCCTTTACCGTAGTATCACTAGGATCACTTGCTGCACTGAGTTCCTCCGAGACTATGAGATCACATCTATGTATGATCATGATTTATTATTACAGTCATGATCAAGACTATGATCATTATCACTCTTCATTGAAGTATGATTAGACTGCCTCATGTTGTGATGTTATAGTCTCCTTCTATATGTATGCCGAGGATCTCTTCATCGGACCCTTGTTTCATTATCAGGTCATGGCAAGACTGTAATATATATATGGAAGAGACAACGTATAACATTATCTTCATTGAGCTGAGAGAGTAGATCTATCATTGTTGTCCAATGACTAGTTTGCTACAGGAGTGCCATCGAGATCTTGATGTGAAGACTGCTCCTTGTTATGCCGAGATTGTCCAGACTTCATGCCACCTCATCCAAGATCCTCTCTTCTATATCAACCGAGATCTAGCACGTACAGGTATGCCAAGAATATACCTTTATTCGAGATCTTTGCATCTATATGTTATGTCCTCATTTATCAAGTGTTATGTTGAGTCTACAGAGATGCGTGGACTTTATCATGCCATATGAGATTTGATCTGCCTGCATGAACATGTCTCCTTTGACTGCGTGAACAAGTCTTCTTTGATGCATGAACAGGTCTCTATTGACTGTGTGATAGGACTGTGTTTAGGCTTCTACAGGCAGCGTATTAAGGCTCCTCCTTGACAGCATATAAGGGCCTCTTGGACAGTGTATTAGAGCCTCCATCTTTGAATGCGTATAAGTGTATTAGGGCCTCCATCTTTGACTATGTATAAGGGCTTCTTGGACAATGTATTAGGGCATCCATATTTTCTGCTAGGATAATCATACTACAACTAGGGCATCATACTAGGCCAGCATACACTCTTAGTGTCTCTTGTAGAAATTTTGAATAATATGACACATATTCAACAGAGATTATCCTGATCATACAATTTAAGCGGAACATGTATAATACATAATCTCCTCTACGTTGATCATCAAATTACAGAAGCAGAAACATCCACAGGCACACATAGAAGCATCAATCAAACTCATAAACACAGTATGTATCCCGGGGAAAGCATCTCGCTAAAAACCCCACACTATCTGTATATTATATTGATTGAATCATGTAACAATACAAAGCATAATACTTCTCACAAGTATCTCTACCTGTTACACACAATACAGCTCAGATTTGATCTCCAAATCTCTCCCGCTGCTTGCCTGCCTCCACTGCTCAAACCTGCTCGAGAACTGATGAGAATAGCTTCCCAAACTCGATTTTACACTGCAAAATAGTCACCCACACTTTGTTGGACGTGAGCAACAGCTATAATATCATGAAGATACGTGAGCAAACTCATTGGCATACTCAATCCTTTGATTGTGCAAATCATCATGGACAGCTATAGTCACAACTGATAGCAATCTGATCCTCTAACACCTGTCCCTGCTGAACTGAACATGCACTGACATGCAACTGAGTTAACTGATGTATTCTATAGTTGCATTATGAGTTAATAACTTGTGAATTAATTAATAACTAATTCACCCAACTCATCTTTAGTCTATTGATCAGTTAGACTAAATACAACCAGTTTAACAAAGCTAAACTGAACACAACTCCATCAACTGTACCTCCAGTCCACTAAACTCAACTCACTTGAGTTCTAACTAAAGTCATGCATGCAACAACTCAACTGACTCATAAGAAAAACGAATTTCCTTCTGACAGCTGCATGTGCCACTTCCGTAGCTCAAACTGAAGTGCTCCAAGAGAATAAGATTAAGTTTATAGTCCAAATATTATTGTGAGATAATAATATTTGACTTTTCTATTTTTGACTTTGATCACTCACACTGTAATCACTCACACTGTGATCACTCACACTTTCATCAAAAATAGAAGTCCATCTATTTTTCCCAACTTGATCAATCATCCATAGACATGATCCATATGTCTAAAAATAGACATAGTCTAAAAATAGACTTGCGCCAAAAATAGCCTGCGGGCCCACTTAGTGAAGGCGACTCTTTTCACTAAGCTCCATCATCTTGTTGCACTCTCAACAAGCATTTCTTGTTGCACACTTTTCAACACTCCCTCTCAACAAGAAAGGCTTCCTCTCAAACCCGATCCTGTAACTCTGGAATGTTCTCCATGCAACACATTTGGCCGGTCCACTTGCTCTGTCATCAAAGTATTTGACTGCTATTGCCTCTGTCAACTGAAACTCTGCATCTCTGTGCTCTTCAGTATCTGACTGCTCTAGCCTCTGTCACTTTGATCTCTGACTGCATCCGTGCTGCTGCTGGTTCTATCTCCCAACATTGCATCCGCACTGCACCTCCCAACTGACCTCCCTGTTGGGATAGAAACATCCTCTGATGCTGAAGCTCTACCTGCTGCTGACAAGTGCTCCCTCTCTGACATCTGCGCTACTGCAACATCTCCATGCATCTCGCACCATTGCACACCTCTCTGTGCCACCTAACACTGTGCAAAACGCTTGTGCCTCTCGCATTGCTACAGCCTGCTAGCTATGCGCTGTCCTGGGATTCCCTGCACTGTCGCTCTCTCTGCCGCTTTATCCGCATCTGTCTCTACCCAATCAGTCAGTTCCTGCTACTACACATCGGGGCTCCCGTAGCAAGGTCTCATCCAAGAGGTTGGGTACCTCAAGGATCCTCCCCCTCCTCCTTGGGACAATCAATCCACATCACCCCACCTCCTACCTGGAGGTATGGCTGCATGCGATCCCTCAGCCCACCTGGCTTGAAGTTTCCCCCTACTGGAGGTCTCTGGATGAGTAGATGTCTCTACTCGATCTCCTTTCAGCTTCCCCTGTTGTGGCTCCTCCACAACCTCCTGAAGCTGCTGCACCAATCGTGGCTCCTCCACAATCGTCTGAGACTTCTTCTGGCTCTGCATGTTGAGAGGTAATATATGCTCCTTCTCAACCACCAAGTCTCCATCAGTTGCCTCGCTTCTCAAGGCTTCGCATGCATCTTGAACCTCAAGAGCATACAGGTTCCTGACCCGTAAACCAATCTCATGACAACGAAAGCATCTCACCTTCGACTTGTCAACCTTTTTCCCATCATTGGAAGAACTGGATTCAGAAAGAGAAACCTTCCCCTTCCCCTTCTTCACCTTACTCGCTAAGGCACAGTTCTCTTCATCCTGCATGGATGAAGAACCGTCTCTGGTGCTCCGTCTAATCTCCTCCTGCATCAAATCCGACCATGGTCGTTCCCAATTTGGCAATTTCTCCCTTCCATTCACCGAGTCCTGGTATCTATGCCAACTCTTAGGAAGGTCAAGGAGTCCTAGACTCACCATCCTCATCATCAACAGTAACCCCCACACTTCCCAGCTCATCTCGACACTGAGTGAACCTCGTGAGATACTGGGGCATACTATCTCCATTCTCGAACTGAATGTTTCTGAGTTTTATCTCTTGCTTTGGAATTAAATTCGAATTCCACCAGCACAAAACTCAACTGCTTCCGATCTAGAATTCGTGAGAACAAATTATTTCTTGTACAGAGATTGACTGTATGGGCATTCACCGGATATCTCACCTTCCAAAGGAAGGATGAATCCAGAGGCTACCTGGCCCGATTACAGACTCTGCCTGAAGAAATAGAATGTAACCACTTCCTGAATAGTAGATCTGATGATCAATCCTCGCTTGATATCCTGTAAAAATCTCTTCTACAAATCAAGCTGCTCCGATACCATGTAGAAACTTTTTCTACAATTATCTAGCTCTGATACCATGTAGAAATTTTGAATAATATGACACATATTCAACAGAGATTATCCTGATCATACAATTTAAGCGGAACATGTATAATACATAATCTCCTCTACGTTGATCATCAAATTACAGAAGTAGAAACATCCACAGGCACACATAGAAGCATCAATCAAACTCATAAACACAGTATGTATCCCGGGGAAAGCATCTCGCTAAAAACCCCACACTATCTGTATATTATATTGATTGAATCATGTAACAATACAAAGCATAATACTTCTCACAAGTATCTCCACCTGTTACACACAATACAGCTCAGATTTGATCTCCAAATCTCTCCCGCTGCTTGCCTGCCTCCACTGCTCAAACCTGCTCGAGAACTGATGAGAATAGCTTCCCAAACTCGATTTTACACTGCAAAATAGTCACCCACACTTTGTTGGACGTGAGCAACAGCTATAATATCATGAAGATACGTGAGCAAACTCATTGGCATACTCAATCCTTTGATTGTGCAAATCATCATGCACAGCTATAGTCACAACTAATAGCAATCTGATCCTCTAACACCTATCCCTGCTGAACTGAACATGCACTGACATGCAACTGAGTTAACTGATGTATTCTATAGTTGCATTATGAGTTAATAACTTGTGAATTAATTAATAACTAATTCACCCAACTCATCTTTAGTCTATTGATCAGTTAGACTAAATACAACCAGTTTAACAAAGCTAAACTGAACACAACTCCATCAACTGTACCTCCAGTCCACTAAACTCAACTCACTTGAGTTCTAACTGAAGTCATGCATGCAACAACTCAACTGACTCATAAGAAAAACGAATTTCCTTCTGACAGCTGCATGTGCCACTTCCGTAGCTCAAACTGAAGTGCTCCAAGAGAATAAGATTAAGTTTATAGTCCAAATATTATTGTGAGATAATAATATTTGACTTTTCTATTTTTGACTTTGATCACTCACACTGTAATCACTCACACTGTGATCACTCACACTTTCATCAAAAATAGAAGTCCATCTATTTTTCCCAACTTGATCAATCATCCATAGACATGATCCATATGTCTAAAAATAGACATAGTCTAAAAATAGACTTGCGCCAAAAATAGCCTGCGGGCCCACTTAGTGAAGGCGACTCTTTTCACTAAGCTCCATCATCTTGTTGCACTCTCAACAAGCATTTCTTGTTGCACACTTTTCAACATCTCTCCTTCACCAAAACCCAAAGACGTGGAGAGGAGGAGATCACATGAAGAGTATATGTGTGTCTCAAATGACTTCAAGTCCTCTTCTATTTATACTAAAACGTAGATGATGAATAGACATGACTATTGGGCTTCTGAGCCTACACAGGTTGCTGGCCGACCTGACAATTTGTCTTATAACACAAATAAATTCATAACTCCATAAATACTTATCGGAATCGGATGATCTTTAGATCAATCCTACACCTCTCGATGAGAGGGATCCAATAAAAATATCAGCGACCATAAATAAGATGACCCACATGGAGTTTGGCCCTAATTGCCAATTTTAACAATGAGTCTATTGGCATCCTTTGGCATTTCACCCAATTCCTCCTTGACTTTTTGAATAGCTACTGTAGCTACCTTAATCAATTTTGTTTGTTCAAAAATAACCTGAATAGATGGCCAAATATCCTTGACAAAGTCAATGATATTTGCCCATAACAGTTTCTTGGCCTGTCCAAGGGGTTTCTCTAATGTTAAGTACTTTTCTAAGGCTTTGACCTTTTCACTCATCCTGTTGGCTTTCTGTGCCTCTTCTTTTTGCATAATTTGTGCAAGTTTGTAATCAGTTTCTAAACCTGTTACCTTTTCCTTCAGTCTTTTCATTTCTGTAGCCTGAATTGACATCTCTTCCATGGCTTTAACTAATTCTGCTGCTTTTTCTCCTAATGTACCTATTGTTGTTGTAGAATCTGCTGTAACTGGCAATGTTGTGGCAAGTGGAGTTGTTGGTGCAAGTGAAGCTGCCAGTGTAGAAGGGACTGTTGTAGATACTGTAGGGATGACATTTGTAGAAGTTGATGCAATGTCAGTCTGCTTTAATTGGATTAAATTATCCAACTCTTTCTCAATTTCTTTTAGTTTATCATTGAGTTTTAGGACCAATTCCATCAACTCCTCATGTTTGGTTTGGTTCTCTATGGCTGGGGACATAGCATGCATAGCACAGATGAACAACTTCTGGAAAGATATGAACTTAGGGGAACTGATATCTTGGTAAATTGGACTCCCAAAGGCCAATATCATCTGTATGGTTCAAGTATCTGTCTTTTCTTAAGCAATGAATTTTAAGAAGAAGCTCTATTGCAGTTGTGTCTTTGATTTGGAAATCTCCGTCAGCCAAGGGAAGGTAGTCTAGGTCTAAGTGTGGAGTGGTAATGGGTTTAACTTCCATGGCAACAGGGATAGCCATAATTCAATTCTTGTGGATTTGAATTATGCTCCGAGGGGGTTTTATCAAAGGTTTTGGGATTTTTCAGAGGGTTTAGGCAAGAAATTTCTTTAATTGGCGGCATTCTTACTCAATTGTTTAAATCAAAACATTGCATAGGCTAAAGGTTTTGAAATTTGCAGGGGCAAGGGGTAATTTATGGTGAAATACCTGGAATTGAGCGAATTGGTTCTAAAATGGTGGTTCACGGCAGCTGCAGTGGTTGGCGTGGTCTTGGTATGGACTGGAAGGTCAATTGGGTTGTCTGCAGCGTATTCTGGAGCAGTCTTGACAATCTAGTGGTGAATTTGGCGTTCGCATGGATTGCAATGGTTTATAGAGTTTACAAAGAGAATGTGCGGAAAAAGGGAAAAAGAGGGCTTCGCGGCCTTTTATAGAGAAAATAATTAATTTTGGCGGGTTCACTTTTGGATGAATAGTTAACGGGTTTTCGGTTAAATGGGGGAAGCGGTTTTGGAAGGCCATCATACCGCTTTTGTGGCACAGGTGGTATTCGGGAGGGGTCACCCGATGCGATACAACGATTGACACGTAGCATCCGTAGGGTCGGAGAAAACCACTTTATTGGGTGGTTAACATTCAACCATCGGGCACGGCCGGTATGGCTGTGCGTCGTTGGATAAGGGGGGGTGATGATCAACGGTAGTCAGGCGGAAGAGCTACATGGGGGGAAATGACAGGAGTTGATGGGGGGGCCAGGGGTTTAATCGCAGCAATTCAGGATTAGTTTAGGGATAAACCAGAGGTATAAAATGATTGGGTCAGGGTTAATTGCGGAATTAGGGAGTCGGGTGACTTTAATACTGGGATTAACTTAAGTTTATCAGGATTAGGTAAACTAAGTGAGATTATATGAAGATATGGGTGATTTATATAGTTTTTATGAAAACTAAGGGTGGGGGTAGTTACGTCAGGGAAGTAATTTAATATGGGATAATGGTGATTTCGTGGAATTTATAAAATAATATTAGAAATTAGTATGAAATTGTGATGGTGGAGTGGGTTTTTCCTTAGTACAATGGTAAAGTAAACATTTGCGCATGTAGCTTTATACTTAGGGAAAAGGATTTTTGTGGGTTTTTTGTACGAAAGGGTTTTATATGGGGGAGGGTATTATTTTTCCTAGGTAAAAGGTGTTTAAACCTTAGGAAAATGGATTTTCTTAAAGTAATGAGGGAAAATGGATTTTATGAAGGGGGAATGTGTTTTCATGAAGAGGGTTCTAGTACTTGTCCCCTTAAGTCATTAGGTCGAGGGTCTGGCCCCTCCAAAAGTCATAGAAATGCTCTGAGCCTTTTTTACTTATAGGTTTTAAGTACTAGAACTTATTTATGGGAAATTAGTGAAGTAAAGGGGTGAAATGAATGAGGGGATGTTAAATAAGCCATATTGTGAACCATTGTCTTTGCTTTGTTTACTTCTTATGCATATTTGAAAGATGCATTTAAAACAATGACATAAGTGCTTTTATGTAATCACATGATATTTCTATAACCTTTCCAATATTTACCCATTTACTTACCCTACCATTTTTTCTTCACTTTATTTGGGTGCATTTTAAGCTAGCAAACCCTTATCAATCTTTTTCTTTGCTTTTACAAAGTAACTATCTAATTCTAACCTTATATCATCCAAAGGCTCAGATTAAACTGATGAGCTCATTTTATTTACTCTACCTATCTAATGATCTGCCAAGATTATACTGTATGGTCAAATTTTATTCTTTAATTATAAACATAAAATTTAAAACATGAAATAGCCAAGTTTAAACATTTTGACTATCATGGATTGTGCCATAAGTAACAAGCTGCACAAAATCATTTATTATGCATAAAAGTAAACAGTAGTGGCATTTCGACTTGCTCACTTTCATGGTCTCTTTTTGTCTTTTGGGGTTCATATATTTTCATTTTTTTGACTTTTTCTTATTCTTTTTGTCCTTTGACTATTATTTTAGGACATACCCTCTTTACATTTTTTAATTTTTTAATATGGAAAACATTTGCAGAAAGCAAAGGTATGTACAATATTACAAGGCTTGACCTTAGTCATTCAAAATTATGACTCCTATTTGTATAGGAACCTAACACATTGCACGAACTCCTTATTCTGCTCCTAAGATCTGTGTCTCTGCCCTCTATCTGATGCATTGAACCTCTTAAGTGGTGTGACATTCTCCTTGTTACATGTATCCTTAAGCCTTGCTCTATTTCTGTCCCATTTTCCTTTTTTCTTTGCATTACCTCTCCAGTTTGGCTTAGTCTCAGTTTTGCACTTTGATTGTTCATAGAAATGCCTTAGCTTCTGAATGGTCTCCTCCAATGATCTAGGCTCATTGAACTCAATTCTATCTTAAATGAAACCAGTAACCCACTAATGAACATTTGAATCTTGGCCTCTTCCTCTATGAGATAAGGCACATACCTCAGTAACTGAAAGAACTTTGTAGTGTACTCATCATCTATCATAGATCCCATATTTAGCTCATAAAATTCCTTCACTCTATCATCAAGTATCTTTCCGACAAATACTTCTTCTTGAATAACCGTTGAAACTCACTCCAAGTCAAATCTTCCTCATTTATACCTTTGACATTCTTCAATTCTTCCCACCAAATGTGTGTTTTTCCTTTGAGACTAAATGTAGCCACTCTAGCTTTCATGTTCTCTGAATAGTCATGCTACCTGAAGAATTTCTTCATGCCAAGCAACTGTGCCTATACATCCCATGGTTTCTTCATCTCTCCATCAAATGTTGGTGGCTTTGGTTTCTTAAATTCATCTAGAAACTATCCCCTGTCACTCCTCCTGTAAGGATGATATCGATGATGATCATAGTGCTTATCTGAACCAGAACTAGAGTCATACTTGTGTTTATCCATTCTCCTATCTCGAGAGTCCAAAAATCTTCCATCTCTGATTGTGTCATCTCTATCTGATCTGTGACCACCATGTGATCTACTACCATATGCCCCATTAGTTATATCCTCATTATAATCGCTGATCCGATGTGGTCCCTGTCACTGCAAATCTGACAAAATTTGAAGTATCACTGCATTTACCTCTGCTTGTTTTTCCTGTGCTTGTACGATTTTTTCATTATCTGCCTTACAATTCCTTATTTCTTCCTTTAAAATACTCAGTGTAAATGCCAAATCGGAAGGTTTCCCAATACCATACTTCTCTTCGGATTCATACATAGAGTCTTTGTAGTCAACCATGTTGTTAGCCATTTGATATTTTTTCCTGCAATGTATATCATGTCAGTGAAACCAAATCACAATAAACTAATGTACCTTAGTATAGTTTGGGGAGGATACCTCATCTGCGAGATCAAAAAATCAGTGTGACACATGTATAACATAATCATGACAACATATAGAAACATGAAACATAAGCATATGACCATGCAACCACCATTCTAGCTAGGGTCCAGTCATCAATGCATGACCTCAACAACAACGCACACCATCGTTATGTCACTATGCACTTGACCACATGAAAACATGAACATGCATAAGCGATGCATAACCATCCACACATATGCATAAAGACATATGACGAAGCATGAATGAACAATACTTGAAATAAAATTTTCAAGAATGATACACACAACCAAGCATATAAGAATGTAACCAAACATGCATGAATGTAACCAAGCATACCACAACGATACATGTAAGCAACATAAATTGACATGTAACCAATCATACACTCACAACGATGCATTCCACAATAACACCTCAAATTTCACACGACGACATTACTATTGTTATCACCCAAAAATTCTCAAAACATGATTTCAAGGAGCTCTAAAGGTCATTTTAGTCTTGATAAAAGGGTATGTGATAGGGTTTGAAGTCGTAAAATGTCATCTTTCATTTCCCCATAAAGTCCTTTAAGTTCACTTCATGGTCAAATAAGTCACATTTTCCATTTAGAAGTCATTCCATTAAGTTTAGGGTTAAATTTTTGCAATCACAAAGGAATCCACAGTTTCGTAGCGCAGCTAGTTCCAAAAAGGTGAATTGCGCTACGAAACTGTTGTGTATGCTCTTTTTTCTGTTTTTATTAGTCAACTTCCAAGGGGGTTCCTAAGCAATCGAAAACTCATTTTTGAAAACTGAAAGAGGTTTTTCTTCCTAACATACTTGAATACAAAAACCTCTCTCAATTTCTTTAAATTCATTATTATGTGGGATAAATTGATGACAAAACTTGCACTACAAAACTGCTAAAAGTAATTGAGAGAAAAACTTTGTTTTCTAGTTTTAATAGTTCACTTCATGATCAATTTCTAGCCAAATGCAAAAGTATTTTAGAATTCTGAAAGAAGTTTCTCTTCATAAAATCTCCAGCTACAATAACCTCTCTCACTTTCCTCAAAAGTGTTACCAGTTGAGAGAAAAAAGGCTTTCTTTGAAGCCATATTTTTAGAAATCAGAATTTTCCAGTTTTACACATGATTAAAGACAGTTTCTGGACAGTTAGGTCACGGATCAGCAGGGTTGGTAACAATGTTGGAGACATCATAAAGGTCGAAGACATGGATTAGCAGCTATCAAAGAATTTATTTAATTCTTAGATAAGGTTGCTGAAACATGTTTTAGGAGTTTCACTCCTATTTGTATTAGGACTCCTAAAAGACAGTTAGTTGTTAGCTTGTAATTAAGAGTTTGTTTTATGAGTAGATAGGTGTCAATTTTAGAAATTCGAATTCTCCTAAGGATGGATCATAGAATCCAAGGTTGTAAAGATTTTATATGAAGCATGAGGTAAAATTCTTCAGGGCTGGCATTTGTATTAGCAAAATAAGTTGTGTTATGGGAGCAGACTGTGTGTTTTTCAACTTAATACAGAGATCAGTTTTACTACTCAAGATTCACAAGGCGTTTATGTGTTAGACGTTTCTATGGCTTTTTCCAATTACTTATTTGCAGCGGTACGAGCATGTGTTACTTAGAGTTCATTGGAAAATGCTCTAACTTCCTTCACATGCTTGTAGACTGTGTTTATTCACTATGTTACTGTTTCACTTATAAACCTAAACTCCAAGTGCCTTGACTTCCAAGTTTAGCTGATTATGATGTTTTGTTGAAAACTACTTTGACTCCATGGCCCAATAGATGTTTTCTAATCTGTAATTCAACCAGTTATACATTTTTGTCCAATTTTATGTCAATGCTAAGAAGAGACTGATATATACAGAGGAAATTTAACTTTTCTGAAGCTGAGATTCTTAGTGTACTTCAGTGAGGTTTATATTTTATCTTTGATATGTTTTACTTCCATAGTCTTAACGCTTATTACTCAGAATTCATGGAGGAACATGCTCTGACTTCCTTTAAGTACTAAACTATGGTAGATTGAGTTCTTGGGTCCTATCTTTGGATGTTTTTCTTCAATGTTTTAATACTTATTACTCAGAATTCATGGTTATTCATGCTCTGACTTCCTTTAGGTATTAAACTTTGATGAATCACTTTTAATACTTTTCTTTGAATACTTTGATGTATCATTACTCATAATTCATGTCCACATGCTCTGACTTCTATGAACTTCAAGTTATTGAGGCTTTCCTGAATGTGTTACTCTTTTATTGAAGTATATACAAGCCTCAGTTTTATAAGAAGAGCTATTTGTTATCTTTTCTCTGTCACTGATTCCATATCCCAACGGTAGCAAGTCTCCATCTTTCAACCTATAAACATATAAAATCACAAACCATAGAGTTAGTCATTTATCTATATCTTTAATCAATATCATTAACCCTTGAGAGAGCCCTCTCAGGCTGAGGAGGTTAAGCCTCAGCCAAAAGATTGGTTTGAAATAGTTACACTGAGATTGGCTTGATGAGCAGCCTATCAAGGTCATATTTTGATGATAACAACTACAACCATGAACAACAACATCATGCAAATGGAACAAGCACATGGAATGCAAGGGTGAGAGACATAGATGCAACTAACATACATGCATGACGAACACATAACCCATCCAATCCAAGGGATAAACCATGCTCTGATACCACTCTGTAACACCCTCTTCCCACATCTACCCAAGCAATCGACTAGTCGGGGTAAACATGCGATGTGAGGCCACTATGATATGATTCGACCTCCTAAGCCACGTTAAAGAAGTGGAACCGACGGAAACACACCATACAAACATTAATTATCACCTACACGACGCTCATGAACCAATCCAATACTTTAGACAACTTTCCTTTGGGTCCCACTGAGCTTTTGGACAATTTAAGGCTCAGTCGCTCCCATGCTATAGGCAAGAGTGCGGACAACAACTCAAATTCGCTCTCATAGGCTTCTTTTCCAGTGACTAGAGACCAAAAATATCAGTGCTATGCCAGTGACTCCAGGATTTGAGCCACTTTTTTAGGCCCAAATCCCAGGTCACTGCCCATAATTGAACCATCTGTTCAAATTAGTAAATAACATGGAAATGACAGTACTAAAGAAAATACTTGTTTAAGACCTTGACTGGACCCCTACTAGCCATGACAGACATTTTGTCAAACATAAATTAAATTTGTAATATACATGTGTAATTAACATTTATGAGCATAGGGGTCTCATACTTAGCTAAGAATCTCTAAGAACCATTAATGCCTCAAAACATCCATCCATTAGGTGATAATTACATTGATCATTCAATTACAAGTAAACACATGAGGAAATCCATACATGGTTGTTGTCATAAAACAAATACATAACCAACATAATAGGGACATAAATACTCATGAAAGTACAACCATATAGACCACATACAATCTACCAAAATGCTCATAGAAATACAAGGGGAAATAACCTTTCATTAATGATGTAAAATCCAAACCCAGGATGGAACTTTCACGTTCCACCCGACCGTAGAATGGATGAGCCAAATCTCTCTTCATCCATTCACTCCCGTGCCATATTCCAAGTATGAATGTGGGATCTCATATAACACATTAATGAAAACCATCCAAGGCTTCTAGAGGCCATCCACATCAACCCATCAAACAATGATTCCATCTCATGGTCGGACATCACAAAACCATCATCCTATCAGTCTCTATCCCATCCATCCAGAGCTCGAGAATGTTTGTTCCAACCAAGGCTCCAAGACTAATAACTCAACCCACAACTATCCTCGGGATCCAGGGCGTTTGTCCAACCAAGGCTCCAGGACTAGTAATTCAACCCACCAAGGGCTCTAGAGCGTTTTTTCAACTAAGGCTACGGGACTAATAACTCAACCCAACTTGTTACCGATCTCCAGAGCGTTTGTCCAACCAAGGCTCCAAGAACTAGTAACTCAACCCAAGCTAAGAAAACACAAGAACCAACAAAAAAAAACAATTAAAGTAAACCCACAATCACCATGGCTATCTAAGAAATGGAAAGGCTAAGCAATCCACTGTGAATCTAGGAAATGCTCCATGAAAATGACATATCATAGCCAAGAAACCACATGCATGTGCCATGCATGCCAAAACTAGTGAAGGAAACATACATGCAACTCGGTACCTACAAGAAAATCTGATGTAGTTGCTGATCCTGTTGCCCTCTTACGCTTTCCTACTCTTCCTTTTCCTTCTTGCTCCAAAATCCAAGTATGCCACACCCTCCAAGAGTGCTCTAAAAAACTCTATCTCCAAGAGTATGAGGAGAGAGAGAGAATATAAGAGAGCTCAACATTGAATTGAAAAAAATTTGCCAACTGATTCTGAGAAGCCTTTTTATGAATGAGATCTCTATTTTCTTCATTTTCCATTATTTTCCTTCATTTTCATCCTCACATGCAACCTGTGACCTTTCACTTCTCTTTTCTCTTAATTTCCATTATTTTCATAAATAAATGTGCCGAAATACCATTTTTCCTTTCCAAAGCCTTAGCCTTTGCATTTTCCAATTTCCTTAGCCATAAACAATCACAAGTGATCCCTATCATTAGGATTTTGCCCAACATTCATCTTGGAATAAGCGTTCCATCATCCGTGGTTATTATTTTTCCTTTATTTACTTTTATTACATGGAATTTTCACTAGGGCTGTTAAAGACCAAACCGCTCTGATACTACTAATCCATATCTATGTAGGAACAAAATGAAATTCAGATTTAAACAAAAATACAAAGTTACAATGAAAAATGAACTTCAATCATTCATAAAAATATTGAAAATATCCAAAAACCTAACCCTAAGAGATGAAGCACCCACTACTACAAAATGGCTAATTAGTTACTAAAAAAATGACTCAAAATTTGCATATAAATGACCATTTTTCAGTCAGTGACTAGTAGTAGCTAATTTATAGTATCTTATAACGCGACCAACTTTTAGTCATTTTTAGTTTAGTCATTAATTGGTTGTCTCAATTTTATCTAGTGGTATATTTAACCATAAATTTGGTCATTTATTTAGTCACTAATTGCCACAATTAATGACCAAATATACAACAAAATATATTACTATATGATCCCGTGAAAATCAATTAATGACCAAAAAAATGAACAAAATATTGGTCGTGTTATAAGATATTGTAAATTAGCTACTAATAGTTATATATATGCAAATTTTAGTCATCGTTTGAAACCAATTAATGACCAAAGAAATATAACTAAAATTTGATTATATTATAAGATATTGTAAATTAGCTACTAATAGTTATATATATGCAGAATTTAGTCATCATTTGTAATCACAAATTTATCATTTGTAGTAGTCATTTATCTTTTTTTTGTAGTTTCATAGTCATTATATAAACGACTAATTTAGTAGTTTATATTCATTTCATTTACGTTCATTAATAATCATTATAAATGACTAATTTAGTCGTACATTCGTTTTATTTGTGTTCATCATTAATCAATATAAACTAATAATTTAGTAGTTTTACATTAATTTTATGTGTTCATTATTAATCAACATAAATTAATTAGTATGATTTTGCAAGTAAATTTAAAAAAATATCATATAATGCGCATGTTCATCTAATATGAAAACGCAAAGTTATATATGTTAATTAAAATACTAAACAATATAAAGTGAAACTATAAATAATTTCAAACAAATAAATTATATTATATAAAATTTCAAGTATTACAATACGAGTTTCAAACTTAATATTGGTTGAACTACAATTTACACATGAAATGTTGTTGCATCACTTCAAAATATTATCTTTGTATTGCTAAGGCATTGCAGGTGAATTCACCAACTCTGAAGACTTGACCATCAGTGTTTATATGTGTTGCTTATGTGGGATATTGGATCTAAGGGTATCACTATAAGACCAATTCTTTTCTCTCTCTTTTTCCATTTGTCACTCCAATATTATTGTTTTCCTCTTTCTTCAATTCTTGCTTCTTACATTCAATACTAAGTTCCTTTTTTGAAAACAAAAGAAGATATAATGCAAAGTGTAAGACCTGAAAGATGATGAATACTAGAATATAAACTAAAGTAGATTATAAATAATTTATACGACATATACTTCAACATCTGCAATATTAAAGCCATTTTTCCCCATAAAAGAAAGAAACTTGAAGAAGTTTTCTTTAATTGGGCGATACTGACCACACTACATGGCCATATGACCTATATAAACAAAGAAAATAAAACTTCACCATATAAAATAACACTTTAGTAACTTAATATTCAACTTTTAAAGAAAACTTAGGCACAATCATGCCAACTAAGTTACATGTTAAAACGCTAAAGTTGTAGATAACTTGTGAAAACAAATAATCTGAGGTTTGATGTCTAATCGTTTTCGTTTTATTCACAACAACATTTAATTTTATAACACATGAACTTGGTCAAGTGCATAAACAACATGTGCTCAAATGACAACATGAAAGTAAACTTTTCTAATAGAATTCATAAGCTTTGGTTTTTGTTTAAATTGACATGATACCAAGTATTTTCAATTTCATAGTTGAAAGACAACAAAATCAAAAAAATGTTCAAAATATAATCGAACAATAAAGAGAGGATATCATGGAATTGGCATTGCAATTATAAAAAATTTGTTTTACCCGTCCATCGATGTTTTGTCTGGCATTTCTAAAGCATTTTCTTGCTCAAAATAAGCATGAAGTGAAATAATCATATCCAAGACATGCTCTGCATTGTCTCCCCATCCTTTTTCCAATCACATTTCTTGTAACCTACCCACACCACAGTCAAGTAACATTCAAACGAAGGCATTGACATTTGTTTTTATCTTTTATATCTATAAACGTTGATCTGTTTTAAGAACATATTAATTCATATTTAAAGTCTTCATACCATGAGAAGATATCAATCAAGTAGGACATCAGAAAATCCGACATCAATGAGGTCCTAAAACAATTTCTACAATATCAATATTTGTATTCTTGTGATATATTGGGTAGAAAGAAGAACATATCTAAAAAAGAAAAAGCCATATATTACTTATGTTCAAACTCTGTATATGGTGTATTTTTAAGCAACTTTTTAAGATGTTCCTTTGTCTTTACCAAAGAAGACTGTAGCTTGGTTAAACTCTATATCCTTTCATTCAACATCAATTTCCGCAAGATAAATGTCACACATTATTCTTTCCCATTTCTCAACATGTTACATATCATAAATTGAAGGCCACATAAAACCAAGAGAAAACGATTTTCTAACCAAAACAAATTTTCAGCAGAAGTATCAACCCCCCAGCTTAGATGTTTCCCTCGATGATTCATCTCCATCCACTAAACTAACTATTTTCTGTTCTAAATCAGTTTCCATGGGAACATGCATAGAAGAGCTGGCATATTCTTGCAGCAGGGAAGACACTTCATCACCAGATCCAATTTTGCAATAGTATTTAAGATTTCAATCAATACATCCACCCCAAGACCCCTCAAAGAAGCAGAATGTCACATAAGCTCATCCAAGGCAGATGATAAGGACCCAGGAGTGTCACCTACCAAAGCCAATAAGTAGGTTTTTTATGTAAAAAATTTCACAAAACATCTTAGAGAACCACGATCATTAATAACTTGAAAACCAAGTTTATTGAGGCACAAAGCATCCAAACATTGTGGTATACAAGCTATTGCATTTGCAAAAGGGAGGACACCAAACATGATGGCAACTAAAAAAGAATTAAGCAGACCAACATCATCTAGAACAAAATAACAAGTTGGATCTTTGTCAGTAAGATCACTCATGACTGTAGCTGCAAGTGAAAAGACCCTAGCACCAAAGTCCTTTTATCTTCTGAATATTGTGCACAAGAAAAAATGGCAAAGAACCCTCTTCAAATCCATAAAGGTAAAAAGGTTGTCTGAGTAGCATACATCACTCATACCCACTTGCTTTCCAAACATAAATTCCAAGGATCCATGAGTTTCAAAATGCAAGACATCATCAACCTTAAATATTTTATCCAAAAATGAGTAATAAGCAACAAATCCATGGTGTGGACTTGTTGATTTTGCGAAATAAGCCTCATTGGATTGGCTTCATATCTTAAAGTTGGTTGCACTCCAATGAAAACATTTCCAAATTGTTTTCCATATACAATCAAGTTCTCCCTGTTAGAGTCTTATAATCACAGTGATCAAAATTACTCTTTTCACTATTGGTTATAGTCTTAGGTCAAATTATAATATTTTCAAATTAAATTTGACATCTCTCTTTGTTGGCAAAGTGCCTTGAGTCAATTTCTAAATGTATAATGCATATGTTACTCTCATCACAAGCCTAAGGTCATGGTTCATCAGAAAAACTCATGGGTCTTTTAAGGTCATTTGTTGCACACAGAGATAGTTTTACTTCAAAATCAGTTTTTGAAGTAATGGAAATGAATTTTACAAATGTGAAAGAGATTTTTGTCAATCAAAGACCAAAGAACAAAAACTTCCTTCATTTTATGCACAGGTGTTATGATTTGGGAGATATGCAAAGAAATTTGAGGCTTATGTTCAAAAAATCAAATTTAAAATTTGTTTTACTGTTTTAGTCATTGTTTTTTGACGCGTTTTTCTAACAGATGGAAAGGAATTTTGAGAAACCCAATGAGTTTTTTGTCACGCACGAGCCAAATATCCAAAAACTCTTTCATTTTCTTCACAAGGGTCATGTATTGGAATATTTGACTGGATATTTATAGCCTAGTTTTACAAATTTAAACATTTAATGATTTCATGTTTTAGACATGATTTTGCAGCACATATTCTGAGGATATGGAGATGAATCTACAAAAACGGAGAGAGGCTTCTCTCAAAATCTAGCTAATATACAAAGACCTCCTTCATTTTTGTAACATATGTCATTATTCGAGAGATACGAGTTAATATTTGACCCCTATTTTTAGAAATTTGGTCCCTATTACTAGCAGGGAGTGCCAAATTTAATGCAATTGTTTCTATCTTTATGAAGATGGTTGAGATCGACTCCCTTAGTCCAGGGATGAGGTAATTGTATATTTTTCATGAATTTTAGAGTGAAAAATGTTGGATACTTGAAGCTTTGACATTTTGGAACTGATGTACTTGATTTTTTGGCAGAATTAATATATTGTTGTAGCTATTTTTCTGGGATTCATGTGCTGTGGTCAGTGACATTGTTTTATTTAGTTATTCTTATGAATTTGATTGTTAGATGTTTCTAGCAGCTATCCATATTTATGCTCATGTTAATCTCTTAAGTTTTAAACATAATTCAGTGCCAAAAATGCTCTATTTTGTTTGAGATTATCATTTAAGTGTTTTTATCTTCCAAACAAGTGAATTCATGCATGTATGCTTACTTAATTCCTTCTATCTGATTTCCTCATCACCATACTACTACGACAAATCCATTTGTGTCATTGATTACATCTATCTTACCTCATTTAAATGACTACAGCTAATCTTTTGATCTATTTGGCCTAGTTACTAAACACATTGCTTCATATCCAACAAAACCTAAATCAAAACCCTACTAAGCTGATAACTAGCCTAAAATCCTAGTATTCTCTAGTCACTTCCATTCGCTGTGAGGTTTATTTTAGAGAGAGCCCTCTCTGATTTGGCAGGGCTAGCTACCAAGTCCAAAGTTGGTCTATGGTTACCTCTTTGGTTTCCTTTCTCAGCCATGGGAAACTAAGGAGTGCTAACACTCCCCATCATAATTAAAGTTCCCTAGAGGTTTTCCCTAGTTTTCTTCCAAAGCCTTAGCATAAGGTGTGAGTTGTTGGTACTCTCTCACATTCATTTTGTAATAAATATTAAGATTTGGGTTTTTGAACTTAACTTCTTTGCCATGAATTGTGTCTTTAATCTCCCCATCATAATTAAGGCTCCATGGGGGTTTGCCCCGGTTTTTTTCCAAAGCCTTAGCATAAGGTGTGAGTTGGTGGTACTCTCTCACATTCATTTTGTAAGCAATATTAAGATTTGGGTTGTTGAACTTAAATTCTTTGCCATGAATTGTGTCTTCAATCAGTGCTTCAGAAGTATATGGCAAACCTTCTACGTTATATCCATCTGTCTTTAGTTCATGTAATACACTGAAAATAAAAGAGAATACATTGAGGTAGGCTCCAGTGCAAACATTGGCTTTGTTAGGTGGGAAGCTAAATACATATACAGTTATTTTCTTGTCCTCATGTAAACATGCAAGTAATAATATATTGCATCAGTGAAGACTGTCGTTATACATAACTTCAATTATCTCAATTAGGTTCTAACATGCAAAACAAATTGAAATGGAATTTTGACATGATCACCTTCGTTATTTGCTTTCGCTGAGCCCACTTGATACAAAGTTGTTCAAAACACTTATGAAGTGCATGGGACTTTCCTACACATCAATATAAAGAAGTTAGAAACAATTTTTTACGGCCACTTCAAAAGAACCCTGCAATGGCTCAAGAGAAACTTTGATCCTACATATGTGTATGGTACCATGACCCCTATTTTGGTATTCTGACATCGATGTAATGATAATTTGAGTTTCACAACAAGGTTAACAATTTTAGACAGATTATATTGTTAAAAAATTATCTAATTGATGAACTTGTTGAAACAATGTTCAGAAAAACAATGAAACCTACCCATTCTTGCATCACAGCCTGAGAAAACAATCGGCTCCAAACCACCATCAAGCTCAGGAAGAGCAACCTGCCATGCAACTTGAATTGGATACAATCCCAAAGTGTTGATAATCCATTCCTCTGTAGTCTGGAACACTAGTGGTAAGGCCACAATGTAGGAAACATCAAGCTTGGACAAAGCTTTTATAGCACGAGGATGATCATGTCTAGCAGGTCCACCCACAAGTGTAAACACAATCAAGGAAACCAAAACATCTACAAGAGATTTCTTTGTTATTGGATCATACAAGAAATGCTCCATAGGGGTGGAAAAATCTAATCCACCTAAAAATATTGGCATAACCTTTGCACCTCTAACTTCCAATTCCATCACAACAGTGACATAGTGATTATCGTCACCAATAACAAGGTGGCTTCATTGCAAGGTGATACCAAAGACCGATGCATTTAGGTTTTTGAGTTTCTCATTTGCATCCTTTCTAGTGTCATACCAATTCAAATACTCTTTAACATCATCATACATGCAAGGAGCCAAAGGGTGCCATATTCCTATGTCCAAATAGATGGCTAGATTAGCAAACTCCAATTGTCTTTTATTGAGAGAAGGCACATACAACCCAACAATCATACTAAAGAAGTTTTCAATATTCTCTAGGGATCCAACTAACCAAAATTGCAAACTCGTGATATAGGCTCTAGCATCTTGAGCCTTGTTGCTTGGAAAATACTTGAGGACTTTGGGTAAGGTCCTAATTAACAAGCTGAAGCATGCTTTACTCAAAGCCCGATGACTTCTTATTTATTTTAAACAATTGAAATAGACGACTTTTGGATTGGTCCAACTGATACATACTGAGCATGGTTACCATGTATCTGATGCCTTAGAAGGAAGGACTACTATTTTGGATCCTCAAAGACAGAAAATGGCATTGACTGACTGTGATCACACTTCAGCTAGTGACACCTTTGCAAAGAGAGATATCCCTGGAGATCTTCACCAAAAGGAATGTAAATTAAAATTCAACAATGACTCTCGAGGTAGCCATCCTACTGGTGATGAAGAGGCTACGTCCTCTCATACTATGGGCACTAAGAATTTATGTGATATCTCAGGCAAAGTTTTTCCCGATTGTAAGGTTGAATTGTCTTCCAGGTCCCTTGATTCATTCAAGTGCTCTAGTAGAAAAGAAAATGATAATTGGCAAGACTTGCAGGCAGAGGCTTTCAAATCCAATTATTTACCTGGTAATGATTATTGTCTTGAAGGATCTTGGAATGGGTGCAATCAAAGAGATGAGGAAGCACCTGAAAATGGTCTCCAAAAGGCACACCATGAAGGGTAAGAACTTCCTCAATAACCCAACCATTTCCATTATCAAGCTTTGACTTTTTCTTGATACTTGTGATCTCTACACCAAACCTGGAAACATTTCTATTGAACTTGTACCAAATCTGTCTTTGGTATAATTTTTGTTTGTAAATTTCCCATGTTGTGGTTTTGTAGTTCAGACAACCAGATTTCTCCATTATCTCTTTGTCTAAGCGACCCCCATCATATAACTCCATGAGTGACTCAACCTGTCATTAGGAATTGCAAAAACAATATTAGTATTGATGTCTTTCTGAGCAACAAGTAATATTGAATTAGTAAGAGCCTCTTTCCACAAGTTGTTGAATTTCATTGTTTATTATATCAATGATGTAGCACGATCTTACCAAAACAAACCATCAACACAACAGTTTGAACTTTGTCTAAAACAACCTAAATATTAGATTGATAACTTCACAGGAATGCAGAACAGGGGTTATGCCTCATGAATTGAGATACTTACGCTGAATGGTAATGTTTGTGAATGGAACTTGGTCATGCTCGCTTCCTCAACACCCAAAAAATATCCAGAATCTTCATTTTGGAGATCCCCTGAATCTGTCAGTTCTTCGTCCTCTACTATTTGCATTTTCTGCTCAAAACTCAGTGCCCTATTCCTCCATAGTGCCATGATTGTCCTATTTGACATAGAACTTGTAGTTTCTTAGGAATTAGACAAGAAAGATATTTCATGCTTTGTTCAAAATACCAAACTAGCTTGTCTCAAATTCATGCACATCCACTCTTGATTTTTAATTTTCTTTATTGGAATTCATGCAAATCAATCCTCTTTTGTTGATCCAATATTACTTCTGCCATTTTCACAAGTGACAGAGGACAATGTATGGTTGCTACGATGAGTAAAGAACTCAATGTGTACCTGCATGCAACATTGTAGGAAACAAAGGACTGAAAAATGGACCTTGAGTCTTCCTTTGTCATCTGTGTCCTTTGCACCATGGCTAACATCAAGGCATATGCTTCTGTGAAGGAAGATGACCAAAGATGGACTACCCATTGATGCTAAGGAAGGAGGCAACTCCACTATTTCCTCTATATTTTCCCACATGAAGGAAAATTTGGTTTTATGTCCAAAGAGATTTGGATAGAAATATAGCATCCTTGTAGATGAGAATAAGCGACCCTACAAAACATAAATTCACTTGAGACCCATGTTCTAGTCTATTATTTGCAAAAACTCATGCAAATGTAGCTAAGTGAGGCATAGATACCTGAAGAGGAACTTTATGTTTCAAGTAGCTAGAAAAATCATTAATCAGAAACTCCTCACTTGGAAGTGAAAATAGCTTATGGAATGTTGAATTTGTCTAAGGTGAGCGCCGAGTAATCTGCATAGAATTCTTTCTCATTCTCATGATGTCCAAACAAATAGAGCAATCCATTGAACTATATGTATGCCAAAGAAAATACAAGTATCTACTTGAGATTTAATATCGAAAGATGAATACCTTTTTTCCATCTTCCTTTTCCATCTTTGTTATGTACTAAGTAACCACATTAGGACCCTTTGTATTTGTCAGAAATATCCTAAGGTGAAACTTCGATTGGCAAGCTTGTGCTAGTCTTCCCTGAAGTGGCATCCACAAATCAACCAGTTCCTGCGAAGTAAATTTCAGAAAATTGATCTGAGCAGACCCTAGAGATGTAGCCTCAGAAAAAGGCCCTTCAAAGTCAAAGACTTCTACATCCATCACCGAAGGAGGCTCTTTTGTCGCATCATATTCGAATATTTCTGCAGAATTATTTGGAGAATGAAAGTCAGAATGGAAATCATGAACATAGGCATGGAGAAGCATAGAATCTCAAGCACAAAATATTTGGATAGTTTTATGACATTTTACCATGCTATTGAGGATCCAATGTCTGCAGTTTGATTGAACTTGTTCGAGGTTTCCCATTACAAGTAAATACCACATATGTATTTGAATAACCAGTAGCATCTGCAGCAGAGAAATTCCTTCCTTCAATTAGGGTGACTGTTAGTAGCCATCCATCTCCCTGTGCTTTAATTCCATGATCACCAGCTGTAATCAAGCCATGAATAAGTTTGAGAAACCAAAATGTTTTTTAACAATTGCCAATCTTACTTTTATCTAAATAAGAGCTCTAGGAATTGAAATGGCTCAGAGCACGAATGACATATTGTCTTACCCTATTGGAACCGTGCATACATGAAATGTGAAATCATCTTGAAAATATGATCCACTTGGATAAAAGGTAACCCACATGTAATAAATTCTCCCAAATAATCAGGTAAATCTAGCCCACCAAATTCCAAGACCTGCATCACACTGGGATTGGCCAAGAAGAAGTGAAAAAGGAGATATGCCAAAGAAAATAATGTAGATACCAAGGTAAAAACCCCAATATAAGTAACAATAATCTTCCATTCCAACTAGGAATCCATTTTCAAATCTAACCTTTGTTGTTCTTGCTCAGAGGCCAAGGATGAAATATCCAGTGGTGTAGCACACTGAGAAAGCAACTTGGAAAATTGTTGGTAACTGTCCTTCAGTCCTTGACTTGCCCCACATTCAATCATGTTTTTCATCATTGTAATTTGAATAAAGTTTCATTCTCCCAGAAACAGAAAGATGGGAGGATTCCTTTTCGGTTGGTACTTCTGGCCCTAGTGTGATGTAGAAAATAAATTCACACCTAAATGAACTTCCATATGGAACATATGGCGTACTTATACTTGCTAATACTACAAATTACCTTCCTATCTACTATGAGATAAGTGTGTTCTTATGTAGCTTTGACGACCTTCACTAGTTTAGTTGTCGCTTTGGTTTATGTGACCACTCTTTTCATGGTTTCCCCCGTTGCTTTTCTCCAAGGTCCTTCAACAAGGTCAATTTTCCCCTCTAGTTGTGCTAAATCATGCTTGAAATCACTATTGGGCCCAAATAGGATGGAATTTATATTTATAAGACTAGTAGCATAGGTTTTGTCTGAAAGAATTCCTCCTGGCAGAGGGATAGGAATTTCCTGTTTGCCTGAACCTATGCTATCAAAGCCTTCGTAAAAAAACCCATGTGACTGTTCTTCCTCTTAATTATCTTCACAATCCTGGTAATTTTCTAACGATTATGACTCAGCCCTTTCAATCTGGTTGGTAGTTTCAGTAGTTTCTGTAATTTTGTTGGTAGTTTCTGTATTTTTGTTCGTGAACATTGCAAAGAATCTTCCAGCAAGGGATAGGGTATTCATTTTATCTTCTTGTACAGATGATGTTTCTTCTGACACTCAAGATCCAAAGGAGGACAATGAACTGTTGGAAATTCTTGCTAGTGTTTCCATTGGTTTCGTTGACTCCCTTGCGCTAAGGCTTTCTGCATTAACATATCTGGTCAACCCAAACTCTTGATGAAGAAATTTGTTGTAATTCTCTCTACCATATAGAAATACGATGAGAAGAATCTCCCCTGAATCGCAAACATCACTGAGTGTTAGTTTTTGAGTTTTGGTAAAGAAGTATCTGACTAGGTAATCGAATGCATTCTTGAGTGTACCCCCTTACAATCAACTCTATTCCAAACTGCAGCTAAAAGACAAAAATTAGGGGGCAGAGAAGAATGGATTCAAAAAAACCCTTTCAAGTTCAGGAGTCAAATCAAATCATGGGTGAATGATAGCCTCAGTCAAATTGATGCAAGTGAAAATTATCTTAGTTTTTTCCTTAAAGGGGTATAGAATGCATGGATAGGAAAACCTAGAAATTATGCCATCCCTAATTCATTAGCCTATCAATTTGAAGAATGATATAAGACATGATGAAAATACTCTATGTTCAGTGACTAATAATGCAAACTCTTCCAATTCAGAAGCTAGTTTTTAATCCAAACAAACATTAAAAGAGTGGACACAGAGACGTCAACCAGTAAAGTGAACTCAGAAATGTTTTCTGCCTTGACTCCGGCAGAATATAGCAACATGTATCAAGCTCAAGTTCTTAGTGAAGGTACTATTGATGATAATGTTCACTCATTTGCTGATTTTCTTGGGGAGAGATGCAGTCCGAAATCCAAGACATTAGATAATTATTTTACTGAAACTAAAGGTAGAACAATTGGACATCAAGGTGGAGATTTCGAGACATATTCAGGGAAAGATGTTGGTTTACCTCTGCAAGATATCTCATTGGGTGGTCAAAAGGATGAGGAACTGATTGTTGAAGTTGGATTGGAAAGAGTAACTCAAGAATCAAACTAGATGTTAAAACACACGCCAAGGTTGGAAATTTAGGATCATAGGTATAGCTTCCCCAAAGACCCTGAATTGTCTGAGAATTATAGGTGTGATTTTTCTGAGAAGGACATGGTTAGTGCAGTAATAGAAGCATTGTCAGGACCACCTGAACAAGAAAAAGAGTGCAGACTCGACGATGAATATTTTGTTACAATCAGAATGGGGGATTTTGTACAAGCTTCAGATATTCTTGAAATGTCAAATGAGTATACAAGCAAAAAACAAAGTGAGCTATGTGACTCCAAAAAAGAAAGTGAAATTAATTCCAAAATTGAGCATGTATCATTCAGTGTCAATCCAAACAGTTTGGGTACAGATACAGAGCTTTGTGCAACATCAGAAGGGTGGAAGAGTAATGATACAGATACTTTATATCTTCTTCTTGAATGTGACAAGACCCAACAGGCTCATGTTTTTCAAGGTATGCCTTGGTTTATGTTTACCATTCACTGCTTACAATGTTTTTAGACCATTGTAACTTCCAATTATTTGCTTTTCAATTATGTTGTTTTGCAATGACAACAAAAATTATACAAATTTGTAGCCTCATAATCCAAACCAAAAATCAGTTTGACAGGTCACAAGAATAAGTATTCTTGAAAAATACAAACCATGTCTGGCTTGTACATAGACTCACTTGCACCATAAAGTGACTTTGCAGCAGTACCATCCACAACAAATTCCTTTTCAAGTTCCCTGTGAACTAAACACAGTCAACAAGATCAAGAAAAGCCATCCAAATCCAGCATTCACTATTTTCTGAGTCAAGAGCATATATCTCTCAATAACACAAAGTAAGCTCCTACGTGTTTCCAAGAGATCCAAAAGTTACTTCATTTAACCCCCTCAATTTAATAAAAATAAATGAAAATTCCGAATCAAAGTCAACAATTCACAGATAAGGAAATAATTGCTTAAGAAGCATATCCAGGTTCCATTTGTAATTATCATGAAATAAATTTACTTGGGGAATTGTACCTTTTCAAAGAAGAGTAAGTTCTATTCAAAGAAGCACCTATTTTGTCATGAGACTCATATGAACTGTATCGAACAAGAAAATAAATTGTTTAAAATGTTTCATCATTTCTAGGATATATTCTACTCGAAGCACTAATTGCTTTACAACTGGGAATGATATTTGTAATTGGAGTAAAACAGATGACCAATCATAGAGAGTGCCAATGGACTGCCATTCAGATTTTTCAGCGGACTTAAGATTTTTCAGGATTGGCAGGATTATAGCATTTCCACTGGATTGCAGAATGATCAATTTGCATGGGATGAATTGATATTGTTGGAATTTTATCATTATTATTTTTATATTTTATAATTTTAGAGATGGGGACCCTTATAGAAGGGACCCAGATGTCCCATCACTCCCCTGGATTTTCCTAAAATTTGGGGGTGCTCCCACTCATCCCCCTTGTGTAGATCCCCACTCGTGCGCTCCCCTGTCCCGTAAACTTGGTAGAACATAGGGTAGAATAGAACAACATTCTGCATAAAGTTTAAAAGCATTTTGCATTATGCATTTCAAATTCCATCTCATATTGAATACTAAGTTCTAACAACTTCTAGGCCACAATCCCGATGGTTTCCCTGTTCCAAATGTTGTGAAATCTACTTGGCACTTTACATCAAGGAGAACCCCTGCTATTGAAGCAGGGTACTTTAACCACAACAACACTTAGCTAATGGGACGTCCATCGCACTCCCCATTGAATCTTCTTCAGCATTTTACTGTTCCCTCTATATGGAGTTAATTTGCTTTCTCCTCTCAACTAAGATATATGAGTTCGTTAAGACTTATTAAATCGGTGTATGCATATCTTACTAGACAGAGGCCACAAAAAATCATTGACTAATTAACTAATCATTCAAAATCTCTCATAAGTGGGCCAAAAAACCAATACAGGCCCATACTAGAGCTCAAAGTGGACCATGAAATCATTTGACAATGTATGAATGCTGGAAATATTTTCTTTATTCAAGGGGTTGATCCTCCTGCCGGAAGGTGTGAACCTTGGGTCTTCTACTGGCATCGGAAGCCCACTAAATTTGATTAATTTTTTTTGTAGCTCAAGACATGTATTTCTGCAGGGTAGGGTTTAAATGACACCCAATGTCAGGTAGGGTTTAAGTCCCTCAATCCTAGTTACTCTATGGGGTTGTGCTTGAGAGAAGCAACTCCCCATAGATATGCCACTGAAACTTGCTGTCTTCCATACATGATATACTAATCATATCAATATGTTGAAACACTGGCTGACATAGGAAAATTTAAGACCTTCCATCCTGGTTACTCTATGGGCTTGTTCTTGAGAGATGCAGCTCCTCACGGATCTTCCACTGAAACTTGCAGTCTTCTATAGATGGCCTACTAATCATACGTTGAAACACTGGTTGATGTAGACCATAAAGAAGGGTTCGGACGACTGGTCTCCACCTTGCAAAATTTCCCTTATAAATTTGAACACTTTAGCATTTAGCTTACCTGGTGTATCACATAAGGTGGGAAAACCCTAAAGGATTTCTGGCCCAAGGGTCTACTGGCATCACCCTTGTCCATCCATCATGCGGATGAGGTCTATCTAATTCAGAAAAAGAGGAAAATGTCATGGGTGGAAAACTCAACCTGCAAAATTGTTCTCATGAAGACTGAATGAAATGGTTTTGGTCTTCATAATTAGTGGTCTTGCTCACACAATTAACTTATCAACCACAGTCATTCTAACCATCATATATCCAGAAACTGTTTCACAGTCATGTTAAAAGTGGGGTATTATATTCATTAATGTACAAAAAGTTCACATTCGTAAGGAAAAGAGGAAGAGCTTAGAGTCAAGATCTGTGATCCCCTGTTATATGGGTTAATATTGTTTGTATATGATCAAATTGGCAATGTAGCAAGATGTTATGCTCTGCATGTTGTATATGCATAGCCATTTGGACCTGTTTTGATGTCTTGTTTCCCTGTCTTTAACGATATGGTTACTCAAGGAGTTACTTGACATCAACATAGATTTATTCTCTCTATTTGATGTCAGATATGTTTATATGATTTTATGCTTTTTATTTCTTCTCAATGTTGACTAGCCTATATGCTTGCATGATGCAGGGAAAACTCCCCTCGCCCATTTCGATGTCTTGATTTCTAGTACATGAGGGAGTTAGTTCATGTTTATTTAACTAATTTTGAAGGTATTTGTAGAAGATTTGTGGACGAAAAATGTGAAAAGCTTGGGAAGTTAGTAGAGGATAATGGTAGATGGCCTAGGTACTGAATTTTGTTGAGCATTGTTTTTATTAATCCTTGGCACTCACTGATATTGGTGTATTATGGGGTTCATGTACTGTTGGAATTTAAGTAGGTGAATAAGGAAACCTATCCAAACTTGTAGATTTCTATAAAGCAATGACTAAATTATAGGCTTTTATTTTTACCACGTGCGTCTCTATTTGTTCCATGGTTCAGATTAGTTGGAGATGTTATTGTCTTTTAAGAGATGCATGTATGGAGATTTTGGCAGTTTTCGTGCTTTTTGGTCAGCAATGGAGGAAAATGTGCAGCAACGCTTGTCAAGAGAGAAAATTGATGTGATCCTAAAAGAGATTGTGAAGCACTTTTTCAACGAGAAGGAAGTTACTTCAACATTAGTTATGGATTCTCTCTATAGTGGTTGCAAAGCCCTCAATTACCAAAGCAGAAACAAGAAGGAAAAGTGAAACAGTGTAGAGGTGGACAATACATCATTCCAAGTTGTTTGGGTGGAGAAAGATACTTTTGTTCTGTCAGATGATGTTCTCACCTTGTTGGAAAAGGAAGCTACAGAACCATTACCACTTTTTAATGAGGACAAGGGCCCTCAGAATCGTACAAAGGTAAGAAATGGTTATGATCTGATATTTTGCATATAGTCATCTCAAAATAAAATCAGGAAGTATTTGATTGCTGGCTTTGATGTTATAGGTATGGATGTTAACTTTGTTTTGGCAATTTTAACCTCTATGAATAAAACCTGGGGCTTTTCTCTCATCATTGGTTGAATGTGGTTAAGGTTTTAAACTTTGGTATAAGTCGGTGCTCCAAATGACCATGGAGATTTACTCACCACCTGTAGTGAATCTAGGCAATGAGGAAAAATGTGTAGAGTTATTTGTCTCTCACTACCATGCTGGAGATGATGGTGGCCGCTATTTTAAATATTGTCAATCCTATAAACATTTTTGCATGCTCCATTAGACAACCCCTAGCTATAGATGTTACAGTTAGAAGCACATTTGCGGTCATCAAGAAGGATCTTGATGAAAGTTGCCCGTGTAGATCAAGATTTCAACATAGAATGTTAGGGGAACCACTGGTGATGATAGATAGACCAATGTTAGAAGTTAGAACCCTCATGGCCAATCTGTTGCCTACATACAGTTGTTCTACTTTCTCATGAAAAGTGGACATCTATATCTAATGTTTAGAATTAGTACATCTATCAGATCACTGGTTTCCATCAACTATACATTTTGATCCTGTAATCAGTTTGGAATTTTACTATCTTTGCAGATGTACAAACTCCATCTATTGAATAGATCTGCACAATTAGTTTCAAGTTTAATGGTGTCGATCATAGGAGCAGAAACAACCCCACAGACCTTGGCCATAAATGGTGCCTTGCATAGAATGTTGAACTTCCTTCAACTTCTTAGCATTATTTATCTTTGGTACATGGCAACGTTTATTATCAGACTCTTCCCATCTCATCCAAAGGCAATGATCCACTGATTTGATTTTTTTAGAAATGGGAGTCGGACGTAAACACTCGAACAATTTTGTCTGCGTTACCCCCATCTCCAGTAATCAGGGCACTGTGTTATATAAAGCTTTCAAGGTTAAGTCTATTTCAATGATTGTTTTAGATACAAGAGCTAGATTCCATAGGTTCTTTGAAGTTAGGCAATTAATTTTGTGTTCAACAATGGCTGCTTCTATACAAACTTGGTAAACATTCCTCCATAGGTATTTACAAGCCCCTTTTTTCCTTGATTTGTAATCGATCTAGAGTTTCATTTCTAGGATTTCTACATCACAACATATCTAAATCTCTTTGTAAGATGGTAAAATATTTACTCAAGGTAACATCTGATCAATAAGTAAAGGTTGATTTGTCAGTTTTTGTAGCTACGAGTCATTGTCATCAACAAGAAATTAGGCAAGTTCATGGTTTTTCCAATCAGTTCCGCTATATGATTATTCTAAAGGAAAACTGGAAAGTCCTCTATATCGCAGACACATAAAAATTAGAATATAACATGAGCTGCTTGCAGTCATTAATATATTGGATGAAGATGACAGTCAATCCTAAAGCTGTAATTACAACTTTGGTGCAAGTTCAACAAGGAACAGGCTCAACAACAGACCATTGGAACCAACAAAATTTGATTTGAAGTCTTCTACAAATTTGTATCAAAACCAATATAAATCAATAGAATAAGGAGATTGTACCAAACAACATGGCCTTAGACCAGCACAAAAGTTTGGAGTGCATTCAACTAGGGACATTGAAGCTAACTGATCAAAAATTGTATTCAGAGGGAATTAAGCTAAAATTTGCAGTAATTGGGCTAATATTCAAGCAATCTTCAGAAATATTAATATGTCATGTATATGTTTGCAAGTTGGACAGATAAATCCACCCAATTTGGCATACTTGTTAAAAAAACCAAAAATAACTTTAGAGATGGCACAAGCACGAAATGACTTATAATGAGTAATAGTATTCGAATTTCAAAATGATAAAACCAACCACCTATGTGTAAGTTCTCAACCTCATTGAAGTTATTCCTATGCTTTACTGAGTTTCAGGGGCTAGAAAGGGGGATGGGGGAGTTTAGAGGATGACCGTAGAGGAGATCCAAATGGAGGATGACAGGAGAGAAGATCCCAAAAATGTATTAGTTATAATATTTTGTTATCTATTCTGAAACTAAACTAATTTAGAAGTTACAGAGTTTAGGCTTCTGTGATCCATATCAAGTTTGTGAGAGATTTTTCAGCGAAAATCACGTGAAATACCATTTGTCGACGCGTTTCGTACCAACCAGTGTGATTCATCCTCAGGACAAGTTGAAGAAACAGATCCAACTTAGTATGTTAAATAGTCTGAGCAGAGCCTCCAACAGCTAACTTGACCAACGGCTAGTTTGACTCTAGGACTGGGGTCAAAATTATTTTAATAATTTAATTAGTTATATTCAGGACCAATCCCTTGAAAATATATATATATATATATATATATTTTAATGGGTGTTTAATTCAAAAAGCATCATTAAAAATTATAAGTTAATTAGTATTTAAATGGAAAATTAGTTACATAAATGACCTTATAATATAAGAATAAATTATATGCATAAATATAAATATATAAAATAATTTTAATGGGTGTTTATTTAAAAGTATTATTAAAAATTATAAGTTAATTAGTATTTAAATGGAAAATTAGTTACAAAAAGGACCTTATAATATCTGAATAAATTATATGCATAAATATAAATATAGGAAGTAATATAAATAGGCTGTTAGGTTAGTTAGAATTAATAAATATAATGAAATGAGAAAATTAACTCTAAAAAAAAAAAAAAATTAATAATAATAATAATCATAATAATAATAAAAATAAAAATAATAATAAATAAATAAACCTAAAAAAAAACCACCTTAAGAGGAGGGCAGAAAAAACGACTAGGAAGAGAGTGCTGGGACCCAACACCTACTGATTTTCCAGCCATCCTCTCTATTAAGATTGCTTGGCCTCTTTTCAATCTCAAGCGCTTCCCTAAATTTCCGATGATGGAAGTGCGAAACCTCAGCAATAACACTAGCCTCCTCAATACAAACATGATGATTGGTTTTCTCAGCATGTTCAGTGAAAGCGGAAGACTTAGCTCTCCTATGCTTAAGGTCCGCTGCGTGCTCACTAATCCTTTGATTAATAGAGCGACCAGTCTCCCCAATATAGGGGGTCCCACAGGAACAGGGGATAATATAAACACCTTTCATATCCTTAGGGTCGATAGGATCCTTCACTGATCTGAGGGACATACGAATGGTGTTCAGGGGCCTAAAGGTCACAGGGATACTATGCTTCCTGAGAATCCTTCCAATCTTATCAGTGGTCCCCTGAACATACGGAAGATGGACACCTGGAATTCGTTCCTTCGGTTCCCTTTTAGTCAGAGAATTCTTGGTAGCTTTAAGGAAAGCCTTCTGACCCATGTATCTACTATAACCATTCTCAACAAAGACATCAAGCAGATGGGATTTTTCTTTCTCAAAACTCTTCTTGTCCGAGATCCTTAGGGCCCGAGTAGCAAGGGTATTGAGAACACCCATCTTTTGAGCCGGGAAATGGTGGGAACTGGCATGAAGATACTGCTCCGTATGTGTTTTCTTCCGAAAAACATGGTGGGCGAGGGAACCATCACTATTCTTAGAAATAAGAATATCAAGGAATGGAAGGCATCCATCAACTTCCTGCTCCTTAGTTGATGGATGCCTTCCGTTCCTTGATATTCTTATTTCTAAGAATAGTGATGGTTCCCCCTCCCACCAAGTTTTTCGGAACAAAACACATACGGAGCAGTATCTTCATGCCAGTTCCCACCATTTCCCGCCTCAAAAGATGGGTGTTCTCAATACCCTTGCTACTCAGGTCCTAAGGATCTCGGACATGAAGAGTTTTGAGAAAGAAAAATCCCATCTGCTTGATGTCTTTGTTGAGAATGGTTATAGTAGATACATGGGTCAGAAGGCTTTCCTTAAAGCTACCAAGAATTCTCTGAGTAAAAGGGAACCGAAGGAACGAATTCCAGGTGTCCATCTTCCGTATATTCAGGGGACCACTGATAAGATTGGAAGGATTCTCAAGAAGCATAGTATCCCTGTGACCTTTAGGCCCCTGAACACCATTCGTATGTCCCTCAGATCAGTGAAGGATCCTATCGCCCCTAAGGATATGAAAGGTGTTTATATTATCCCCTCTTCCTGTGGGACCCCCTATATTGGGGAGACTGGTCGCTCTATTAATCAAAGGATTAGTGAGCACGCAGCGGACCTTAAGCATAGGAGAGCTAAGTCTTCTGCTTTAGCTGAACATGTTGAGAAAACCAATCATCATGTTTGTATTGAGGAGGCTAGTGTTATTGCTCAGGTTTCGCACTTCCATCATCGGAAATTTAGGGAGGCGCTTGAGATTGAAAAGAGGTCAACCAATCTCAATAGAGAGGATGGCTGGAAAATCAGTAGGCGTTGGGTCCCAGCACTCTCTTCCTAGTCGTTTTTCCCGCCCTCCTCTTAAGGTGGTTTTTTTTTAGATTTATTTATTTATTTTTATTTATTTATTTTTATGTATTTATTTATTTATTATTATTTTTATTTTTATTATTATTATGATTATTATTATTATTAATTTTTTTTATTTTTTTTTTAGAGTTAATTTTCTCATTTCATTATATTTATTAATTCTAACTAACCTAACAGCCTATTTATATTACTTCCTATATTTATATTTATGCATATAATTTATTCAGATATTATAAGGTCCTTCTTGTAAATAATTTTCCATTTAAATACTAATTAACTTATAATTTTTAATAATACTTTTAAATAAACACCCATTAAAATTATTTTATATATTTTTATATTACTTTATATATTTATATTTATGCATATAATTTATTCTTATATTATAAAGTCCTTTATGTAACTAATTTTCCGTTTAAATTAACTTATAAATTTTATTTTATTTTTTTAACTAATTTTCTAACTAACCTAAACAGTCTATTTATATTAATTTATATATTTATATTTATGAATATAATTTATTCAGATATTATAAGGTCCTTTATGTAACTAAGTTTCCATTTAAATACTAATTAACTTATAATAATACTTTTAAATAAAATTATTTTATATATTTTATATTACTTTATATATTTATAGTTATGCATATAATTTATTGGAGTTGTTTATAATGAGACTTTTTGGAAGCTTTTCTGATGGGTTTTTCTGGTCAAAATCCGACAGCAATTTATTGGAATCACAAGTTTGATAGCTAGTTTCTGCACAATCAAAGCGTCCCAGGGGTTTTTCAGGGTGCTGAATCCAAATATGCAGTTAAAAAACCATTTTAAATAATACAAAATTTATTCATCCTTTATGTAACTAATTTTCCATTTAAATACTAATTAACTTATAATTTTTAATAATACTTTTTGAATTAAACACCTATTAAAAAAAAATTATATATTTTTATATATATTTTTAAGGGATTGGTCCTGAATATAACTAATTAAATTATTAAAATAATTTTGACCTCAGTCCTAGAGTCAAACTAGCCCTTGGTCAAGTTAGCTGTTGGAGGCTCTGCTCAGACTATTTAACATACTAAGCTGGATCTGTTTCTTCAACTTGTCCTAACGATGAACCACACTGGTTGGTTCGAAACACGTCGACAAATGGTATTTCATGTGATTTTCGCTGAAAAATCTCTCACAAACTAATTTAGAAGTTATACATCAATAGTTCGCATCAAGACACTATTCTCAACTAGAGAAACAACATTATTGAAAATACCAAAATTTGTACCGTGAATCATGCTGCAGAAAAGGGGCATGGAAATAAATTTAAAACAACTATGATGGAAGTGAGTAATTCATCTGAGGCAATGAAGACTATTCTACATAGGTTTTTTGTCATGTCATTATACACATGATTGGGATAAACAAATATTGTCAAAGTGGGAGGGGTAGAAAAGAATGGAAATGTGGAATGAAGAAATTTATCAAAAAAATGACAGACATAAGGTTCTCTGTAAGGAGATAAGGATTTTTGAACTCCAGGAAAATAGAAACAGATCATGTACTCAGTTACTATACCAAGGTAAACAAATTGGAGTTTACTCGTTCCATTTTAGCAACAACAACCTCAAGCAAGACTTTTTTTCTTTGGAAGAATTAGTTCAAGTGCTAAATATGGCTAACCAATCAGATAAGATTCTCTCCTTTGACAAAGTCAGTGTAAGAACCTTGTTTTTAAGGTAATTCAAATATGCAAGACTGCCAACTACAAACAAAGCAAGTTGAAATAGCATTTTTCCTCACATAATTAGTATGTGAAATTTGACTTGGATTTGAATAACACTATATAAAAGCCGACTGTGGAAAGAAAACAATTTAAGCTTTCAATATTGATCATCATGTAAAGGTGAGTTAGGACCTTGTAAAATTGAAGTGAAACAACTGATTTAGATAAGGAGAATTAGGGTTTCATCATAAGTCAAACTTTGACAAGGCTAATAAGGTCTCTAGTTAATCCTCTTCCTGATTAATCATCTTTCACCCACCAAAATTGTGACCAACTCCACCAATGAACACATGGAAACTTGACACCACACTCTATACCTGCCATAAATAGAAATTGCTAAATATAGACATGACAAAAAAGCATCCTTAACTCCAAAAAAAGAAAAATAGGGAAGATTGAATACGAAGGTAACATCTGTGCGACTACCATCAAATATAGCAAGTCTAAAATTAGAGACAGCTAAAAATAACAACATCTCGCATGTGGATGAAAGCAGTCTCATTCAACTCGCTTCTCTACAAGGAACCCAAATATGTGCTCAGAAATTACATGCCAGTGCTGAAAAGAAAAACTGTTAAAAATAGCAGTTGTAAAATTGCTTACACATCACCCAAAACAGGCTGATCAGAATCATGAAGTTGTGAATTCTAAGAATATATAAATATCTCTGCAATAAGGGCCCAAGATCTCTGGCTCTTGGAAAAAAGAAAACTGCAAAAAATAGTTGTTTCTTGGAATCTGGTGAAATTGGCTCTGATAGAAGCTCTAATCACTGTAAATGTTTCGATGCACCTATAATGGAACCAACCTGATGGAATATTGTTGGATCTTAGCTCTCTAGTTCCACAAGCAAATTTGGGGGTTACACCTATTGTAGCTGAATTTTTCCAGCTGGGGAGAACAATGCTCCTGAAGCATAAACCAGGGAATGGTAAAAAAAATAGTGTTGATCTTCAAGTTATATGCTCCCTTGCATTAGGAAGACCCTCGTGGCTTTCTTGAAGATGATAAAAATAATCATTAAAGGGATACCATAACCCTGTAGCAAGTAAAGCTATGAATGAGTTAGTGGGTTTGTCTTCAACAGTGGATCGCCTGTTATTTGATGATATTTCTTGCTTTCTGGAAAGTGTCCATCATTCTCAAAAACTGGTAAGTCCTAGGGAAGAAAATATTTTGAAAGGCCAATATGATCCCATAAAAATACCAAAATCAAATGAATTGGGTTTGGGTTATTCATTCAAGATATTGCAACCAAGGCCCAATCATAGCCAATTTAGTCCAGTTTTGGATATTTTATCTTCAAACTACCACCTGCCTACGCCGAAAATAAAAACTAATTCCTTTGTCTTCAAGGGACAATACACCAATTTTTTCAAAAGCACAGATTGTACAAAGATCAACAAGACCCACTGATTTAGGTTCAAACTCACTTTTTCATTCCTCTTTAATGAATTTTATAGTTTCTGAGCCAGAGTCTTTAAAAGATTCAACAAAATATCAAAAGCTAGAAGGTTGTTAGTTACCAACTCTCTCTTTCCATGAAACTGTAGCATTTTAATGTTATTAAAGTTCTGTTTCGACTGATGATGGTTCCCTTTCAGAAAGCACGATAATAAAACATGTTTAATCTGTTTTTCTGAGACTGTGAGTACGAATTTCCAAAGACCATTATGATGTTTATGGAAGGAAGAATTCATTTCTTGTGTAGCCAAGAGAATGCATCCTTGCTTGAAGATTTGAAAAATACCTCTTCAAAGTCCTTTGTTATTAATATCTTTTTCCGTGTAAATCCAAAGAATAATGATGGAATTTACCAGACGTAAAAAATGTTCCAAGCAGTTAAGACACAATGCATTGTGGATCCTCCGGTTGTTGGTTGGATTGTAAAAGATCCTCCAGAAGGACCACTTTTGGAAAAGTGGGGAGAAGCATTGAAGGATATAGGATTTCATCTAGTTTTATTGGAAGGATGAGGTAGAGATAAAAAAATACTCTCTTCCTCTCTGATATTGTTATTGTTACAGAGAAAGGGCTAGAATTTTTTTACCGCGATGTGCTCTAAATCTTTTCCTGATGTGCTGTTCTCATATGATCATAAAGAAGAGCCACATAATTTTCCAAAGCCCACAGTTGATGCAAATGGAATGGAGCCTAGTGCTACTAAGATAATTTTGAGGTCTCATAAGAAAGATACGATAGATGATTCCACGGGTAGCATCAAGTTGGACTTGATCGACAGAAGAATGAGGAGACTGAAAAGGTTTGTTGTGGGGGTCCTGGATCAAATGACGGACAAGGTTCTTCTAAGGCTACTTATGATTTGGTTGCCTACAAAAATGTGGAAGAAATTCATTTTTTAAGAGACTTGATAATTCAAATTGATCACAAGAATGAGGCAGTTTTCCTACCAATGTATGGCTGAATGGTCCCATTTCATATTTCCACTATTAAAAGTGTTACAAGCCAAGAAGATGATGGCAGCTCTTGTATTCATGTTATTTTTAATATACCTGGGGCCGGATTCAATTTGAATGATATCTATCTAAAAGGAATCTCTTTTCGTTCAAAAGATACAAGGCATGTTAACCAAGTCGTGCAGTTGGTTAAAGCTCCGAGGGGCCATGTTTCATCAAAATAATCTATTAAATCTGAAAGAGTTTTACTGGTATCTCAAAAAAAGATGTAGTTTTAAAAAACAAAGCCTATAAACTCGTCAGTTTATTGGTTCAACCTTTCATTTGGTGGCAGAGGAAGAAAGATGACTGGAACATTAGAAGGACATTGGCTTGGTTTTTGTTACTCACCCATGAAGAAGGAAGAGAGAGTAGATATCGTATATAAGAATATTAAGCATGCATTCTTTCAGCCAGCAGACAAGGAAATGATTACCTTGGTACATTTCCACCTTCACAACTGCATTATGGTAGGAAAAAATAAGACAAAAGATGTCCAGTTTTATGCTAAGATGAGGGGTATTATTGATCAATCAGATAATGGAAAGAGAACAATGTATGATCTGGATGAAGTTGAAGTAGAACAGCAAGAGAGAGATAGTAAAAATAAATTAAATGTAGAATTAAATATATCAGATGTCTCTTGCGAAGCAGGGAACTTGAATGGAATGCCCATAGAATCAAAAAATCTTGCATGCATGCAGGCACAAGATTCTCAACAAGCATCTTGGACAATTATCAAGCATAACATCTATCTACATCGCATCCGTAAAACTCCAATCATTGATTGGATGATGGCTTGCACTGCAAACCCCCGACATATGGTCATGTTTGCCGATAAAACCCTACACCTCTGTAAATGCTAGAATATGTAATAATGATTGATTAAGAATAATTGTATACATTACCATGAATGTTAAGGAATCAGATGATCCAGACTTTCCCTTACTAGTTGATTGGCATGCTTTGGCTATCTTCAGTGCCATAGATTTTTGAATATTTCTGATTTTCGAATTTGAACTCGCTTGCACCTCATTCAATAGCTTAAGCCTCCAATTATTTTGTGGCTACTTTCCGTTGTATGATGTTATTTGTAAAAAGCATCACCCATTAAATTCATTAGCAATTCCACCATGTATTTTCCACGAAAATGTGGATATCTGGATTTTGAATGTAATATTTATCAGAAAGAAGCACACAGCAGTAAGAACAGTAAGATTTTTGGGTTTGAAAAAGAGAAAATAAATGAACTGGTGATTTAAAAACACTACCAATCACCTCGACATCGTCCAAAACCGAGCTTTCAAAATTGGACCTAGTTTGACAGTTTTGGGGAGTGAAAATTTATATCATGGTGGGAGATTTTGGTTCAATGAAACTTTGGTATTTTATTTATAATTTATCTATTTACATTGTTTCGTTGAGAGTGATTTACATTGTTTCGTTGAGAGTGAAAGACACATTTCAAACAAATGTGGTAAAAAATAATAATATAGATATATAAATTACGTGGGAATATATATGAATTTTATTTTCATAAATGTTTAATAGTAAATTAATGTTAATGTAAATTTTAGTAAAGGAATGGATTTAAAAGTGAAAAACAAAAATATTATTATTATAGGAAAAGTTTGATTTAATGATAAAATGGTGAGGAAAATTTTATTAGTGAGTAAAGTTTAATATCGATGAGGGTTGTTCTTAGGGCCTAAATTGGGTGTGCCTTTAATCAAGGCAAGGTAACATCCTCATTACACCATTTGTGATGTTTATATCACAAATAATCCAATGGTGTGGAGGATTTGGTAGAGGGTTGAGTAGTGGGCCAAGGCTTCAATGAAACCAAGATGATGGAAAAAAACCAAGATTTGGAGTTTCCAGTTAGGCATATTGGTTTTGCACAAGGATGGCTTGGTCAATGGGAGCCATGAAGGGCGTGACATGACCAACCATCCCAACTTTCCCAGGTGAGGAAAAACCAAAGTGGGTGAGAGCGCACATGAGCTTGGTGGCATGGGCGCCACAAAGGCGTGGCACAACTGAGGAGTGCACCCCCAACAAAAAGTTGGAATGAGTTATCCAAAGTTCCAATGGATCTAACGCAAGTTGAAGCAGGTATGTTTGGAATGACAAGGGTTGATGAACATGGAACGAGATGAACATTGGAGGTCCCCCTAAACCAAAGTAGTGTTGTGGAAGATATGCTCATATAGACAAGATGACCCAACTGAATGCAAGGGTCACAAGGCATAAGATAACTAAAATGGGTGAAGTCGCATATATATAAAAGACACAAATGATGGATGGGGAGAAGAACAACACATCAAATATCCAAGTTAAGGGACAAGTGGGAAAGTCGTAAGGTGAAGCGAAGCAAGAAAGCAAGAGGCAAAGACGAGTCGAGGTAGAAAACTAAAAGAAAAGGAGCTCTGGTGACTTTGAACTTGGCAGACGAACCGAGCAAGTAGAGAAGGAACTAAAGGGAGCCACAAGTAGGGTAGAGACGACCTAATATTGGGTCAGCCAAGCCGAGTGAGACAGGTTTCTAGGTAAGTAAAAGTTATGTTGGATTATTTGTTGTATCAAGGGTTAAGCCTTTGTATTGGACCCTCAAGTAAAGAACTTTACATTGTTTTAAAAAAGTAGAGGGTTGAAGGGTTGTTCCATGCAAATTGTGTATTGTGATGATGGTGTTGTTAACAATGTAAATTTTGTGCATGTATTGCACACGATGAATATAATTTAATTGAAGCATTGTGACAATAATTTAAAATATTTGGGGGAAATAATTAAAAATACATTTAGGGGCAATAATTTAAAATCTCCCTCCAAAAATCATGAGAAAACACTTTTAGAGGCAGTTGTTAGAAAGCCCCTCGAAAAAATTCAAATTTTCATGACTTTCGGGGGGGGTTTCAAAAACTGCACCTAAATCCCTAAAAACACATTTAGAGGCGGTTTTGGCAAGATTGTCTCAAGCCACACCACCCCTAAAGGCCTTTTTTGTAGTGGCGTAGGTGTCAATACGTGCCTAGTGCCAAGTGTTAGTGCATTCTAAATGCCAAATCTTCCTATGGTACTTATCTCCTACTTTCCAATAATTGATCTCATATAAATTTAGTCTTAAGTCATGCTAAACCATGCCAAAGAATATATACCAAGGCATCTCAACACATGTCAAGCATGCTAAGACTTGCCAAGTGCCAACATGTGCCAAGTGCTAATGTTTGTTAGGGAGTGTTACACATGTTATGGAGTGGAAGGGCATGTCAAAGAGTGCTAAGGTGGGTCCAAGAGTGTCAATGTAGCATACCAAAAAGTGTTAGGGAGTATTAGGGTAACACAAGGGAGTGCTAGGTCAAAATACATGGAAATGAATGGATATGAGGGTGTTCCAGGGAGTGTCAATGAGTGTTAGGTGTGCCAAGGAGGGATCAATGAAAAGGTATGTTAAGTAGTGGTAAGGCACACTAGGGAATACCAGGGCATGTCAAGAAGTTCCAGAGTGTGCTAGGGAGTTATAAGGTGTGCTAACATGTTCCAAATAGTGCCAAGGCATTCCAAGATATGTAGGGTTCTAGGGTGTGCCAACATGTGTCAAGGAGTGTTAAGGCAACAAAAGGGAGAACCAAGCTAAAATGCAAGTAAATAAACACATAAGAGGGTTAATAAATCATGACTTTTCCTTTTTCAAAAGGGGGATGCTAGGCACACTAACAACAGATTCCTATACATGTCAAGTGTTAATGCATGCTAAGTGTTATTGTATGTCAATGCATGCCAAGGTGTTTAAGGGAATGTTAGGGACTACAAGGCATGCCAAGACATGTTAGGGGGGTGATGTGATGCTAGGGCATTCCAACCTGTGCTTGGGCATCCAAGTCATGGAAAGATGTTCTACATACAAATATGTTCCAAGACATGCGAGGTGCCAAGGAATGTCAGTGTGTGCCAAAGTGTGTCAAGGTGTGCCAGGAGTGTTGAGGAGTGTTAGGTCTCTCTCATTAATAGAATTCACTAAGCTTGATTATGTATTAAATAATATGGTTCCTACACACACTAATGGAACTTCATCTAAAGGGAATTTTCTAGATAATAAACCTAACAGAGATGAATCATGTATTGACTCATAAGAAAACTGTATTCTCATTGCTTGATGGAAATGATACACACTAATTAATTCTTAACAAATTGATTGAATCTAACCACTATGGCCTTGGACACATAATGAAAAATACTCCATAAAAATGGTATTAAATCATTATCTTTGGACAAAAGATATAGCAGTTGTCACATAGCATCATCAAAAACTCATTGGAATGATCAATGATAATCGTCACTAAAAGTAACCAAAAAGAGCACTGGTGAGGATCAATAAAATATCGTAACTAGAAGTGTCACCAAAGAGAGAATTAGTGATGGGCCTTTAACAACCCTCACTAAAAGTGTCATTGAAAATGTCTTTGGTGACAAACCTTAAAGGATTGTCACTATATGCACTTACAACAACATTTTTTTAAAGACCATCACCATAGCAACAGTGGTGACGAACGTTAAAGATTCATCATAGGCATGACCCTCACCAATGGCCTCTTTTGTTGTAGTACTTGTTAGGTAGTCGTATTCTTTTTCCTAGACTAAATTGGTCATTCACGTTAGTCATTTTTAGGTGTACTATTTATTTGTTAGTCGTATATTTTAACTCGAGACTAAATCAATCATTTATGTTAGTCGTTTTTAGTTGGGTCACTTAAGATTACTCATTATTGGTAGTATTTCACTAGTAAAAATTGTGGTGACTAACTTTTTTAGTCACATAGTAACTAATTTCTCATTTTCTACTAGTGACCAAACGTTTGTGGGCCCTGTTGGGGTTAGTTGATACATCAACTTCCCAGAGTCATAACTTTGGCATACGATCTTCATTTAATGCGTATGACACCTCATTAGAAATATTTATCCAAGTACAACAAATTTCTACTATAGACCCTATTGTGGGATTTAAGTATGTATGTTTTCCAAAAAAAACGTCGTTTAGGGCCTCAAAAGGGCTCCAGAAGTTCAAGTTCCTAAAAACTGCCAAAAATAGTAAATTGTGCTAGAAATTAGGAAACTAAAATGAAATAGTGTTGGAGGTCCAAGAGGAATAGGAAGATGGCCACCAATATCCACCTGGATCAATCCTCTCCCCATAGGAAGCAATGGTCCACATTTCGTTGAGTGCCTCCATGAGATGGGGAAACTTTTGCTGAACTTGGTCCCTAGTGAGCCACTTGCCTTGATTTAGGAGTTGGCCAAGTTTAACAACTTGATGCAGTGGGATCCTCTATTGGAAAGTGTTCTTGATATATGTCTCGATGACCTGATCAATTATGGCATGTTCAATGTAGTTCGGGTTGCGCTCTGTTGGTGTCAGCTACTCAGAATGTATTGTGTCCAATAATGGTGGAAAGTATGGCCGAAGGTGGTCCACTTTGAATACAGGATGCAAGCCAAGGATGGGGGGTACTAAGCTTGAAAGAGTTGTCTCCCACAACCTTGGTGATGGTGTAAGGCCTGCATCAGAGTGGTTGAAGTTTCTGATGGGCTCTGGTAAGGAGTTCCTTCTACAAATGCGACCATAGTTTTTCGCTCATGTGAAACTTATGTGGCACTGTTATAGACATTTTTGGGCACTGCAACCCCAATCATATATGTCCATAAACCAAGGGCTTTTGAGTCCCTAAAAGTGTTGTTTCATGCCCTAAAGGAACAAGGTCAACTGATTACATCATCTCCCATAAGTTCTCCACAGAAAACTACTCAGAACTGGTCAAAACTGGACCATACAGGTTGCTCAGTGCTAAGGGTGCGATGCATCTCACCTGCCCAGTGTAAAAGGTGTGATGCATACTGGAAAGCCCTTCTATAGGGTGTGATGGGCGAGAATGGACAAATGGCAGAGACAGTTTGCGAGGTGGATGATCATGGAATCTTCCAGAAACTTCTCCTGTGACACTTGCCTCTCTGAATTCGCCTAGGGATGAGTAAGAGATCATCAATCTCCAAGTGGAATCAAGAACTATCAGAGAGAAGACACTAATCAAAATCCCAGAAGCTGATTCACCTCTCTACAATCATCTATATATGGATCCCTCATCCCAGAGATCCAGAGGCGGGAATTTTGTATCTTGTAAGGAAGTGTTGTTGGTTTCCTGGTGGAATATCAAAGTGTTGGGTGATCTAAGCTTTTCATGAGGTAAAGAAGGGCTTTCATGCTGGGAGGATGACGTTGGGTTAGACCAATGGGTTTTAATCGTCTCTTTTAATCTTTACATCAATAAAGCTATTCAAGTTTTCCTCCACATTCTTGTATGTCTGATAGTATATGCATTTGTGTGGTCAATATATATATGGTCCTATATTGTTTATGATTGTAGATCTCTGCACTTTGAAGGTATTATGCTGCTTTGACTTTACAGGTACTCTTTGAAGCGGAGTGGTCAAGGGAGAAGTGGCAAAGACTTGTCGGTGAGGAGAAGGAACAAGCAAAGAACCGAGCGAAAGATCGAGGTTGGTATTCTTTGATCTTCTCCTATCTACTTCTCATAAAGGAAAACGAAAGTAACTTTAATCTGTTTGTTTCTAAGATAGCTACCCGTCTTAGTGGGACTAGCAGCTCTGCATAGACACTAGATTTCCCGATAACAAAATGGCGACTCCACTGGGGAGCGAATAGCTTGTTTGCTTGTTTATACTTGTTTGCTTTATAAACTTACAGACGGAGCCTGAAGTTAAGCCAACTAGCCTTCGAACTGCATTTGCTATGCAAGTGCAAAGTAGATCAATGTTGCTTCAGTCTATCTCCAGGTTTTGTTTATAAACTAAACAATCGATTTGCAAACATCCTAATTGCTCTAGTGGTGGCTCTAGTAACCTCATTAGATTAGCCCCTATGATTTCTATTTACTGATTATCATTAGCTCGGCCTAAATCCTTGTACTAAGCTGCAAACTATGACCAAGAACCAAGTTGAAGTCTCGTCCCTGGACCATTGCACTTTCTCCTCTTGGGAATCTGGATGCATCGCAGCTCCCATGTGCAGTAGGTGCGATGCATCGCACTTTCCCTATGTTGTTGGTGCGCTGATCAGATAAGACCTCTTCTTCTTCCAGATTTTGGTTTCTTTGTTCACTCTCTTTAGCTTTATTCAGGAGTTTTTCTGTCTGTGATCAGTATACCACTGTGGAAAATCCCTTCCTTTGCATGATTCCGCTTCCATAGTACAAAGAATTGTGAATGTTTTTATGTATTGTGCGCCAATTACAGTTCTCTTTTACAAAAAGTAGCGTAATCAAATTGTTGTCTTTTGATTTGGAAGTGTCGCAAGTGTCGTTTTCAGTCAAAGAAAAGAATCCTATCGTTCTTGATGGTCGATTATACAGTTACTCTTGTATTTGATTTGAATTAGTAGTTTTTCAAGTGTCGAAAGCAGTTTTCAATTCAAAGTCGCAAAGTGTCGTCATTATCTTCCTTTCGTTTTTGAAGAGAAATTTGTTAGTACTGTTGCTTTGAAAAGATAATTCAGATTTGTACTCAGCATTCTTTATGTCATTCACACATTAAGAAAGCGGAAAACAAATACATGCATGTGCATTTTCATTTAGACTGCTTGTTGGTTTGATTTAGGACAGTGCATCTAGTGTGTGCTCTCTGCTCTATGTTGAAAGAATATCATCTCTCTTTCTTTAGTAGCTAGGATTTTCATTGCAAAAAGAAGATTAAACGATTGTTTATCATCTTAGATTGCATTTTAGGAATTATATATCTACATCATGTGGTGAACCTGAAAGGAAAATTTCTTAAGAAAGATTAACTGTAAAATAAATTCAATGAACATAAAAATGCTTTGGAACCTAACGCACAACATTTAGAAGTCTAGGCTAGAGACGTATTCCGGCGTCGTAAAGCCTGGTAACTATCGCTTTCATTGTTGGTTGGGTGATTCCTCCTCTTTGAGACGACAAGTGCCAGTATGGACTTGTGCTCCCACGTACTGTCGAGTATATATTGGGAGACCACAATAGGCTATATCCTTTATCCATAAGAAGCTGTGTCTGCCGCCCTATCGATCGCAATGCACTGAACATAGCATTCGGGAAGATTGATTGCCGTACCGTAAAAAGTATTTTGTAGTTTTGCGATTGGTTTGGTAATCCCTCTGTCTAGATTTCCAGAGTAGTCCCTTTCATTCCTTTTTAGACTCCTTAAAGGAAAAGGTCCATCTGAGCACTTGTCACTTCAGGCTCATTAAAAATCGAAGGCGACTAGAGTCATCTTTTGTTTTTTCTCGACTCTTAAAAATTGAAAAAGAAAGTTGTGTCAAAGCGTCTAAAACTCAGTTGATCGAGTAATCCGCAATCGTGGAGGAAATTCAATTGAAACCCCGTCGTTCACGGAGACTTACGAGTCAACCGTCTTTGTCTCCGGAAACAAAACTATTCCAGACAAAGCGAACTCGTTTAACCGGATCAAAGTCCCCTGGTTTGGTTGGAACAAGTGTTCCGACACCCTCAGAGACTCTGGTTACTCCAAACATTTCTGGTATCCCTGCCTCTACAGAAGAAGTTCCGTAGCCACAAGAGGACAGTAGAACTGATCCTAGTGTGACGGTAAACACTTCTATTCCTGAACCGGCTCCATCTACAGCTGATTCGGAAGGTGTTATTCCCCAAACATTTGTCACTGCAGAATCTATACCTTCTTCGGCACCGGAAATATTTTACGGACCTGACGGTCTACCTCTTCCACCTGGATTGATTGCTATAGAAGAGATTGTGGAGGATCCTCCATCTAGTACTCCATCGCATTTTGGAGTTGGGATCACCCTATATCCTTCTTCGTCAGAAATTAGTCTCCCATCATCGGAAGTTCCTATAGAATCGCTAGGAAATCTTTTGGATAGACTAGATATGTCTGAACAACCGTCGACATCTAGGACTGTGTCATCTGACACAGCAGCAGTAGAACTTCTTGCTGTTACTCCAATAATGTTCGCCAGTGTACCATCTGTCCCAACTAGCTCTCAATCGCTGGATGGAATCCATCCAGGGGCTGTTTCGACAGTATGGTCTATTCCCATTTGTTCGTCCAGAATAATATCTGGAATCTCTTATGTTGAGTCTCAGCAAATTGATCCTTCACAGTGTCAATTTGGGCAATCCAGTCCTCAAAGGCAAATCATTCCTTTGAGCACTGTATTACCATCGTATGGGGGGCAATATATCCTTTCATTGTCTCCTCTGGGAGAACAAACATACGAGAGTTCACAATAGAATTCAGGTTATGCTGGAATTACATCTAGCGGTTGGGTGCCGATATTGCCTCAACAACCAAGAGTTGTATACTCAATGCAACAAAGTCTACCTGTGTCAAATATCCCCACTATGCTGGCTATTGTGACTGTGTTGCAAGTACAAGTGTTGCTTGTTGTATCCCAACCTCAAGCTTCTCAGGTCGTAATACAACAGCCTCTTGTCTCTACGATGCCACCACAATCGTCGATTAGTGGCTCCTTAACTGGAGTGACCCAGGCTCAAACGGGTACCATCACCTCTCATCTTGGTCAAACAACCAATATTGGACAACAGCAAATGGTTTCACAACCATGGCTGGTGCAATATCAACAACCGCAATTCCAACAAGTTTACCAAGGATCTGAGCACCAAATCTTTGCAAGTAATGGGCAGCCATATATTCAAAATGGTCAACATCAACCATTTCATAGTGGTTATGCCCATCAACCTTACCAAAGTTATCAGCATCAAATGCACTATGCTGGTATGCAAAGACCCACTGCTCAGGCAATCCCATCTTATCCTGGGTATGCTTCGCCGAACCTGAATCAACAGTTGCCCTTCGTGGCAACTTTAGAGTTACCAGATCTAAATCGGCTGACAAATGATCCAATTGCTTATGCCCCTTGGTGGCCAGCGATTCCACATAAACTTTCGTTGGATATTCCTAAATTTAATGGAAATCTGGGTGAAGACCCGTCGAATCATGTGATGACCTTTCATCTGTGGTGTTCATCTAACACTCTAAATGATGATTCGATTAGGCTTCACCTTTTTCAGCGAACATTAAATGGTCCAGCATCAAAATGGTATATCGAATTGCCTAGAGCTTCTTTCGATAACTTCAGCACCCTAGCCACAACCTTTTTAACCCATTTTCAGTTACCCATAAGGTACGAAAGAGAAACAGAGCTTCTTACCAATTTCAAACAGACAACGGCCACTCACATATCTGATCATATTCATGAGTGGCGACATCGTCGTAGAATGGTAAAAACATATGTTCCTGATTAGCTGCTAGCTGAATGGTTTATTAAGTCATTATTACCTTCTATTACGGAAGATGTGGCAAAGGGACGGGTCATCAATGAAGAGCAGGTTATTGCTTGTGTGCAATATCTAGACTTGATCTACACTCAGTCTGGCACGCTCTATGACAAAATCCCTGATGCTCCGAGACCAGAATTTTTCGTTCCTCCTCCTCCTAAATCAAACAAAGACTCTCATGCTGGCGATGGCGTGATAGGTACAACGAGCACGAAATCGACAAAGGCTACATCTAAGAAAGCCCGTAAGATTTCTGATCAAAATGCAAATGAAGAACTTCTAGCCTCGGAGGTTAATGTCGTGTCAACTGACAAAGGCAAAGAACCGAAGCAACCAGGAGGCAAGAAGAAAGGGAAGAGAAAAAAGAAGAAACAGGATGATTCGTCTCCTGAAAAATCTTCTGCAAACCCTTCTAGGCAAAAGAAACCTACTCAGCCATGCCTCATATGCGATGAGGATCATTGGACGAGAGATTGTCCATATAAAGCTGAAGTTAAGAAATTATTTAAGAATTCAAAAACCTTAGCAGTATTGACTAATCCGTTTCCAAACCCAGGAACCAATCTGGTTGCTAGTGACAATGCTTCCCCATCCCAAGTCCTTATGCTGTCCATTTCAAAACAACAAAATGATGCTTTGATATCGACAAGGAATAAAGATTACGGAAATCCATAGCTGTCGAACTGCAAGGCTACTGATCAACCTAGTAGTTCGACAACAACTTCGACCGAAGTTGTGCCACCCATCATTCCTGAACTAACGATAAAGCCGCCAAAGGGAGTAGTACACAAATCAACATTTAATCCTCGTGCCAGAGCAGCACAACATTATAATATAGTGGAGGATCTGGCCCAATCGCCGTCCGCTATGTCGACACTTGAGGTACTGCAAAATTGCCCCTCCCAAAAGCAGGCTTTATTATCAACAATAGGTGGGATTGACCCAACGGATTCCAATCTTGTGGCCTTTAATCATAAAGGATATGACCCGCAGTTACCAGCTCAGCTCGCTTTCCTCATTCAAGTGAAAGCTCTCAACAAAACTGTTCATCGAACAATTATTGATGAGGGGGCATCTACATGCATTGTGTCAATGAGCTGCTGGAAAACTTTAGGCTCACCACCCTTGTTGAGATCATCGACGACATTAAAAGCATTTGATGGACCAACATACACTCCATACGGGATTTTAAGTAACTTGCAAGTCGAACTGGGGGGAAAAACAGTAGAAATTGATATGGAAGTTATCGATGGAAACTCGATTATAACATCCTACTGGGAAGGCCTTGGATTTATGCTATGGCCACTGTTGTGTTGACATACTTCAGAAAGATTGCATTTCCCTTCCAATGAGGGATTACAATCGTCGACCAACAAACATTTCTCCCCAACAGTTCACAAGTTATGAGAAGCATTCCAATGATCCATGGAAGCTCTCAATCGCTTCAAAATGTCGGAGTAGGCCTCCTAAAGGACACTACCTTAATGGGTACTTTTGCCCTATCGCCTCCGAGTAATCTGGCAGAAGTGACCACGGTGGGAACCTGCAATATGATATCTTCTATATCTAAAAGATTCAGAAGATTCCTGAACATTTTGTCAGCATGGATCATCGCCATTTTAGAAATATTGTAGCAATCAATTTTCTTGGCTTGGGGGGAAACCCAAATCAACGCTCATCGAGTGTCTGGATAGATAGGTCTAAGGAATATGGCACCTCTTCAGATCCTTGGTCGCATGTACATTCTACATACGAAGGAATCATTTAGTTAATGATGATAGGAGAGGCACCATGGGAAGATTACCACCATTGTTCCCATCTTTCGGATCACCATGAAGATTATTCCAGCAACCTTAATCATCCTTTAGGTTTTTATTTTCTATCAAATACAGTGGATTATGAGGATAGTTCTTTTACTGTGTCAACCTCATTAAAAAATGAAACAACTCCCTTTCCAAGTCGAGTCTTTGATAATGATCTCGTAAAATCCAAGTCAAGTCTTTCAAAGATTTCGAAGGTAAACCTTCATTCCAACCACCGCGATGAATGCAATGAAGCTTGGGGGGCATGCACCTTGATTTGCATCATTATGCTGGGGTCATGCGAACTTATAACAAGCATAGTTTCTCGTTTCAAGCTTGCGTAAACATGAAACCGAATCTGAGCATATGTTGTTGCATGGTTCAAGCTCATTAAAAAATGAACCAGGCCATGAGCAGTTTTACGCGAAGTTCAAGCTCATTAAAAATAAACCTAGCAACGAGCAGTTTTACGCGAAGTTCAAGCTCGTTAAAAATTAAACCTAGCAATGAGCATATGTTCCACTAGAGTTTAAGCTCATTAAAAAATGAACCCACCTCCGGTAAATAACCATTGTGAATGATTATCATCAGCTTTTTGAGGCCTGGTCGTGTTCTTACCATCACCTCCACTCTATTTTAGCCGATCATTCGCCTCCATTTGATTTTTTACCCCTTTTGAGGAACAACTGCGAAGAGTGATTCTGTTAGCCATCCTTGTGACACTGTCGTGATTGGAAAATTCCAAACTATACCTGGAATCATCTGCTACCTGGAAATATCACTTGTTCCTCAAGAGGTGAGTCTCCTTTAAGCTCTTTTCGTCTGACTCGTAAAATATGAAAATATTGCCGAGCAGTTGGCCTCTCCAACTCGTTAAAGCTACCAGGAGTGCTATCCCTCCTCTAGATTTTAATCTTTTTGGACCTGAGGGATTATTACACAAAAAGATCGAGCACTTGTCTTGTTCGGCTCGTTAAAACTATCGAAAATTCATCCCTTTCATATTATTTTATACTTTTTCGGACTTAAGGGATTACATGACGAAAAAGGATCACTGGAGTTTCCTTTCCGTCCCTTTTCAGACTCTCTAAAATTGAAAAAGGACCGAGTTGTCTTTGTCGTTAAACTCGTTAAAACCAATAGCGACAAACTTGTCCATGCAGACAAGAACGAGTTTCACTGTCGCTAGGCTTGTTAAAACATAGCGACGGGTTTGCTCGAAGGGAAAATTATAGAACAAGCATATGTTATCCTCCTCAAGCTTGATAAAAATAAAGAGGTATTGGTTAGCAATGACTGGGGAAAAATTGGGAAGAAAACTTGAAGAAACTTTATTGGTAGCGAGTCGCTCTTGAACATGACACTTTCACTCCATCACCATGATTGAGTCGGGTTGGGTTATTCCGTTCACTGGTCATATTACCATTGGTCCACCGTACCATCCATCTTTGAGGTTAACGCTACCAATCCATTTCCATGTCGCCGATATGTTCAAGAGAAGTAGATCAGAGAATTCACCAACCCATCTTGTGTCTCATCCATTGCAATACCTTTACGCTTCATTCTTTCATGACCGCCACCCTGAACCCTGTATCATCAGATCATTTTCACCTCCAAAAGTCATTTGCTCCATTGCGTGTCATAGATGTGAGATTCATTAAGGCCCTCCTACGACGGGTCACTTCTTGTCAACATCAGCTCATTATCCAAGAAGTCGACCTAGGAACAACCCTTTCAGTACTTTGAAGCTTACATGCCTCAATGGCAATTTTCTCACTTTCGGCGATAGGTTTACATCAATGGCCTTCGACTGAGAGATTTTGCGTGGTGTTCAACGCCAAATCCCATTTTCACACCACGTGAATTGTACTGTCGTACCTTGAGGGTCATCATCATTATTGGTGATTCCTCTCGCGCCTGTTAACAACTTACATCATTGGCTGGTAATCAGGCGATGTCTTTCCATGTTCGACTCCAAAGCATTTTTCACATGGATCGACTTGTACTTCGGGCGAAGATTGGACGAGTTTGAAGACCCCGGATCTGGTTTCATCCATCTGGGCTGCGATATATTCAGAAAAATAAATACATCAAATTTACATCATTGCTGCACAGATGATCATCCGAATCAAAGGACGATGGCTCTATCAGAATCATCAGTCTGCCACACGGATGGTTGTCTGTCCTATGTACATGAAAATGAATTTATAAAGTTGAGCATGGGAATGCCCTCCTCAGCTAGATCATGAAAATGTTATGAAGATAATGTATTGTATTGTATCTTATTACAAGTCGCCTTCCAGTTCGAAAAACCTTGGATCCTCATGATAAAGCATTTCACCCGACATGAAAAGATTAACGACCTCATGCTTTAGGGGGCAATTGTTATAGAGATTTTTGGGAACTGCAACCCTAATAATATATGTCCATAAACCAAGGGCTTCTGAGTCCCTAAAAGTGTTGTTTCATGCCCTAAAGGAACAAGGTCAGCTGATTACATCATCTCCCAGAAGTTCTCCACAGAAAACTGCTCAGAACTGGTCAAAACTGGACCATACAGGTTGCTCAGTGCTAAGGGTGTGATGCATCTCACCTGCCCAGTGTAAAAGGTGCAATGCATACTGGAAAGCCCTTTTGTAGGGTGCAATGGGCGAGAATGGACAAATGGCAGAGACAGTTTTCGAGGTGGATGATCATGGAATCTTCCAGAAACTTCTCCTGTGACACTTGCCTCTCTGAATTCGCCTAGGGATGAGTAAGAGATCATCAATCTCCAAGTGGAATCAAGAACTATCAGAGAGAAGACACTAATCAAAATCCCAGAAGCTGATTCACCTCCCTGCAATCATCTATATATGGATCCCTCATCCCAGAGATCCAAAGGTGGGAATTTTGTATCTTGTAAGGAAGTGTTGTTGGTTTCCTGGTGGAATATCATAGTGTTGGGTGATCTAAGCTTTTCATTAGGTGAAGAAGGGCTTTCATGCTGGGAGGATGATGCTAGGTCAGATCAATGGGTTGTAATCGTCTCTTCTAATCTTTACATCAATAAAGTTATTCAAGTTTTCCTCCACATTCTTGTATGTCTGATAGTATATGCATTTGTGTGGTCAATATATATCTGGTCCTATATTGTTTATGATTGTAGATCTCTGCACTTTGAAGGTATTATGCTGCTTTGACTTTACAGGTACTCTTTGAAGCGGAGTGGTCAAGGGAGAAGCGGCAAAGACCTGTCAGTGAGGAGAAGGAACAAGCAAAGAACCGAGCGAAAGATCGAGGTTGGTATTCTTTGATCCTCTCCTATCTACTTCTCATAAAGGAAAATGAAAGTAACTTTAATCTATTTGTTTCTAAGATAGCTACCCGTCTTAGTGGGACTAGCAGCTCTGCATAGACACTAGATTTCCCGATAACAGGCACCTGATGTTGATCATGTCGTTCTTTGTACTTGGTATTGGATTTATCCAAGATGTCATCAACCTTATGGTGGATGTGTTGAATGCATTCAACAAACCTATTGGATTTATCAGCTTCAGACTGAACATGGGAAAATTCCTTGTGTACTTGCAAAAGGCAGTGCAACATCAATGGAACATAATGATTGAAACCCCAGGCCCACTTGAAAGGGGTTGTTGAAACTTAAGCAATGGAGAGCTCTATTATAATTATGTTGCAAATAGGGAAGACTCTCATCCCAAGTTCGCAAATGCTTAGAGTTGTACATGCGGAGTATGTGCACAATCATCCTGTTGATGACCTCTATTTGACCATCGGTTTAGGGGTGGAATGTAGTTGACTTGGTGAGCTTAGTGTCCAACAATGACTAGAGGCTCGATGAGAATTCCATTAGAAACCTGCTATCCTAATCTAATATAAATTTTTGCAGGATCCCAAAATGGAACCACACTCGTTCAAAGAAGAATTTGGCAGTGGATTTTGATGTGATATTCTTCTTGCAGGGAATCAATATAGCCATCTTAGCAGATTTGTTGATGACCACAAATACACAGTCATTTCCAGGCTTGGGAGAAGGAATTCCAGACATATAGTCCATGGAGATAGATTGCCAGTGTCATCTAGGAGTAGGCAGAGGATTATAGAGGCCTTGATTCTTAATGGCTAAATTGGTGATGGCACAAGAAGTGTGGGATCTAATACATTTTTCAACATCTTGTAGAATATTGGGAAAATTGAAACACTTCTACAACACTTCCATCATCTTATCTACACTAAAATTTCCTGTGACCCAACTATAGTGTGCATCCCAAATCATCTTGGCACACTCGCTTGAAGGAACATAAAGGTTTCATAGGTTGCACAACAGTGCACCCTAGAGGTGGAAGTTTAGAATTGGCTTTCCATCCATCAACATTTGGTATGTGGTGGCAAATTCTAGATCATTTTTGTAAAGTTGTGAGCATCGAGAAGTATCGTGCCCATAAGAGTCGAGAACAGTGGTTAGTGCTACAGTTCGTAGCGACTGAGCCAATCTGCAACATTATTGGTGTTGCCCTTCTTATATGTAACGTTTAGATGATATTATTGCAGATATGTCGACAATTTATAATGGTGGTAATTTTGGAACTTCCCTTATGTCTGTATAAAATGAATAGGTCAGTGATCTGTGTGGATGATCATCTCCTTCCCCATAATGTAATGTTTCCGTTGCATGTAAGCATGCATGATGGAATACATCTCATTATCATAGGTGGGGTATTTATAAATTGTATCAAAGAGTGTCTCACTATGATAGGCCACCAGATGCCCTTGTTGGGTGAAAACTACACCAATATCATAGTCAGATGCATTTGTCTTAATTTCAAATGGTTGTTGCAAATTTGGCAATGTGAGTACTGGTGTAGAGAAAAGGTGCTTCAGCTCAACAGATACCTTATCTCGGGACTCAAAAAAATAAAAATCTCCACCCTTGGTAAGTTGACTCAAAGGCCAAGTGATATAAGAGAATCCCAATATGAACCTTCGATAGAAATTAGCAAGACCCAAAAATCTACGACGCTGTGTTAGCGTGGCCAAATTTGGCCAATCTTGGATGACTTGAATCATAGTCAGACCCACATGATTGTTTTGCACATCAATGATGTAATCCAAATACTAGCCTTGGTTCATGCCAAAGGTACATTTCTCCAAGTTGGCACATAGTTTATGTTGTCGCAGGGTTTGAAGGACGTGGAAAATGTGTTGCAAGTGCTCTTCCCAACTCTTGCTAAAGATGAGGATGTCATCTAGATATAAAACCAAAAATGAGTTGGTTAAGGGACGTAAGATGTCATCCATCAACCTCATAAAAGTTACAGGGGAATTTTTCAACCCAAAATGCATAACCAACTACTCAAAAAGGCCCTCCTTAGATTTGAAAGTAGTCTTCCATACATCTGTGGGTTCTACTGGAACCTGGTGATAGCCAAACTTCAGATCAATCGTGTTGAAGTACTTATCCCCCTTGAGCTGGTCAAGAAGGTCATCAATCCTTGGGATTGGACAAATGTTCCTCAGTTATTTTATTTAGTGCCTAATAATTCATTCAGAGTCTTAAGGTCCCATCCTTCTTCTATATGAGTAAAATTGGGCTCCCACTAGGTGAGGAACTTAGTCATATGTTCCCTTTTTGTAGAAACTTATGGATCTATCACTTTATTTCCTCATTTTCCAGAAAATAACTGCTGTATATTGACCCATTGGGTAGAGATTCTCTTGGAGTCAGGTCGATCGAATGTTTGACTTGATAGTGTGTTAAGGCCTCGAAAATCACTGCCACAACATTGGGGATAACCACCCAGTCTGAACCTTAAAGAAAATCCTTTTCCGTTTGGGATAGTGGCTCCAACTGGTTCAATTAGGTCGAGTTACCTTCTCCCAACCACTATCAACTTTAAATATATCTCTAATTGCTAATAGCTAGGGCCATCAGATCAATTCTTTGAGCTGAGTAGGTAAGAAGAATGATCCTTAAGTTGTTTTTGTCGAACAACCAAACCAATCTAAACTTTTCCCTCAAAAGAGGACTTCTAGAAATGTAGAATTAATCTAAATGCAAACTACTTGTAAAATGCAAGAAAAAGGAACTAAATCCTAATCTTATCCCAAGTAGGAAGATATAGATCTAACCCAATCGAGAGCAAAATATTTAAATGATTTGGGATTTAAATATGTTTTTCTTATAATGAATATCAAGATAATGAAATAGTTCAATTAACTAACATTATGAATACCAAAACATATTCTATCTAGAGACCTCTTAATTGAAATAACCAACTGATAACATTTAGGAAGTAGTTCACAAAATGATATTGATTGTTAAATCAATAATTCGAATAATTAAACAAGAATATGATGAAATAGTTCATAATATATCATTATTTGTTAAATCGATATTAAAAGACAGATTTCTGAGTAAATAGTTACTCAAAAATCAGAATTCAACACATAAGAGCAGAGATAAATAATAACATATGATTGAGACAAGTTACTCATACCGACAATAGTGCACAAATATGAATAAAATGACACATTCATGCCATTATAAAATGAAACTAGTATTTGAAACAATAGTATTAAAAATACCAATTTATTAAATGCATTTCTCTCACTCTGGTCTCCAACAATATTTTACAATGCTTGAACTTCTGCTTTTAAAACTAGAGTTGTAATAGTACGAACTCTGCCCATCAAAACATAATTCAGAGTGCAAAAGAAAAATCCTCAATAATCCTTCAAATCTGAGTTTTCTCCTCTAACCTACAACTCTAAATCCTTTATACAATAGTGCCTTCAAGAATTCGTGAATTGCAGAGAAGAGTAGAAATACCATGTAATAAGAAATCTGAAAAGATAAATTCACTATTTATTTATGAACAAAACAGAGGCACAAAGATAGAAATACCAGATGCATGTTGCTCAACTCATAAAAGAAATAACAATAGTTTAGTCTTTCTCACAAAGATGATTCCAGGAGTACAATAGTGCAACTTCTCAAAATTCTTTATGAAAATTCCTAAAACAATGTTCTAGTCATTCTGTTGAGAAAAGTGTGAAAGTACAATAATGCGAGCTTTTGTAAGTCTTTCTTCATAAAATTTTGGACCTTTATTTCATACAACAAGTAATCTTAAATAGCAGAAAACAACTGAATCTATTGTGCAGAGCGTTGAGGGCATTTAAACAAATCCCTTCAACAACGCTTAAAGGAAAACAATTTTTTTTGGTGGAAATTTCTGAATGTGATTTGCTGTCTTCGTCATCTTTGTTTGTTCCATCGAATTATCTGGATGCTTGTCTATCTATTTGAACTAAACTGCTTCTTGTCAGCACAACTGTCCTCTTCTATCATGAACCAGAACAAGAAAAATAGGAATCAATAAGCTTGAAATAAATGAAACTCATAAGCCATTTTGATTTGAAACAAATCACTTTTGTAGGAAATCATGAAAAACGTAGAGTTGCAATAAATTCTGAATATAACCATCATGGAGAGGAATGTGGAGTGATTCCTGTGATAAGACAAGTCGTACTTTACTGTTTTAATGTAAATCACAATCGCTTTTAGACCGGGGGTAGAACTATGAATAATCACAAACATTTTAAAGCCTGGAGTATTCTTAAACAAAATAAAAAAGGGGTTTTCTTAAAACATATCGCAATCGGTGTTTGGAAAGGTGGATGTGATGTTATAAACTGTTTCTTTTTAAAACTTGTGATTGCGAAGTGCAGGATGATGTGACAAATGATGTGTTATCACAGATCACAAAACAGGCGGGAGACTTAGTGGTTTTCTCGGAGGGGGTTCAAAGTGGTAAGTGGTTTGTGAAGGGCGGAGTCCGAAAGAATCGAGGAGTGACACATAAAGATAGGGCTTAGATGGGAAAACCACTTTTCGGACCCCCCACTGTGAGAAGCTTAACATTGAGTGTAGGAGGGGGTCCGAAACCATTATCTGTTGTTGATCTGAGTGGATAGATATGGGCCATTCATTTTATTAGATAAGTCTGGCTTTGGTTATATCGCAATCGATGTTCAGAGCGAAGCTACACATGACATATGTTTTAAGTTCCAAAAGACTTGTGATTTGCAATGGACGGGATGACGTGGTGAATGACGTCACATGTGACATGAATATGGCGTGATTTGATCGCAATCGCAATCGGTAGTGTGGAGGATTTGTTATAAGTCGTGCTCCTTTGAAACTTGCGATTGTGAAGTCGCGGGGTGACGTGGCAGTGATGTCATGATATGATGTAGCGGGTGACATGGCAGGTGACGTGGTGATGATGTGGAAGCTAACGTGGATCTGATGTCATTGATGACTTCATATTGCAATCAGCATGAAAGCTCATATCACAATCACACTTGGCATAAGGCTTGACTCTTTGGAACTTTGCGATTGTGTGAACGCGATATTTTAATGAATTGCAATGAATAATCTTTGCAGGTCCAGGCTTAATTGCAATCGCAATTCAGTTAAGACAGGAGGTAGGAGGCAAGACTTTTGGAAATTGTGATAGCCGCAGACATGATATTTTAATTAATTACAGTGTATAATCCTGTCAGGTTTGGGCCTTATCACATATCGCAATCGGGAAAGGGAGCGGAGTGTGGACTTTGGAACTTTTGCGATAGCCTGTAAACATAGGATTTTATGGATTTTCATGTATTTTCCCTTCGAGTCCGGGCTTTATCGCATATCGCAATCAGCTAAGGTAGGAGGCATGGACTTATATAATAGCAGATCATGTGATTGCGATGGATGCGGAGAATTTATTTCTTATGATTAATTTTCCCGTTGGGTCCGGTTGACGAATATCGCAATCGGTGTTAGCGGGGAAGTCTTTTCCTTTGGATTTTTTTTTTATTATGGGATGTGCGATGTGGGGTATGGCGGAGAGTCGGAGTTTGTAAAGAGTTAACTTTTGTTTATAAATATTTTAACCTTTGGGGATTAAAAACTCTGATTTATTTTGTTTTTTAATTAAATAACCCATATTATTTATTACTTAATATTTTTTAAAGCCTAAGTATAAGTCTTGGTTCCGGAGGCTATTTCAAAATTTGGTTTTTTGGATAATCAAGGTTTAATACTTGGGTTTTAATTAAAAAGCCTAAGTATTAAACTTTGATTATAGGATTTTATTAACAATTGTTTTTTATGTTGATTTTCTATTTTTTAATTTTTTTTTTTTTTTAAAGAGATAAAAAATCAAAGGCTTTCTAAAACTAAAGGGTCCCTATTTTAATATAATAAATTTCATAGGAAATTTATAATATATTAAAATGGGGTTTGTTGAAAAATACAAAATAGTGTAAAAGTAAAGCAGCGGTATATCGACCCATTGGGTAGAGGTTCTTTGGGAATCAGGTCGATCGAATGTCTGACCTGAAAGTGCAAAGGTACCCATGTGGGTGAGGAGAAGATGTCCTTGTATTCTTCCATGACCTTATCCACCTCCTTCTACCGCATGGAGGTATACTTCCCAGGGCCCGTGGACGTGCCCATGATCTTCCCCTTACTTTGAGAACAAATCATAAGAAAACAAATTTCCCAGTCTGGGAGATTATCTTACTGCATTGCTTAGCAAAGATCAAAGAAATGGTCGTAGGTGAGCCTACCTCAGGTATCTTGTATAGCTTACTGACAAAAGTAATAATAATAGTGTGAGGCCTAGAATCATACACAACATGGCCTTCCACAGATATGGTTGGCCTAATAATAAATCACAAACTTCAAGGGGAGCAACATTAGATAGTACCATCCATGAAGGGCTTGATGTTGTAGGGTAGGCAACACTGCTGGTTGACATGGAGATCTCACCATTGGTGGAGCCATCTAATGGTGTAAGATTTTGGGTGTGGTGTGATCAGTAATCCAAACCACTTCATGACCTCAATTGAGATGAGATTATTTTCGCTCCCACTATTGACAATGAACTGTAGTGAAGAACCCTTCATCCACATTTGTTAGTGGAAGATACACTCACCTTCCTTTGGATCTTTAGGCTCAATCTTCTAGACCTCGGTGGTGGCAACAATGGTACTGGGATATACATCAATAATATACTTCCCCTTGTTGGGTTTAGACTTAGAGTCATAACATACATCTGAATCTGAATCTTTCAGCTCCATTGCCTATGATTACTTGGCACAACACTCATTTGTGTTGTGAGTGGGGCTCTTTTGAACTCACACCATTTTCTTGTGTCCTTCTTTGTATTCATGGTGGTATTATTTGATTGTGGCTTTGATGGGTTGTCATGGGTGACCCTAACTTGGATCTATCCTTTGATTTGTGGTTTGGAGGTTCCTTTTCCCTGCTTTGAATTTGCAGATCTAAAATCTTGCTTCTTCTATTTAAATTTTTGGTCAATCTTGACAGCATCTCAATATGCAATGCCAAACAAGGATATGTCTAGGAACTCCATCTCTACACAAATATACTTGTGCAGATAGTCGTGGTACTTGAGTACCGATGCCGCTTAGAATCCTTGATACCCAGCTTTGTACGAAGGGTATGAACAATATTTGGGAATTATGGCACATCCTAGTCTCTTTCTTGCCTCAGTTTGGTCCATTTTATGTACTTATCTTCATACCTCTTGATAGAGTAATATTTTTCCTTCATGATGTCTCAAAAATAATTCCAAGTGGCTGTGGCTAAAAATAGTGAGGCTTCCTTCTCGTCCCTCTGCTCACAGTAGGTTTCCCACCTATTCTTGACGTGGGGGGGAGATTTAAGGAGTGCAAAAGTAATCTACAACATCTACTTCTAACTAGCATTCAAATATATGAATTTCAAAGTTAACTTATACCTTAAAGTGGATGGAGGCTTTGAGGTGGTTGTTGGATGAAGATGCTTTGCTTGATGACACCCATCGAATGATTTGGGAAAAGTTATCCATCATGTCGTTCCTTTGTCACTCAAGGGCTTCTTTAAGCAACAATTTGGAAGGATCTCTTACTCAGTCATATTTATTTTCTTCTTCCATGGGAGACGGTTGGGTTCAGCGAGACCGATATTGCAAGGGTTCAATCACTTCAATTCCTAACTCCTTATACCCTGACCTCATTGGGGACAAGCATAAAACATAGAAAGAGCAGATTCTATTGATACCATTGATCCGGATTTATTTAGGAGTGAAATGAAATACATATTTAAATAGGAACAAAAATCTATAGTGAAAATTGAACTTCAATCATTAATAACTAATACTGAAAATTGTTTACATGTAGAAGGGAAATAAACTAGCTTGGGCAATGGTAGTTATCTATGAGAAGAGATGTGATGATTACATGCCTTCTGAGCTATGTTGCAATGAGGCTCAAAGGGCTTTTAGTTATTAAGAAACAAGGAAAAACCATGAACACCCAAAAACCTAACCCTAAGAGATGAAGTGCCAAACATTTGTGGGCCCCATTGGGGTTAGTTGGTACATCAACTTCTTGTTGTCATAACGTTGTCATATGATTTCCATTTGACGTGTATGATACCTTGTTGGAAAGATATATCCAAGGAAAATAACTTTGGAATGTGTAGCCAATTTTGTACACGTTTTCCAAGAAAACGTTGTTTAGGGCCTCAAAAAGGATTTAGAAGTTTAGGATCTGGAAAATTGCCAAAAATAGTAAATTGTCCTAGAAATTAGGAATCTGAAAGGAAACAATGTTGGGGGTCCAAGTGGAATATGAAAGTGGCCACCAAAATCCACTTGGATAATTTTTTCCCCTTTAGGAGGCAATGGTCCTGATTTGCATTGAGAACCTCCATGAGATGGGGAAACTTCTACTAAACTTGGTCCCTGGTGAGCGACTTGCCTTGGTGCAGGAGCTAGCCACCTTTAACAACCCAATACATTGGGATCCTCTATTGGAAAGTGTTGTTGATCTATGTTTCCATTATTTTATTAGTTGTGGTCAGTTCAATGTAGTCTGGTTTGAGCTCTATTGGTGTCAACTACTCAACAATGTCTATTGTGTCCAGCAATGGTGGAAAGCATGGACAAAGGTGGTCCACATAGAATACAGGGTGAAAGAAAAGGAATGGGAGGATACTGAGCTTGAAAGAGTTGTCTCCCATAAGCTTGGTGATGGTGTAAGGCCCATATTGGAGTGGTTGAGTCTTCCAATGGGTTTTCGCAAGGTGTTCCTTCTGCAAATGCAACCAGAATTTGTCACCCACCTGAAACTTATATGGCACCTGATGTTGATATTTTCGTTGTTTATTCCTGGCATTGGATTTATCCAAGGTGTCGTGAACCTTCTAGTAGATGGTTGAATGCACTTAATAAATCGAGTGAATTTATTAGCTTCAGACTGAACATGGGGAAATTCCTTCTATGTCGTTTCAAAAGGCCACTTTAAAAGGGTTATGTCTAGTCGAGCTAAAAAGAGCTATGTTATAATTATGTTTCACATGGGGAAGAATCTCATCCCATGTTTGTGGATGGTTAGATTTGTACATGCAAAGTATGTGCACAATCATCCTATTGATGACCTCTACCTGGCCATCAGTCTAGGGATGGAATGCAATTAACTTGGTGAGTTTGTTGTCCAACAATGATGATAGACTTAGCCAGAATGTAGTTAGGAACCTGCTATCCCAATTTGGTATAATGGTCTGTGGGATCCTAAAATACACCCACACTCATTCAAAGAAGATTTTAGCAGTGGCTTTTATTGTGATATTCTTTTTCCAGGCAACCAATATATCTATCTTAGCAAATATACTGAAAACGACAAATACATAGTCATCGCCATGCTTGGTAGAAGGAAGGCCATGCATATATTCCATGGAGATGGATTCCCAGGGCTGGCCAGGAGTAGGAAAATGAGTATACATGCCTTGCTTCTTAATGGTTGGCTTCGCGATGACACATGCAGTGTAAGGTCTAATATATTTTCCAACATCCTATCGAAGATTTGGTTAATAAAAATACTTATGCGATACTACCATTTTCTTGTCTACACTGAAATGTCTTGTGACTCGACTGTAGTGTGCCTCCAAAATCATCTTGGAACACTCACTTGAAGGAACAAAAAGGTGTCCCAGGTATCACAACAATGCATCCTATAGGTGAAAGTCCATAATTGGCTTGCCATCCATCAACATCTTGTATGTGGTGGTGAAATCTGGATCATTTTTGTAAAGCTACATCCATCTAGAAGTCTCTTTCCCATAAGAGTCAAGAACAATTGTCAGTGCCATAACCAGTGGCTGATTGAGGCAATCTGAAACATTATTGGTGCTTCCCTTCTTCTACTTAATGTTAAGATGAAATTGTTGCATATATTTGGACCATTTCTAATGAAGGTTATTCTATAACTTCCCTTGTGTATGTATAAAATAAAGAGGTCGGTGATCTGTGTGGATGATCATCTCCTTCCCTAGAATGTAATGTTTACACTGCCAACAAGCCTGCAAAATGGAACACATCTCTTTATCATAGGTGGGGTATTTCTAAATTGTATTGAAAATTTTCTCACTATGATAGGCCACCAAATCCCCTTGCTGGGTGAGAATTGCACCAATAGAAAATTCAGAGGAATATGTCTCAATTTAAAATGGTTGTTGCAAATATGGAAATGTGAGTATTGGTGCACAACAAAGGCATTGCTTTTGCTCAATGAATGCCTTTTGTTAGGACCCAGACTAGATTTTTTTTCTTTTTTTTGCTCTACCATTGGTGACCTCACTCAAAGTCCAAGTTATATGAGAGAATCCCAACACGAACCTTCGACAGAAATTGGTAAGGCCCAGAAATCTATGAAGCTTTACTAGCATGGTTAGGGCTGACCAATTCCTAATGACTTGGATATTCTTAGCTAGATCCACATGCATGCCTTTCTCATTAATGATGTAACCTAGATATTGGACCTGGTTCATTCCGAAGGTACATTTCTCTAAGTTGGCACATAGTTTCAGTTGTTAGAGGGTTTGAAGGACCTGCCGAATGTGTTGCAAGTGCTCTTCCCAACTCTCCCTAAAGATGAGGAAGTCTTATAAATATAAAATCATGAATGAGTTGGTGAAGGGCTACAAGACATCATCCATCAGCATCATAAAATTTGCAGTGGCATATCTCAACCTAAAAGGCATGACCAACCACTCAAAAAGGCCCTCCTTAAATTTGAAGGTGGTCTTCCAGACATATGTGGGTTCTATTGTAACCTAGAGATATCCAAACTTTAAATCATTATTGTTTAAGTACTTGGCCCCCTTCAGCTGGTAAAGAATGTCATCAATCCATGGGGTTGGATACTTGTTCTTGAAAGTGGTTTTATTTAGTGCCTAATAATCAATGCAGAGTCTCTAGGTCCCATCCTTCTTCTGTACGAATAAATTAGGTTCCCACAAGGTGAGGAACTTGGTCAAATGTGCCATTTTTGCGGAAGATCCTTGATCTATCGCTTGATTTCTTCATTTTCTAGTAGAGAGAAATGATATATTGGCCCTTTGGGTAGAGATTCTCTGAGATTCAAGTCAATCAAATGTTTGACCTGACAGTTTAAAGGTACCCCTATGGGTGAGGAGAAGATTTCCATGTATTCTTACACGACCTTATCCACCTACTTGTGCTGCGTGGAGGTACCCTTCCTGGGAGCCATGGATGTGACCATGATCTTCCCCTTACTTTTAGAGTGAATCATAAAGAAAACCAATTTAGGCGATTGGAGGCTTCCACAATTATTCATATTGTTAGATATATCTGGAAGAGAACTATGCAATGGATTTTGATCCTTCCAACGTTTCGGATGGTTACTCCATCCATCATAAGGGACTAAAGAGATAATGTGTCCCTCATGATGGATGGAGTAAACATATGAAATGATGGATGGATCAAAATCTGTTACACAATTCTCTTCCAAAAATCTCCAACGAAAAAAAATTTTCAGGTCTAGGAGATGATCTTAATAGATTTCTTAGCTGAGATCAAAGAAATGGCGGTAGGCGTAACTATCTTTATTATCATGTATAACTTACTACCCAAAGTAATAATAGCAGCGTGAGGCATGTACTCATGCACAACATGAAGCTTCCACATATATAATTGGCCTATTAACACATTAAACACTTCAAGGGAGAAACATCACACAATATCTCATCTATGAAGGGCTTGATGTTGTAGGGTACGCAACACTACTGGCTGACACATAGATGTTGCCCTTGGTGGATCCATCTTATGCTTTATGACTGTGGGTGTGGTGTCTTCATTAGTCCCAACCACCTCATGAACTCAACTGAGATGATTTTTTTTGGCTCCCACTGTCGACAATGAACAATGGTGGAGAACCCTTCACCCACATTTGTGAGTGGAAGCGATTCTCCCCCTCCTCTAGATCTTTTGGCTCAATATTCTAGATCTTGGTGGTGAAAATGATGGCATTGTGATATTTAATGATAATTTTATTCCCCTTTTTGGTCCCCTTGTCGAGCTCGAGCTTTCAGCCAGAACATGCATCTAACTTTGATGCTTTCAACTCGACCACCATTGATTGCTTTGTGAGACACTCAATTTTGTTGTGCGTGGGGCTCTTGTGGAACTCACACCATTTTCCTGTGTCCTTCTTCATCTTCATGTTATTATTCTTTGCTTATGGCTTTGACAGGTTGTCTTGGGTCTCTCCACCTTGGCTCTGTCCTTTGTTCTACAGTTTGGAGGTGCCTTTTCCCTGCTTTGGATTTGGAGATCCAAATTCTCACTTATTTTGTTTAAATTTCTCCTCAATCTTCAGAACATATTGGTATGCAGTGTTAAGCAAGGAGATGTTTAGGAACTCATTCTCTTCCTGGATATACTTGTGAAAAAAGTCGTAGTACTTGAGCACCATATTCCGCTTAGAATCATTCATGCCCAAATTCATGCGAAGGGTAAGAAAAATATCTATAAACTATGTCATGTCCTGGTCCCTTTCTTGCCAAAGTGTGGTCCATTTTATGTACTTAACTTCATAGCTCCCAATAGGGTAATATTGTTCCTTGAAGTTGTCTCAGAAATAATTCTAAGAGGGTGAGGCTGAAAATAGTGAGGGTTCCTTCTCATCCCTTTGCTCACAATAGGTTTCCCACTAATCCTTGATGTGGGGAACGACTTTGAGGAGTGCAAAAGTATTCTTCTCCCTATTGGAAAAATTATGAACAAAAAATATTCTTCCAACATATTTGACCATCTATCCATGGAATCTGTGTCTATCTGGCATTCAAATATAGGAATTTCAAAGTTAACTTGTACCTTAACAGGGGTGGCGCCTCCAAGGTAGCTTCTGGATGAAGATGTTTTTCCTGCAGATACCCGCCGAAGGATCTAGGAAAAATAATCCATCATCTCGATCCTTTGTCACTCGATGGATTCTTTGAGAAATTTTTTGAAAGGATCTCATGCTCCCTCATCTTCCTTTTCTTCCACCATTGAAGGTTTTTGTGGTGAGTGAGGTTGGTCTTGCAAGGGTTCAACCAGTTTAAGTCTTAGTTCCTTAGACCCCGACCTCGTTGGAGACATGCATAGAAAAATAGAGAAAGAGTAGAACATTCTAATACCACTGATCTATATATACACAGGAACAAAATGAAATATATATTTAAATAGAAACACAAAGATACAACGAAAACTGAAATTGTGCAATTTATTAATAAAAAATACTAAAAATTGTTTACATGGAGAATGGAAATAAACTAACTTGTGCAATTGTAGTTATCTATGAGAAGAGATGTGATGACTACATGCCTTATAAATTGTGTTACAATGAGGCTCGAAGGCCTTTTTATTATTTAGAAGCAAGGGAAAACCCTAAACATCCAATAACCTAACCCTAGGAGATGAAGCGACAAAATTTTGTGGGCCCCATTGGGGTCAATTGGTGCATCAACTTCTCGGGGACATAAGTTTGGCATACTATCTCCATTTGATGCATACGATACCTCATTAGAAAGATCCATCCGATGATTTTTTTTTTACTAGAGATCCCTACTAAATTTTACAAGTTTTCCTATTTTCCAAAAAATAAATGCCATTTAGGGCCTCAAAACAACTCCAGAAGTTCAGGCCCAAAAAAACTATCAAAAATAGTAAATTGTGCTAGAAATTAGGAAATTGAAAGGAAATAGAGATGGGGTCTAAGTGGAATAGGCGGGTGGCGACCAATATCCACCCGGATCATGAATATACCATAAATAGGATGCATCAATATTTGGTAATGGAGTTCACTCACGATGTGTGAGATATGTCTCTAGGCCCCAATGCAAATTATATAGGCCTCTATATTATCTCAACAAAAATGAAAGGAAATTACATGGAAAAATACATTATTATACCTCATTCTAGGAGTGACCTGAAACTTGGATGCTCAAATCCCAAATCAAACTATAACAATGAAATCCTTGTGAAATTTTGAGTAAAATGAATATAAACTCCACTAGGTTCTAACTCCGTCAACTTTAGAACCCTAACGAATCTTCAACATTTCACAATATAATCTTTTGGGAATATTTCCTAGGAATATTCGTCTCAGTATGTGTGCCTCATGATTCTGCACGTAGGGTTCTGAGCCTATCCTAGTTCCTTTGTTTTGAGTTCTGCTCCACTCATCAACCTCCTCCACCCACTCCTGACTACCTGTTGTATGGGAAGGAACAACTTAAATATTATGAACACAATGAACATAACAAAGCTCGTTGGTTGGTGGGTGGATCACATGTTGAACTTAGAGCATGTAGTTTTTGTGGGTCACAGGCTTAAACCCCATGGACCCCAATGGTGCTTTGTATTTTCATATATATATATATATATATATATATATATATATATATATAAAGGTTGGTTGGGGTTTGGCAGGTCCGTAGGGTTTAGTGGTCAACTAACAAAGGGTCTAAATTATCAACCACCTAAAAACAATAACTTCATTGGTTGGTTAAGGTCTATTTCATCGCTCCTTGGGTGCTACGTGGCACCATTTGATTGAGCCACGTGGCCTCATGCTATTGTCCAAAATTCTTCCACCAAGTTTAGTGGAACTACTACCATATTAGTGGTTCTTCCAACTTTAACCATGGCTAAAAATGTCACCAATTTTTGTGGGATGTTACCAACTTTAGCTACTAATTTGGCCAAACTGTTAATTTCGTGAAGACTTAAATTTATCTAGTGCCAACTAAATTTGTTATTTTTCCAAGTTTGACTGTAACTTTGATTGGGCATAACTTTTTCATACATACTTTGATTGGTGTGACGTTTATGTCATTATATTCCTTGCGATGAGAGCTTTGACTTGGTTATAGCTTCACTAAGTTTGAGGAATTTTATTTTTAGGCCTTTAGGATCCTCCTAGATCAATCTGAACTGAATATTTTAGCACAACCACCAATGATTGTTGGATGAAGACGCTTCACCCACTGGTACCTGCTGAAGGATCTTAGAAAAATTATCCATCATCTTGTTCCTTTTTCATTTGAGGGCTTCTTCGAGCAACAATTTTAAAGGATATTGTGTTCCCTCATATTTCTTTTCTTTCACCATGTGAGGCTCTTTATGTCCATGAGGTCGAGTCTTGCAAGGGTTCAACTAGTTCAAGTCCGAACTCCTTATACCCCAACCTCATTGGGGACATGAACAAAAAAATAGAGAAAGAGAAGACCACTATGATACCACTTATCCTAATTTATGAAGGAATTAAATGAAATACATATTTAAACAAAAACACATACATACCACAAAATAGAACTTTAATTAATAAATAAAAACTGCTGAAAATTGTTTACATGTAGAAAGGAAACAAATTAGCTTAGGTGATGGTCGCTTATCTCTAAGAAGAGATGTGATGACTACATGTGTTCTGAACTAAGTTACAATGAGTCTCTCTAGCCTTTTTATGATCAAGAAATAATGGAAAACCCTAAACATTCAAAAATATAACCCTATGAGATGAAGTACCAGAAACTTGTGGACCTCGTTGGGGTTGGTTGGAAGGTCAACTTCCTGGGATTGTAACTTTAGCATACAATCTTTGTTTGGAATGCACGATATCCTGTTAGAAAGGTCTATCAGAGGACAACAAATTTCAAATGAAAAAATAGGCCATAAGCCTCACATTTGTTCGTTTCTACAAAAAATCCATTTAGAGCCTCAAAACGGCTCTGGAAATTCAAGGCCTGAAAAATTGCCAAAAATAGAAAACTATCAAAATAGGAAACTGTGCTGGAAATTAGGAAACTAAAAGAAAATAATGTTGAGGGTCCAAGTGGAATAGGCGGGTAGCAACCAATATCCACCTAGATCATTTGATTTCAAATTTTAAGTTTATGATGTTTTCAAGTTTTTATAAGGGGAAACTTTTCAAGGTTACATAAGTAAGACATATACTTTGTTGTGGGGTTTTACATATCTAAACAAATCGACATTAGGTTTCGTTTCTTTTGCATCAATTAGTGATTATGGAGGAGAATTATGACATACTTAAAATTGCAATGATTCTCTTTAAGTAGAAGAAAGAATCTATGTGAATCTTTTATTTGAATCCCATGCCTCATCCTACCACATTAAAAAAATCTACTACATTGATAGTTTAAAGGAAAAATTTTGGGTCAAAATTTTAAAGTATTATATTTATTTTTAAAAATAAAATCATTTCTTATACCACCCAACTTTCTTCACCCAAATTCATATTACAACTTTTTACAAATTAAATCTAAAGGGTGAAAATTAATATAAGGTTGTTTGAAACATTGTAAAGTGTGGGAAGTACAAGTAAACCCTCAAGAGCTTTGGATACTTGGTGGAAATGGGGCCTTTCTTGTATGGTATCGAGACACTGTCATCAAGGCTATGGCTACTCACGAAAAGTGAACAATGTTGGGAAAAATAGGTAGATTCTACACTCAATAATAGGTAGTTGCTTATCATGAAACTCCATAGTTGTACCTTTTATATTCAATAATATGAGAGTAGTATAAATTAAAAATTCCATATTTTGGATTCATTGTTTAAAGATAGAGTACATATTAAGTACTTGAAATTTTTGAATTTCTACTTTTAAATTTGTCTTATGTGGAACCCATGAACTCTTGTACAATGTTTAATAATTTTGTGAAATGTATCATGCAATTTTTAATAAACTTAGGCCCATTACATTAATAACAGAGATAATAATTTTGCTCAGTGTACTACTATTTGTTGATCCCTCAAGAAACCCCTTTCATTTTTAGGAAAAATAAATGGTACCATATTAATTCTTTTAAATCACTGCGTTTTTCTTGTATTTGCTTTGGAGTCGTCTATGGAGGCGGAGGAATTGCCCGGACGACCAAAAGTGGACAGAATCCGGGCAAAAAATTTCAAAAAATCATGGAGTAGCAGTGTTTGAATCATGGTTTTGATGGTGGAAATAGATTCAGCACCATCAAGAACCTCTAGGACATCCAAAATATTGAAGATTGACAGCTATATACAGGATTTAGAAAAATTCCTACCGAATTTTATCAAAATATGACTAGAATTTCCATGATTTTCAAGGCAAATAAAAAATCTGATTATACTACAACATTTGATTTTACTTCATTTTATTTGAAGAATTGATTTGATAGCTTTTACTTTCTTGGATTTTTGGTTTTGCATGCTTTATATCATTGATTCTTTTTGTTTATCTTTCATAGGATGATAACCTGGTAATGTGATTGGAGTAAAGTCATCAATATAATTACATGCATGTGAGTGGGATCATTAAATGCATGTAACTTGACCATCATTATTTTAGTTGTGTCACGATAACTTTCCCTTTTTTCATATTTTCTTCCTATTAGTTGTTTCTTTTGAGTTTGTTTGTTTTCTAATTATTCAATTTGTTAAAAAACTCATGAAGAATTATTTTAAGTAGCTTAATACCTCTATCTTCTTAAAAGTTGGCTATCATAGTGTTTCAACAATTTTGCTAAATTTTTCTTACTAGCATTTCAACACTTTCACGAAATTTGTCTTCTCAATATATAAAGGGGTTGTTTTATGATTTTTTCCCGTGTATTTGGTTTTCAGAATTGAGTGAATAGAATAGGCCAAAATAGTGAAAAAGGACCTATTGAAGCCCCGAAAATTGGGTCGACAACAAGGGGGATACCCGCCCGGTCAGGATCCTGGTTGGCAGCTCCTTATCCGTTTGGTATAGCGGGTCCGACTGGGGATAATGGGACCAGTTTCCCAATCTATGGGTGTGTGTGTGTAGAATTGGATGTTGCTGATCTAACAGTTCCTATCTAAGCTATTTTAATTCAAACTTTAATCTAATTCTATGCTATTGTAATCTAATAAAAACAACACATCTAATCTATGCTAACCCGAGATGTAACTCTTTTATTATGCGATCTAAAGAGATTTCAAATAACAACTGGTAATAAAGACCATTCAACGATTATAAGAAAGGAAATCAATTGAGATGAACTATTTTGCATAAAAAGTTAGGCGAAACAGTTGTGAACAGCATATCCATAATAAGCTATTCATACATTAAACATAAATAAATAGCTACCACCGTACAAAAGTGCCAAATGATAACTCAAGCATTCATGCAATAACATATAAACAACTAAAAATACATATCACTTTAACATATAAGCAGAAATTGTCAAGAGATAAAAGTACCATTTATTACTGGTCCTACTCATAAGCTTCAAGCAACAATGATTTATCTCTCCTTGCTCTAACATCTACTAAGAGTACAGAAGTGCAACATCAGTAGCAGATATCAAATGAAAACATCAACAAATCTTGATCCATTCATTCACCAAAACCTCCTTTGAGGGTGCAAAAGTGCATGTTCTGAGGACAAGTTTTTGATAAATTTCTGGACCCTTCTCTAAATGCATGAGAAGGGTTTAAATACTACTAACTAAATAACTTAATTACACAGATTCAGGATACGGTTTAAATGACTGCCCTTTTTCTAAGCAAAACTATTTTTAAAAATTAAATCTAATATCTAACTATTTCTGCATTTGCTCCCTAATGTTGCGAGCATTCAATATTTGCCTGGGTAGAGTCGGTTGACTGTCTTCCGCTTTTGGTTGAGCTAAGCAAACAGAAATGGCAAGAGCTGGCACCATTTTTTCAGCGAAATAGAAGATATACTTGAGAATCATTCTCTGGCTATGTGGATTTACTGTGTATGCTCAGTAATAATCCAAATTCCACTTGGTTAACCCTCAAATTGCCTCTGCCTTTGCCTTCTTGCGTTTTCTGGGCTTACGAGTGACTAAGCAGTTAGGGACTTTGCTTTTTGAGCAATTGCATCGGAAACTGCCTCCGTTCTTTGATCCGGGCCTTTCTGGTGCATTTTTCGCCTTTAACGCCTTTTCCTTCATCGGGTATAAGCTTCAAAATTTTATAAACATACTGCTTTCGTGAGCTTCTGACCTTGAGCGTTAAATCACCTGTTGATATCAGCATTGTTCAACTACTCATTCAACCATGGCTCTGACTGAAAGATCTGTAATAGATAGCTCAGCAGCGCTCTGGAATTTTGTGGCTCTGTTGCATGCGGTATCCGTTCATGAGGGCATTTCTTCTCTGTTTTCAAGTATTGGAGCTTTACCCTTTTCCTTTAACGCTTCCTGCACATTGCTTCATGTTGTTTCTGTATTTCATTCTTGCAGTTCACACATGAGGAGAGAGTAATGATAATAAAAATTGACAAAAAATCTCTGAGCTCTACGGATGTACAAAAACATGCCACCTGACGTGAACTAACTCTTCGAAAAACACAAAACTGTCTTTCATTAACACTTGGCGTATCATTCATTAATTTCCATTAAAGCGCGTATCCAATTTTTGGTTTATGGACAGCTTTTCTTGAATGTTGAGCCGGGGAAAATTTGCGATGGACAATTTCTACGACTCGCATCACATCATCGTAGTATCGCATTTTCATCAAGATGTGTTATCGCAGGGTTGCCCGATCACGTTTATCGCAGAATCGCAGATTGCTGTATCGCGCGATCGCAGATCGCAGTATCGTGTTATCGCAAGATCGCAGATTGTTACAATTCGTTAAATGGTTATGTGTTTTTTATGCGATATTGCAATATGCGATGTCGCATATCGGCCATCGGAGATTTTTTAAGGTTTTCGAATATGAGCGTTTCTTAATGCATGCGATGCGATGGAATTCGCGTCACACTCTCGCAATTTATCATTTTACTCACAAGGAAATGTCCTATCTTCTTTGCGCGATGCGATGTTTTCTTAATGAGTATAATACATAAGTCTTAATTGAATATTTTGAATTTTTTACTAAGGGTCCCCACTTACCTAGTGTTATTGCTAATACTAAATAAGGAGGGGGGTTGTTGGTGGCCACAACAATTAGCGATTCACTTGGAAGAACCAGTTATCTCTGTTTTTTCTATTGAATTTTTCAAACTTCCAAAACAGAATTTTTTTCAGAAAATTAAACTTTGTTATGGAAAGATAGAGTACATTATGCTTTAAACTGTCAATGATATTTTGTTTCAACCTCTTTCTATTCTAATTATTTGCTTCCACAGGCTAGTCCTTGTATTTACATCAGCCATTACCTGGTCTTGTAAAGATAAAATAAAGTCTCCTCTGTAAACCAGTTTTAAATATGCTCATTTGTTGTAGGTAGAGCCTCTGCTACCAGCAGGCGTTTATAGCCTTGACAGGGTTACCTGTTACCCAGCAATGATCCTGTATCCTACTCAAGGTGACCTAAAACTTTCAAAGAAAAATCCATATCCACACTTATTGCTTTGATTTTCTTTTTTATTCTTAAAGAACAGTGTCTTGGTTTGGTAGCCAAATTATGGCACAGTCACTCACTTGATTCATAACTTTGCTGAACAAGCTGGCTCGTGATGAGACCCCTTGTCTTTTGATTGCAACAATCTTGAGTCATTGCCCTGTTGTGGTAGACAGTGTTGGAAAAGTCAGCAAGTTATAATATCTGTGATCATGATAAGCCGGCTCGTGATGAGACCTCTTATTCTTCAAGATATAGTGTATCCTTGGATTATTCCTCTGAAAGCTGCAATTTTCCTTAGCAGGGAGGAAGTCATTGTTTCCTTAAGATAGCTCTGGACGACAATAATAGAGTTTTTTGGAAACAACTTTTCTACAGAGAATCTTCATTTTGTTATTGATACCTTTCATTGTACTGAGATAAAACAATTTCTTCACTAAAGGTTGCTTTCATCAAATTCTTTGAAGTTGAAACTAGTATCATATCTAGGCTAAATTTTTTAATTGTATCTGTCAATAATAAAGATCAATTTTCCAAAAGATTTGCTATTTATACAAGCGAAAAGCTCAAAATCTGAATGAGAATTGGTGTCTTTTCGTAAATACCTAATGTAACCACTCACAACTGGTTTTATTATGAAAAGAAAAACTATTCTACAAAAATAGAAGAATAATCTTCTATGGAAAATATTTCTTGAGAATTTGTCCATTAACAGGCAAAGGATCCCTCTTACCTGCTAAATCATGTAACACAAATGTTGATGGACCTATGAATTCAACAATCTGAAAAGGACCAAGCCACATCCTTTGAAATTTTGTATGTTTGCCCTTTTCTTCATGAGCCTTGTCCCACTTTAAAACTAAATCTCCCATCTAAAAATATTTTCTGGTCATTATGTTTGAATCAAAAGAGGATTTTACTAGTGCTTGATGATGAGCATGCGTTTTCTTAGCTTGTTCTCGTTGTTCTTCTAATTTAATTATTTCCATTTGTCTTAGCTGTAAGGAGGAAGTGGGTACTTCATCAATGTATTGTACTAAAGACAAAGAGGGAATGGCTAAGTGAGTTGGAAGAACCACTTCTTTCCCATAAACTAAATTAAAGGGAGAAGTGCCGATTGAAGCTTTTTGCGTTATCCTATCTGCCCATAAAGCATATACCAAAGCTTTGTGCCAATTCTTTTGATTCTGGTCAACTGTTCTTTTAATAATCCTGATTAGGTTTTTATTTGTTGACTCAGCTAACCCATTACCTTGCGGATAGTAATTGGCCGAATATTTAAGTTTGAATCCTCTTTTAAGTGCAAATTCAGTCATTGCATTTCCAGAAAAGTATGATGCATTATCAAACATTAAAGCGGATGGCAATCCAAACCTAGTGATTATAAATTGGTCTATGAACTCAATAATATTTTCAGAATTAGCCGTCTTGAGCGGAACTGCTTCTACCCATTTAGTAAAATAATTTGTTGCCGTGAGGATGTATCTATGCTGCTTAGAAGAGTGAGGAACGATCTCACCTATTATGTCCAAGCCCCACTGACTGAAAGGCTGCTCAATGTTTACCGGCTGTAGTGGCAGGGATGGCTTCTTTTGTCTTCCAGTAGTAGTTTGGCAGAGTTGACATCTTCTCACGTAACTGTGTGAGTCTTTGAACAGCATGGGCCAGTAATATCCTGCGCATAAGATTTTATGTGCAGTAGCATCTCCAGCATAGTGTCCGCCTGCTGGCCCATCATGGAGTTCCTGCAAAACTTTTTCAGCTTCAGCTTTCTCAAGACACCTAAGAAGAACATAATCATAATTTTTTCTAAAAAGAATATCATTTATGAGCTGATATTGTTTAGCTTTCAATCTGAGAGCTCTTTTCTTAGTATGATCAAGGTGTGAAGGAGCATACCTGTTTTTAAGATAATAAATGATATCAGCATATAATGATTCTGCATCGTTTAGGCTTACCTCACACATTTGTACCTCTTCAGATGGAATTTCAGAAATTTGCGATGCTCCGGCTAGCATTTTGCAGAAGCATTAACCTCTTACAATATTTGCTGGTTTAATCTCAAGGTCATATTCCTGTAAGGCAGTGACCCAATTGGCCCTTTTCTCACCCACATCCTTCTGTACTAGAAGATTCCTTACCGCTGGAAACGGTACTATGATCTTAGTATGGGTTTTAAGTAGGAAAGGTCTGAAGTATTTGACCGCTTTGAAAACAACATAAGCCTGTTTCTCCACGTCTGAATAATTGAGTTCAACACCTTGTAAATTTGAGCTAAAAAAAGCAATTGGAGCTTCCGCTTTTTCTTGATTCGCTTGAGTGAGAATCGCAGCATATGATTTATCTGAGGCAAATGTGTATAAAATAAAAGATTCTGAAAAATTCGGGGTTGCTAAAGATGGAGCATTAATAATAGCTTGCTTGATTAGGTTGAATGCTTCATGTTCATCTTGACCCCATTTAAAATTTGAATTCTTTTTAATCATGGTTTGCAAAGGAGACACGATTCGTGAAAAATCTGGAACGAATCTCTTTACAAAATTGATTTGACCAAGGAAAGATTGCATGGCTTTTTTGTTATGAGGTAGGGATATTTCAGAAATTTCTTTGATTCTGTCGGGATCAATGTGAATACCGGATTTTGACACTATGAATCCTAGAAGTTTCCCTTCACTTAGTGCGAAAAAAGATTTCTTTGGGCTAAGTGAAATTCCATACCTTAAACACCGTTGAAAGATTTGTTTTAGGTCTTTGAGATGGTCGCTTCGCTTCTTGGAGTACACTGTTATATCATCCAAATAAATTACTACAGATTTATTGACTAAACCTTTGAATGCGATGTCCATGGCTCTCTAAAATGTAGCACCAGCATTAATAAAACCAAATGGCATCTTCCGATATGCGTATGTGCCCCATTTAGTTTTGAATGTGGTTTTCAACTAATCATCAGGGTGTGCCAACACTTGATTGTACCATGAAAATCCATCCAAGAAAGACATTAATTCTGAGCCTGCTACCGCTTGCAGTATCTGCTCCATAGGTGGAAGAGGAAAATTGTCTTTTTGACAGGCTTTGTTAAGGTTCCGAAAGTCAATGCAAATCCTAATATCTCTGTTTTTCTTTCTAACGGGTACCATATTGGAGACCCATTTGGAATGTCTGACGGGAAAGATTATCCTGGCTTTCAGTAACTTATTGAGCTCAGTTTTTATCTGATTTTCTAAATTGGGGTGGATCTTTCTCAGCTTTTGTTGGACAGGTTTTTCGTTATCGATCATGGGAATAGTATGCTGAATGATAGAAGTGTCGTATGTTTTCAATTCATCATAATTCCAGGCAAAAACATTTTTATATTGTCTCAAAAGACGAATATACGCTAGTTTCTCTTCAGGGGCTAGGCCGAGGCCTAGATTAATGTTTTGTGGTTTAGCATCGGTCCCTAGGTTTACTAATTCGTAGTTCAAGGTTGAACTGTAGAGTTTTGAATTGGTAGACCTCTTAAATCGATCTTTCAAATCGTATAAGTCTTCTAACTTGACCACCAACTTAGGTATAGCATTATTAGTGCTATTTTGTTGTAGTTGTTGATCGTGCTGGTCTTCGTCGATTATTTGATTGGAGTAGGAACCTTCAGACGTGAGGAAATTTACGATATCAGGATCATCATTGAATACTCTCCAATTTGTGATGTTGTCAGGAATGGACGGTCTAAAGATTAATTCTATTGAGAATCTATCTGGACTAAAATCTTCGGAGGGAATAAGATTAGAAGCTACATTAGCCAGAAGGTTTGCACTTGCGTTTTGGAGTCTAGGGATTGAAGAAATATTAAACGCTATGAAATGCTCAGTCAGATCTTGTACTAAAGATTAATAATGTTTTAAGTGACCTGATAAGCAATGTATAGTGTTACGTACCTGTTTAACCACAATCTCAGAGTCTCCAAAGACTTGAAGATACTTGACATCTAACCCGATTGCTTTGTACAGGCCTTGAACCAAAGCCTCGTATTCTGCTGTATTGTTTGTGAAATCGAATTCGAGTCTGCATGTGAGCATGATTTTTCTCCTTCTGGACTAATCAGAACGCATCCTGCTCCTGCTCCTTCGTTAGATCTAGAGCCATCAAAAAATAATTTCCAAAACAAAGATTTATTTATAGGTTTATCTAAAAAATTAATACATTTCGAACTATCAGTTCGAGAAAAAATTTCGACTTGGGACAAAACAGAGTGTTCTAAATAGGGTGACGCATGAGCATTGAAATTGCCGAGGAAAGAATCTACCGAGTAATTGCCAATGATACTGCTGTTATACGCTACCGGTTCATTTTCTCCCTCTAACTCCGTTACTATGTACTTCTGGTGTAGCTCTTGTTCAACTTTTATTTGATTTGGTTTACCGTTGTAGGGCAGCCACATGTGCGACCAATCGGTTGCGAAGTATCCATGGAGTTTTTCTGACCAATCCCTGCTAAGAATTAAGCCATAGAATTCTGGGATATCAACAACTAGAATGTCAATAACTTGACATACCTTCGAGTTGGATGACAATCTTATGGTTACTTGATTTAGTTCGCCAATCACTTCAACTTGAGATCGATCGAGCTGAACTATGCGCACTGCGGATTTCTGTGGTTGAACATTTAATTTGGCACATATAGATTTGGGTAAAATATTCGATGAAGCACTGGAATCTACCTGTTATCACAAAATCATGCCCCTGATAGGCTGCTGATCAGGAAGACTTTGAGTAACTGTTTCAAACCAAACTTTTGGCTGAGGCTTAGCCTCCTCAGCCTGAGAGGGCTCTCTCAAAGGGTTAAAGATTTTGATTAAAGAATAAGATAGATGGCTAACTCTATGGTTTGTGATTGTATATGTTTATAGGTTGAAAGATGAAGGTTGGCTACCATTGGGCTATGGAGTCAAAGTATGTTTAGTACCACAGCAAGACCAGCTTAACATGAAGTCAGGGCATAGAGAGTTTTTATACATCAACAAAACAAAGATACAATGCAAGGAAACACAGTTTATAAATACATGAAGGAAGTTAGAGCATCATTGATGAATTCTAAGTAACATGTATTCATACCACTGCAAGTAAGTGAAAGAGGAAAGCCATGAGACAATAGGACATTAAAAACCCTCTTTGAATCCTGAGTAGTGAAGCCAAAACATTCTACCTAGCATGGAAGTCAAGGCATTATAGAGTTCAAGTGCAGAAATGCAAATATAAAACAGTGAAACACAGTTAGTTTATCTATGAAGGAAGTCAGAGCATCATTGATGAATTCTGAGTATCATAAGTAAACCTCACTACAATGTAAGTATTGGAAGATGCCATCAAAACAAGAAAACACAAGAACTCTTCATGAATCTTGAGTTGTCTAAGTAGAAATTCTGCATTAGGTTAAAAATATACATAGTCTGCACATAGAGCAGCAGTTGAGCCAAAAAGTCTCCAACCCTTTGCTAATTCGACCTCTTGCTCTATATAAAGCATTTACAATTAGGATTCCATCATCCCTCCTCAAGAGAATTCGAATTTGCCATCAGTGACACCTATTCTAACCATAAAACAAACCATTAAATGTATTTGACACCTAACTAGTAGTCCTAGAGACCTAATACAACTAGGAGTGTAACTCCTTATTATGATTACAACAAACTTATCTAAACATTTAAAGCATTCTTTGACACCTAATACTCCATGAGGTCGAATTTGATGAAGCCTCCCACGTGGTCACCCAACTGTTGATGAGAAACCCTAGAATTTAGGGAACATGTTTCCCTGTTTTTAGGGTTAGATCCTTGAAAATTGCAGAGCCTTTATCTCTTCATCCATGACACATTTTATGAAAATGAAGGAGGTTTTTGTAGCCCATGATGTCTAGAACAAAAACCTCTCCTGGTTTTTTAAAATATTTCTCCAGCTGTCCAGAACCTGTCCTTGAAAAACACGTGGCAAACAGGGAAAAATCCGTTTTCTGAAATTAGGGTCTCAATGAAAGCTTCTTATCTCCCAACTGAAAACACATACGAATAAAGTGAGATAGGTTATTGTAGCTGGACATGTTATGAAGAGAAACCTCCTTCAGAATTCCAAGATAGCCTTTCATGTGACCAGAAACTGATTTTGAAAAACACTACTAAAACCAGTAGACAAAGCTTGACTTTCTGCAGTTTCGTAGCGCAAGTTTAACCATAAATTACTCCCACCTCAGAACGAATTTGAAGAAATGGAAAGAGGTTTTTGTAGTGAAGAATGTTAGGAAGAAAAGCCTCTTTCAGTTTGCAAAATTAAGTTCTCAGCTGCTCAGGAAAGCTTTTAGAAATTGACTAGTAAAAGCAGAAAACAAAGTTTCTTCAGCTGAAACAGGCTGCTACAGGGGTTTCGCAGCGCGCTGCGAAAACACTGATTTCGTAGCGCAAAACAGGATTTTTACACTGTCTGCGCTACGAAAACGTGGATTCGTAGCTAGTTTCAAAATTTCTCCTTATCCTCCTCAAAGCTCTGTCTTTCTTCTTGACTGCTGGCTGCCTTGTTTCTGTCATTCTTGTACATTGGTGATGGTTGTACTGATGATGATATTTCCTTTCTTTTGACATTTTCTCCTTTGAAATTTCTCTAGAAAAAACAACTTGGAAGAAAATACCTTGCTTAATTGAGGAGCTGCCTTGCTTGAATTTGATGAAGATTTCTGCTCTCCTTTTCCTTTGAAATATTTTCAGTGATAACAGTGGCTCCACTTGGGATAGTGTGCCCTTGTGGTACACTAAGAACCTGCAGTTCCAGTGCCTTATCCTCTTATCATGAACAAAAATGTATTTGACAAACATCTTCTTTAAGTTCCTTGGGCCTTCACCTCTGGCTTAAGCTTGATGATCACTGTAGGAGAAAGAAGTCTATATCTACTGAAAAATAAAAATGCTCAGTCACCTTGAGCTTATTTGCACTTTCCTACCTACCTACCCTATCAGCTGCAAGCTCCACTTGTAGCTCAAGCAACATGATATTTCCAATAAAGCCAATCAATTGTCTTCTCTGATATTGGAGGCTCTTGACTGCATTCAACCTCAAAATAACCATGGTAGTGAGATGACCACATCAACTCATAATATACTTGATCTTCATAATGCAAATGAAAACAAAAGACCGGAGTACAAAGCTTGTCCATATATTCACTTATAGGGTCAAAGAATACATGGTTATGTTGATGATCATCATAACATTCTACATCTCTGGACAACTGATTCTCAACCACACCAGATTCTTTAGATATGCTATCCAACTGCCTTTCTAAATGATGCCCACAAACAATGTAATTTTCTTCATTATAAAGATCATTCTTTGATGCAAGCTGCTGCAAGGAATCACAAAAATGAACAACCTTTTCCTCCGCCTGAGGGTCATAGAAAATTTCCTCCAATATTTCTTCTTGCTGTTTGCAATCAATTTCATACTCATAATGATCTGAAGCCTGACAAATCTGCTGCATCTCTACATCAATATCAGAGGATTGAACATGGTTTTCACAAGTAAACCCCTGCTGATCTTCATGCTGCGTTTCATGAGATATTATACCTTCTTCTTGGTGCTGGAATGCATTGTTATGAAGAGCCTCTAAAATTTCTTCATCCATAAATTCATCATCATCATAACAATCCTCCAAGTACTGAATAAGACTTAAAGAATGTCTACAACAATCTTTGAGCAACAATAAGGAAGGATGACACTCTTTATACATGTCATAGAAGACATCATGGAAATCAGCAAGAGAAGATAATGAACCATTTTCCAAACTTTTATACCAAGACCATGCTTTTCCTTCTAAAGTGGCCATAAACATCCTCATGAGACAATCCTCAGGAAAGTGAACCTTAAGACTGCGTACATGCATATGAAACCTAACCAAATGAAGAGCAGCATTGTCTTTCTTTTCATCTTTGAATATCGGAAGATCCTCTAACCAATCAACCTTTGGCATAGGATTTGGAAAACCAGGGATATGAGACCGATTCATAGGAGCATACCTGGCATTCATTCTTGCAGTGGAACTCATTTTGAAACTTCATCAAGCTACTGATCTTCTAGCAGTGGAGTCACCTTACAATTTCTTATTCAATGTGTGGAGTCGCCAAGGTAGTTTTGCAGCCTCAAAGATGTCTGAGCTCCTGCTACCTTCAGAAGTTCAACCATTGATTTTGGGAATGAATAGACTTCAGGCTCCCGGCAGACGCACCAAAATGTTATCACAAAATCATGCCCCTGATAGGCTGCTGATCAGGAAGACTTTGAGTAACTGTTTCAAACCAAACTTTTGGCTGAGGCTTAGCCTCCTCAGCCTGAGAGGGCTCTCTCAAAGGGTTAAAGATTTTGATTAAAGAATAAGATAGATGGCTAACTCTATGGTTTGTGATTGTATATGTTTATAGGTTGAAAGATGAAGGTTGGCTACCATTGGGCTATGGAGTCAAAGTATGTTCAGTACCACAGCAAGACCAGCTTAACATGAAGTCAGGGCATAGAGAGTTTTTATACATCAACAAAACAAAGATACAATGCAAGGAAACACAGTTTATAAATACATGAAGGAAGTTAGAGCATCATTGATGAATTCTAAGTAACATGTATTCATACCACTGCAAGTAAGTGAAAGAGGAAAGCCATGAGACAATAGGACATTAAAAACCCTCTTTGAATCCTGAGTAGTGAAGCCAAAACATTCTACCTAGCATGGAAGTCAAGGCATTATAGAGTTCAAGTGTAGAAATGCAAATGTAAAACAGTGAAACACAGTTAGTTTATCTATGAAGGAAGTCAGAGCATCATTGATGAATTCTGAGTATCATAAGTAAACCTCACTACAATGTAAGTATTGGAAGATGCCATCAAAACAAGAACACACAAGAACTCTTCATGAATCTTGAGTTGTCTAAGTAGAAATTCTGCATTAGGTTAAAAATATACACAGTCTGCACATAGAGCAGCAGTTGAGCCAAAAAGTCTCCAACCCTTTGCTAATTCGACCTCTTGCTCTATATAAAGCATTTACAATTAGGATTCCATCATCCCTCCTCAAGAGAATTCGAATTTGCCATCAGTGACACCTATTCTAACCATAAAACAAACCATTAAATGTATTTGACACCTAACTAGTAGTCCTAGAGACCTAATACAACTAGGAGTGTAACTCCTTATTATGATTACAACAAACTTATCTAAACATTTAAAGCATTCTTTGACACCTAATACTCCATGAGGTCGAATTTGATGAAGCCTCCCACGTGGTCACCCAACTGTTGATGAGAAACCCTAGAATTTAGGGAACATGTTTCCCTGTTTTTAGGGTTAGATCCTTGAAAATTGCAGAGCCTTTATCTCTTCATCCATGACACATTTTACGAAACTGAAAGAGGTTTCTGTAGCCCATGATGTCTAGAACAAAAACCTCTCCTGGTTTTTTAAAATATTTCTCCAGCTGTCCAGAACCTGTCCTTGAAAAACACGTGGCAAACAGGGAAAAATCCGTTTTCTGAAATTAGGGTCTCAATGAAAGCTTCTTATCTCCCAACTGAAAACACATACGAATAAAGTGAGATAGGTTATTGTAGCTGGACATGTTATGAAGAGAAACCTCCTTCAGAATTCCAAGATAGCCTTTCATGTGACCAGAAACTGATTTTGAAAAACACTACTAAAACCAGTAGACAAAGCTTGACTTTCTGCAGTTTCGTAGCGCAAGTTTAACCATAAATTACTCCCACCTCAGAACGAATTTGAAGAAACGGAAAGAGGTTTTTGTAGTGAAGAATGTTAGGAAGAAAAGCCTCTTTCAGTTTGCAAAATTAAGTTCTCAGCTGCTCAGGAAAGCTTTTAGAAATTGACTAGTAAAAGCAGAAAACAGAGTTTCTTCACGAAAACACTGATTTCGTAGCGCAAAACAGGATTTTTACACTTTCTGCGCTACGAAAACGTGGATTCGTAGCTAGTTTCAAAATTTCTCCTTATCCTCCTCAAAGCTCTGTCTTTCTTCTTGACTGCTGGCTGCCTTGTTTCTGTCATTCTTGTACATTGGTGATGGTTGTACTGATGATGATATTTTCCTTTCTTTTGACATTTTCTCCTTTGAAATTTCTCTAGACAAAACAACTTGGAAGAAAATACCTTGCTTAATTGAGGAGCTGCCTTGCTTGAATTTGATGAAGATTTCTGCTCTCCTTTTCCTTTGAAATATTTTCAGTGATAACACTACCAAACAATTGTGCACATTTTTATTGAAGATTTCAGAAATAAGGAGAAACGGGGGAGTGTGAGATCTTGATCTTCCTCCAATCAAGGCGATGTCATTTGGAACAATCTTATTGATCGCGTTAGTTGGAGGTCTTCCCATGTTGTGGGAAGCTTGAGAAAGTACAGCGGTAGGCAAAGGTGCAACTGGCACGGCATGTAATTCTTTCATCATTATCTTCTGTTGATGTTTCAACTTGCTCAGTTCGTAAAGGGTGATGTTAGCCCTAGTCTTTTTCATATCATCAATAATATTGTACTCCATTTCATCCGACACTATCAGTGTTTTAGATGGAGTCGTTTCATCTGCTTGGACTGGGCTAGTTTGAGTCACTTTAGATGTTGTTTTCTTTGTCGCGACTTTATCCTTTGTTGCAGAGCTTGCGCTCTTCTGCTTAGGGGTAATTTGGGGAGGATCAAGCTGATTTTTGCTTCGTGTGCTAACTGGAAATATTTCTTGATCTTCTTCTTGTGGGAGGATGAAATCCCACATTCCTTGTAATTCCACAACTTCTTCGTCATCGGTCTGCCCTTCAGTGGCAATTTCTTCTTCCTCTTCCTCGGATTCAGCATTTGAAATGGCATTGGGTGGCTTTGCATCCGTTGAAGGACCTCTTTTAAAAGCTCTGTAGGGCTTTTTCGAAGAAGTTTCTGCTACTTGCTTTTTTATGTCGACCATCTCATTGGACATGGTCTTTAGAACTTTCTGCAATCCTTCCAAATCAAAAGGATCTTTTGCTTGTTTCTTCTTGGAGTCTTCCTTGAAGGTGACTTTTTTGGACTTGCGTTCCTCTATCGCGGATCTCTTTTCCAGGGCTATTATTTGTTTCTCTACTGCTATTGTCTCTTTCATGTTATCGGCTAAGGTTATTTTATTTGCCCAGTCCACGAAGATGGCTATGTTTGATGGCAGAGCGGTAATATACCATTCACATCGTACTTCTTCGCTGGGCTGGGAAGCAGTAGGAATTTTGTTGAACCGTAAATTGAAATCCTTAATAGGCTCTCTAGCTTCGGCTTTAAGATTGGATAGGTCATTGATTAACGTTGCCATTGATCTATCATCACCAAACTTGGTTAGGAATTGGTCCTGGAAGATGCCCCAACTTGTGATGGATCCAGAGGGTAATGAAAAGTACCATGACCTGGCTGTCCCTTGCAGTGTATAGGGAAAAAGCCGAACAACAACATCTTCATTAGTAACTCCATTGAGATTAATGGAAAGCATGAAGTTGTTTATGTGCTCTTCTGCTAGCATGCCTGCCTCAGGATTGAATTTAGGCAGCCATTTCTCAGGATGGGCCGGTATTTGACTCAAGGGTGCAGGCATTAAGACTGCCCCAGGGTTATTCCATGGAGACTGGGCCATTATTGAACTGCTAACAGAGGAAAGTGCAGAAGATGATCCCTATGGCTGGGAGGATGAGGATACTATGATCGTAGATGATTGAAGAGGGGTTGTGGGGGTTCCAGTGGATGGATGGACGATGATTTGGAGTGGAGGTGTGGATGGTTGACTTCGCGGTGAAGTAGTTGAGATGGATGATGCAGACGAAAGAGTCTCACTGTCAGACTCTTGCGGTGATTTCCTCGCTCTTTTCCTGGTGGGAAGAGGTAATTCGGTTGGCTGAACGCCAAACTTTTCACTCTTTAGCCTGGTCAGGGGATGAGCAGGGTTGTACTGCGAAGTCACGCTGCCTTGAGATTTATCAGACCTCTGAGGAGAAATGGAAAATCGTTGAAGTTTGTGAATCAGGGATTCGACTTCAGGAGGTTCAATGGTAGATTGGTCTGAAATATCAGGGTGTGTAGCAGCGGTTGATACTCGAGCGACTTCTGACTCTGGATTTAAATGTAATGGGGAAGTCGGGGGAGATGATGAGGGCGATTTACTCTCAAAATGGTATTCAGATTTTGATTTACTTGCCATTCATAGTTCAAGCCCTCCTTCTAGTGCCAAATATGTTGAAGCCCCGAAAATAGGGTCGACAACAAGGGGGATACCCGCCCGGTCGGACCTTGGTTGGCAGCTCCTTATCCGTTTGGTATAGCGGGTCCGACTGGGGATAATGGGACCAGTTTCCCAATCTATGGGTGTGTGTGTGTAGAATTGGATGTTGCTGATCTAACAGTTCCTATCTAAGCTATTCTAATTCAAACTTTAATCTAATTCTATGCTAATGTAATCTAATAAAAACAACACATCTAATTTATGCTAACTCGGGATGTAACTCTTTTATTATGCAATCTAAAGAGATTTCAAATAACAACTGGTAATAAAGATCATTCAGCGATTATAAGAAAGGAAATCAATTGAGATGAACTATTTTGCATAAAAAGTTAGGTGAAACAGTTGTGAACAGCATATCGCATGATAAGCTATTCATACATTAAACATAAATAAATAGCTACCACCGTACAAAAGTTCCAAATGATAACTCAAGCATTCATGCAATAACATATAAACAACTAAAAACTGTATATCACTTTAACATATAAGCATAAATGGTCAAGAGATAAAAGTACCATTTATGACTAGTCCTACTCATAAGCTTCAAGCAACAATGATTTATCTCTCCTTGCTCTAACATTTACTAAGAGTACAGAAGTGCAACATCAGTAGCAGATATCAAATGCAAACATCAACAAATCTTGATCCATTCATTCACCAAAACCTCCTCTGAGGGTGCAAAAGTGCATGTTCTGAGGACAAGTTTTTGATAAATTTCTGGACCCTTCTCTAAATGCATGAGAAGGGTTTAAATACTACTAACTAAATAACTTAATTACACAGATTCAGGATACGGTTTAAATGACCACCCTTTTTCTAAGCAAAACTATTTTTAAAAATTAAATCTAATATCTAATTATTTATGCATTTGCTCCCTAATGTTGCGAGCATTCATTATTTGCCTGGGTAGAGTCGGCTAACTGTCTTCCGCTTTTGGTTGAGCTAAGCAAACAGAAATGGCAAGAGCTGGCACCATTTTTTCAGCGAAATAGAAGATATACTTGAGAATCATTCTCTGGCTATGTGGATTTACTATGTATGCTCAGTAATAATCCAAATTCCACTTGGTTAACCCTCAAATTGCCTCTGCCTTTGCCTTCTTGCGTTTTCTGGGCTTACAAGTGACTAAGCAGTTAGGGACTTTGCTTTTTGAGCAATTGCATCGGAAACTGCCTCCGTTCTTTGATCCGGGCCTTTCTGGTGCGTTTTTCGCCTTTAGCGCCTTTTCCTTCACCGGGTATAAGCTTCAAAATTTTATAAACATACTGCTTTCGTGAGCTTCTGACCTTGAGCGTTAAATTACCTGTTGATATCAGCATTGTTCAACTACTCATTCAACCATGGCTCTGACTGAAAGATCTGTAATGGATAGCTCAGCAACGCTCTGGAATTTTGCGGCTCTGTTGCATGCGGTATCCGTTCATGAGGGCATTTCTTCTCTGTTTCCGAGTATTGGAGCTTCACCCTTTTACTTTAACGCTTCCTGCACATTGCTTCATGTTGTTTCTGTTTTTTATTCCTGCAGTTCACACATGAGGAGAGAGTAATGATAATAAAAATTGACAAAAAAGCTTTGAGCTCTACGGATGTACAAAAACATGCCACCTGACATGAACTAACTCTTCGAAAAACACAAAACTGTCTTTCGTTAACACTTGGCGTATCATTCATTAATTTCCATTAAAGCGCGTATCTAATTTTTGGTTTATGGACAGCTTTTCTTGAATGTTGAGCTGGGGAAAATTTGCGATGGACAATTTCTGCGACTCGCATCGCATCATTGCAGTATCGCATTTTCATCAAGATGTGTTATCGCAGGGTTGCCCGATCACGCTTATCGCAGAATCGCAGATTGCTGTATCGCGCGATCGCAAGATCGCAGATCGCAGTATTGCGTTATCGCAAGATCACAGATTGTTACAATTCGTTAAATGGTTATGTGTTTTTTATGCGATATTGCGATATGCGATGTCGCATATCGGCCATCGGCGATTTTTTAAGGTTTTCGAATATGAGCATTTCTTAATGCATGCGATGCGATGGAATTCGCGTCGCACTCTCGCAATTTATCATTTTACTCACAAGGAAATGTCCTATCTTCTTTGCGTGATGCGATGTTTTCTTAAGGAGTATAATACATAAGTCTTAATTGAATTTTTTGAATTTTTTACTAAGGGTCCCCACTTACCTAGTGTTATTGCTAATACTAAATAAGGAGGGGGGTTGTTGGTGGCCACAACAATTGGTGATTCACTTGGAAGAACCAGTTATCTCTGTTTTTTCTATTGAATTTTTCAAACTTCCAAAACATAATTTTTTTTCAGAAAATTAAACTTTGTTATGGAAAGATAGAGCACATTATGCTTTAAACTGTCAATGATATTTTGTTTCAACCTCTTTCTATTCTAATTATTTTCTTCCACAGGCTAGTCCTTGTATTTACATCAGCCATTACTTGGTCTTGTAAAGATAAAATAAAGTCTCCTCTGTAAACCAGTTTTAAATATGCTCATTTGTCGTAGGTAGAGCCTCTGCTACCAGTAGGCGTTTATAGCCTCGACAGGGTTACTTGTTACCCAGCAATGATCCTGTATCCTACTCAAGGTGACCTAAAACTTTCAAAGAAAAATCCATATCCACACTTATTGCTTTGATTTTCTTTTTTATTCTTAAAGAACAATGTCTTGGTTTGGTAGCCAAATTATGGCACAATCACTCACTTGATTCATAACTTTGTTGAACAAGCTGGCTCGTGATGAGACCCCTTGTCTTTTGATTGCAACAATCTTGAGTCATTGCCCTGTTGTGGTAGACAGTATTGGCAAAGTCAACAAGTTATAATATCTGTGATCATGATAAGCCGGCTCATGATGAGACCTCTTATTCTTCAAGATATAGTGTATCCTTGGATTATTCCTCTGAAAGCTGCAATTTTCCTTAGTAGGGAGGAAGTCATTGTTTCCTTAAGATAGCTCTGGACGACAATAATAGAGTTTTTTGGAAACAACTGTTCTATAGAGAATCTTCATTTTGTTATTGATACCTTTCATTGTACTGAGATAAAACAATTTCTTCACTAAAGGTTGCTTTCATCAAATTCTTTGAAGTTGAAACTAGTATCATATCTAGGCTATAGTTTTTAACTGTATCTATCAATAATAAAGATAAATTTTCCAAAAGATTTGCTATTTATACAAGCGAAAAGCTCAAAATCTGAAAGAGAATTGGTGTCTTTTCGTAAATACCTAATGTAACCACTCACAACTGGTTTTATTATGAAAAGAAAAACTATTCTACAAAAATAAAAGAATAATCTTCTATGGAAAATATTTCTTGAGAATTTGTCCATTAACAGGCAAAGGATCCCTCTTACCTGCTAAATCCTGTAACAAAAATGTTGATGGATCTATGACTTCAACAATCTGAAAAGGACCAAGCCACATCCTTTGAAATTTTGTATGTTTGCCCTTTTCTTCATGAGCCTTGTCCCACTTTAAAACTAAATCTCCCATCTAAAAATATTTTCTGGTCATTATGTTTGAATCAAAAGTGGATTTTACTAGTGCTTGATGATGAGCATGCGTTTTCTTAGCTTGTTCTTGTTGTTCTTCTAATTTAATTATTTCCATTTGTCTCAGCTGTAAGGAGGAAGTGGGTACTTCATCAATGTATTGTACTAAAGACAAAGAGGGAATGGCTAAGTGAGTCGGAAGAACCACTTCTTTCCCATAAACTAAATTAAAGGGAGAAGTGTCGATTGAAGCTTTTTGCGTTATCCTATCTGCCCATAATGCATATACCAAAGCTTTGTGCCAATTCTTTTGATTCTGGTCAACTGTTCTTTTAATAATCCTGATTAGGTTTTTATTTGTTGACTCAGCTAACCCATTACCTTGCGTATAGTAATTGGCCGAATATTTAAGTTTGAATCCTCTTTTAAGTGCAAATTCAGTCATTGCATTTCCAGAAAAGTATGATGCATTATCAAACATTAAAGCGGATGGCAATCCAAACCTAGTGATTATAAATTGGTCTATGAACTCAATAATATTTTCAGAATTAGCCGTCTTGAGCGGAACTGCTTCTACCCATTTAGTAAAATAATTTGTTGCCGTGAGGATGTATCTATGCTGCTTAGAAGAGTGAGGAACAATCTCACCTATTATGTCCAAGCCCCACTGACTGAAAGGCTGCTCAATGTTTACCGGCTGTAGTGGCAGGGATGGCTTCTTCTATCTTCCAGCAGTAGTTTGGCAGAGTTGACATCTTCTCACGTAACTGTGCGAGTCTTTGAACAGCATGGGCCAGTAATATCCTGCGCGTAAGATTTTATGTGCAGTAGCATCTCCAGCATAGTGTCCGCCTGTTGGCCCATCGTGGAGTTCCTGCAAAACTTTTTCAGCTTCAGCTTTCTCAAGACACCTAAGAAGAACATAATCATAATTTTTTCTAAAAAGAATATCATTTATGAGCTGATATTGTTTAGATTTCAATCTGAGAGCTCTTTTCTTAGTATGATCAAGGTGTGAAGGAGCATACCTGTTTTTAAGATAATAAATGATATCAGCATATAATGATTCTGCATCGTTTAGGCTTACCTCACACATTTGTAACTCTTCAGATGGAATTTCAGAAATTTGCGATGCTCCGGCCAGCATTTTGCAGAAGCCTTGACCTCTTACAATGTTTGTTGGTTTAATCTCAAGGTCATATTCCTGTAAGGCAGTGACCCAATTGGCCCTTTTCTCACCCACATCCTTTTGTACTAGAAGATTCCTTACCGCTGGAAACGGTACTATGATCTTAGTATGGGTTTTAAGTAGGAAAGGTCTGAAGTATTTGACCGCTTTGAAAACAACATAAGCCTGTTTCTCCACGTCTGAATAATTGAGTTCAGCACCTTGTAAATTTGAGCTAAAAAACGCAATTGGAGCTTCCGCTTTTTCTTGATTCGCTTGAGTTAGAATCGCAGCATATGATTTATCTGAGGCAAATGTGTATAAAATAAAAGATTCTGAAAAATTCGGGGTTGCTAAAGATGGAGCATTAATAATAGCTTGCTTGATCAGGTTGAATGCTTCATGTTCATCTTGACCCCATTTAAAATTTGAATTCTTTTTAATCATGGTTTGCAAAGGAGACACGATTCATGAAAAATCTGGAACGAATCTCTTTACAAAATTGATTTGACCAAGGAAAGATTGCATGGCTTTTTTGTTATGAGGTAGGGATATTTCAAAAATTTCTTTGATTCTGTCGGGATCAATGTGAATACCGGATTTTGACACTATGAATCCTAGAAGTTTCCCTTCACTTAGTGCGAAAAAAGATTTCTTTGGGCTAAGTGAAATTCCATACCTTAAACACCGTTGAAAGATTTGTTTCAGGTCTTTGAGATGGTCGCTTTGCTTCTTGGAGTACACTGTTATATCATCCCACTAACCCCGATAGTGGGGCATTGGAGCCACTGCTCGCTCGTCAAAGAAAATACTACAGACTCTCAAGGCTATGTGGGAGGAGGCAAGGTGAAAAGTCTTTTGCATGTACAAATGAGGGGTATATATAGCCAAGGGTGAACTTGACCCTTGTGACTCTTTGACTTCCCTCATGACTGTTTGACTTACATGACTCTTTGACTGACATAACTCTTCAACTTCATATGTTGGTCTCTTGGACTTCCACGTTACATTACATTGATTACAATAGTATGTCCCATAGTAGTGATGTGGCCGAGATGACTCATGACATGAATCAAAATGATAGTGTTGGTATGTTCATGCTGATGGTGGTGTCCATGTGGAGCTGCAGTGGTGCTGAATGATGAGTGTGCTCTTGGTGTATCATAGCTTCACCTCCGCATGACAAGGTGTGCAGAGTCTTCGATGGTCTTGGTGTTTGCTTGATGTTTCTTATACATGTATCCCCTTCATCGGTACTTGGCATGCTTCATGTGTTCATCAGTTCGTGAACGAGTCACCTAGCATGCGCTCCTTGTTCATCCCGTTCGTCGTTGCGCCATGTCTCATTCATGTACTTGTATCTCCAATCACTCATGACAAGACGACATCAAATCCATAAATCCCCTAGTCTACCATGATGCATCATCTTTTATTTTTGGGTGCAGATGACCGGGAGAGTGGACAAGGCTCCAAAACTATGCAAAGCACATTTCAGGCTGGGATGTGGGGCTCCAGAGCACTATTAATAAATATTGCGCAGAGGTCACTGGGAGGCTGGGTTGAGCAATTCAGAAAAGCAGTGACATTTTGCAGGATTTGGCTTAGTTGGGAGGCATAACTGTGGAATTTTTCCGGGGAAGGTAGTGCTGGAAGCAGGCAAGACTCGCAGTGAAAACTTCATAGATTTTCAGAGGAGGATGGGAGCGAGCTGCGAGAGATTTCTAGCCAAAACTGTGTAGAACTGAGAGGTAGTCATGTAGGACATGTCTGCGCAGTTTCTGGGCTGAGTGGGGTGTCAGGAACCTGGTGGAAAGTCCAAGAAAACTGCGCAATTTTCAGGAGGAGCAACAGGTCGGTTGGTAGGGGGATTGACTGATAGGATTGCGCAATTTTGAGAGAGAGTGCAATGACAAGCACCAGCTGCTTGTCCCTCTTGCCTGCGCAAATTCTTCAGTTAGTAGAGGTAGGTGTGCTGAAAGCTTTTGTGCATTTTTTTGGGGGAGTGAAGCCCAAGGTCACTACCCAGTCAAACTCTCTGGTTGACCAGTGAGAGGCTTGATGGATATGCTTGTGGGAAGTGTAGATTGAGATAGATTCTTAGGAAAATTTTGTGTTGTTCTAGGTGACAGATAGGCAGGTTGATTCCAAGTTTGCACAGTACAGAATGCCTAGGAGGCAGCCTCAATCTCTGTGCAAATTTGGGTAGTAGTACGTAGTCACTGAGGGCTGAGACTACACAATGTAGCTCAGCAAAGGTCCAATTGATGGAGGGTGGTGCAGTCAACAGATCTTCGGCAAAATGGTCAAGTGTGTGAGAGAGTGAACTCATGTATGCATGACCTTGTGAACACACACTCAACATGACTTGACGACAAGACATATTGAATCAACAAGACAACATATGCTTAGTGTGAATAACCAACGATGCGAGCGACAAGTGCGACACTTGAGGTAGATCGTTGAACGACCGTGACGACAGTTGCACGAAACTGCATACAAATTCATGTGTGAGTGTGGCAGATGCTTACATAGTGAATACAACTTGTACACATGAATACATACCTTGAACATATCCCTGACATAACTACAAGCATGACATTGCAACCAACATGCTAAAATACAATCGGTGAATGGTCAAGCGAGGAGGGTGTAAAGATTCGACATGGACAAAGGACAAGGATATGAAACTGCACAAAGAACATTTCAGGCTGAGATGCGGGGCTCTAGAGCACTATCAAGAAAATTGCACAGAGGTGAATAGGAGGCTCAGTTGAGCAGTCCGGAAAAGCAGTGACATTATGCGGGATTTGGCTTAGCTAGGAGGCATACTTGCAGAATTTTTCCCGGGGAGCAGGCAAGACTAACAGTGAAAACTTTGTAGATTTTCAGAAAAGGCTGGGAGCAGGCTAAAGGATATTTCTGGGTAAAACTCTGTAGAACTGGGAGGCAGTCATGCAAGACATGTCTACCCAGTTTCCGGGCTGAGCTGGGTGTCGGGCACCTGGTGGAAAGTCCAAGAAAACTGCGCAATTTTCAGGAGAAGCAGCAGGTCGGTTGGTAGGGGGAATAACTGACAGAACTGAACAATTTTCAGAGAGAGTGCAGTGACAAGCAGTGGGTGCTTGTCCCTCTTGTCTGTGTAGATTCTTCAGTCAGTGGAGGCAAGTGTGTTGAAAGATTTTGCACCTTTTTTTGGGGGAGTTAAGCCCGGGGTCACTACCTAGTCAAACTCTCCGGTTGAGCAGCGAGAGGCTTGATGGATAAGGTTGTTGGAAGCGTAGATTTAGATAGCTTCATGGGAAACTTTTGCGTTGCTGTGGGTGACAGTGAGCCAGGTTGATTCCAAGTTTGCATAGTGCAGAATTTCTGGGAGGTAGCCTCAATTTTTGTGCAATTTTGGGTAGCAGTATGTAGTCACTGAGGGCTGAGAATAAGCAGTGCAACTCAGTGGAGGTTTGACTGATGGAGGGTGGTCTGGTTGACACATCTTTGACAAAATGGTCAAGTGTGTGAGGGAGTGAACTCATGTATGCATGACCTTGTGAACACACACTCAACATGACTTGACAACAAGACATCTTGAATCAACAAGACAACATATGCTCAGTGTAACTAACCAATGGGTGTGAACGACAAGTGCGACACTTGAGGTAGATCATTGAATGACTGTGACGAAACTTGCACGACACTGCATACAAATTCATGTGTGAGTGTGACAGATGCTTACATAGCGAATACAACTTGTACACATGAAGACAAACCTTGAACATATCCATAACATAACTACAAGCATGACATTGCAACCAACATGCTAAAAGACGAACGGTGAACGGTCAAGCGAGGAGGGTGTAAAGACTCGACACGAACAAAGGACAAGGCTCTGAAACTGCACAAAGCACATTTTAGGCTGGGATGCAGGGCTCTAGAGCACTATTAAGAAAAATTACGCAAAGGTTATTGGGAGGCTGGTTGAACAGTCTGGAAAAGCAGTGACATTATGCGGGATTTGGCTTATTTGGGAGGCATAACTGCGAAATTTTTCCCGGGAAGGCAGTGCGGGAAGTAGGGAGGACTGGAATTGAAAACTTTGTAGATTTTTAGAGGAGGCTGGTAGTGGGCTACGGAGCTTTCTGGCCAAAACTCTACAGAGCTGGGAGGCAGTGATGCGGGACATGTCTACGGAGTTTCTGGGTTGAGCTGGGTGTTGGGCACCTAGTTGAAAGTCCAAGAAAACTGCGCAATTTTCAGGAGGAGCAACAGGCCGATTGGTAGGGGGACTAACTGATAGAACTGCGCAACTTTCAGAGAGAGTGCAGTGACAAGTACCGGGTGCTTGTACCTCTGGTCTGCATAGATTCTTTAGTCAATGGAGGCAGGTGTGCTGAAAGCTTTTGTGCCTTTTTTGGGGGAGTGAAGCCCAGGGTCACTACCTAGTCAAACGCTTTGGTTGAGCAGCGAGAGGCTTGATGGATAGGATTGCTGGAAGCGTAGATTGAGATAGCTTCTTAGGAAAATTTTGGTTTGTTCTTAGTGATAGTGAGCCAGGTTGATTCCAAGTTTGCATAGTGTAGAATGCCTAGGAGGCAGCCTCAAGCTCTGTGAAATTCTAGGTAGCAGTACGTAGTCATCGAGGGCTGAGACTGCGCAGTGCAGCTCAGTGGAGGTCCGACTGATGGAGGGTGGTCCAGTCGACACATCTTCGGCAAAATGGTCAAGTGTGTGAGGGAGTGAACTCATGTATGCATGACCTTGTGAACACACACTCAACATGACTTGACAACAAGACATCTCGAATCAACAAGACAACATATGCTCAGTGTGACTAACCAACGAGTGCGAGCGACAAGTGTGACCCTTGAGGTAGATCGTTGAATGACCACGACAACACTTACGTGACACTTCATACAAATTCATGTGTGAGTGTGATAGATGCTTACATAGCGAATACAACTTCTACACATTAAGACATACCTTGAACATATCCATAACATAACTACAACCATGACATTGCAACCAACATGCTAAAAGACTACTGGTGAACATTCAAGCGAGGAGGGTGAAGAGACTCGACACGGACAGAGGACAAGGCTCTGAAACTACACAAAGCACATTTTAGGCTAAGATGCAGGGCTCCAGAGCACTATTAAGAAAAATTGCGCAGAGGTTACCAGGAGGTTGGGTTGAGTAGTCTGGAAAAGAAGTGACATTATGCGAGATTTGGCTTAGTTGGGAAGCATTACTGTGGAATTTTTCCCAGGAAGGCAGTGCGAGAAGCAGGGAGGACTGGCAGCGAAAACTTTGTAGATTTTCAGAGGAGGCGGGGAGCGGGCTACGAAAGCTTTCTGGCCAAAATTCTGTAGAACTGGGAGGTAGTCATGCAGGACATGTCTGCGTAGTTTCCAAGCTGAGTGGGGTGCTGGGCAGCTGGTGGAAAGTCCAAGAAAACTACGCAATTTTCAGGAGGAGTAGTAGGTCAGTTGGTAGGGGGACTAAATGATAGAACTGCACAATTTTCAGAGAGAGTGCAGTGACAAGCAGTGGGTGCTTGTCCCTCTTGTCTGCGCATATTCTTCATTCAGTGGAGGTAGGTGTGGTCAAAGCTTTTGCACCTTTTTTTGGGGGAGTGAAGTCCAGGGTCACTACCCAGTAAAAATCTCCAGTTGAGCAGCGAGAGGCTTGATGGATAGGATTGATGGAAGCGTAGATTGAGATAGATTCTTGGGAAAATTTTGCATTGTTTTGGGTGACAGTCAGCCAGGTTAATTCCAAGTTTTCATAGTGCAGAATGCCTGGGAGGCAGCCTCAAGTTTTGTGAAATTCTGGGTAGCAGTACGTAGTCACTGAGGGCTGATACTCTGCAGTAAAACTCAGTGGAGGTCCTACTATGGAGGGTGGTCTGATCGACACATCTTTGGCAAAATGGTCAAGTGTGTGAGGGAGTGAACTCATGTATGCATGACCTTGTGAACACACACTCAACATGACTTGACAACAAGACATATCGAATCAACAAGACAACATATGCTTAGTGTGAATAACTAACGGGTGCGAGCGACAAGTGCGACACTTGATGTCGATCGTTGAATGACCGTGATGACATTGCATGCAAATTCATGTGTGAGTGTGACATATGATTACATAGCGAATACAACTTGTACACATGAAGACATACCTTGAACATAGCTAGAACATAACTGCAAGCATGACATTGCAACCAACATGCTAAAATATGACCAGTGAATGGTCAAGCGAGGAGGGTGTAAAGACTCAACAAGAGCTCATGGGATGAGCTCGAGTGTTTGCAAACATCAAGGAAAAACCAAGCAAGACTCTGAAATTGGATGCAGGCCAAAATTTTCGAGGGCGTTGCAGCCACTACAACACTTGGCAACACACTAGTTGAATACCAACTTCTCTATTTTGGTCCATTGATAGCACAGGGCCTTGGTCCGTCAGGGAGTATTAAATCGTTGTGTAGGTTACTTCGAATTCCCTACTTACCCCATGGATAGACATGGTTTACCTTTGGCCAACTTAGTCAAACACAACAACAAGTTTCAACTTGATCACAATGTTTCAAAATAGGGAAGGGTAGTTTGGCTCGCGAGTTTAAATTTTTCGAAGTATAAGTTTTCATCTCTGGTGTTTCTCCACTGCTAGCAGGCCTAGACAGTACCTCAAAAGAGTCACGTAGGAACACACACATTGCTCCATTACCAGCGAGCTTGGTCAGTACCCCGGTGGAGTTGCATGCTTCACCTTTCTGTGCAGGAAGCCTTTCTCTTCTTTTGCCTTTGTATTTTTGAAAAGAGGATTGTGCATAGGAAATTATTTATTTTTGGGGCGGAAGAGGGATCCCAACTTATTGAGAGTAGAAGAGGTTGTTCCTTTAGAGAACTCTGATTTAGGTTAGCTAGTTTAGATTTTCCCCTTCTGCATTTTTACTAGTTGGATGAGCTTGAACACATAGAGCAAAAGACTGAGTACAGGCATGGGGTTTCCCAGTGTGGACACGGGTTCATGGTTGTGACAAATGTTCCCTTGCAAATGACTTGTATTTTACTTTAACACTTCATCGGTAGAAGGTTATAACCAAGCACAGAGAAGAGGGAAAGAGGACTGGCCAAGTGCTGCAGTGTCACAAGAATCTTTGGATCTCAGCCACATACTCATTCAAAAGCGAGAACTCAGTAGAGGGAAGCACTTATTGACAAAATAAAAAATAGCATGATATTAAGAAAACAAAACAAAACAAAGCAAAAATAGCAAAGCAAAGCGAAAATACAACAAGCAGTAAACATACTATGTATATGGCGTTGGCCATGGCCCCGACTTACTGAAAGTAGTGCTTTAAATCTTGGCCATTGAAAAGAAGGTTGTTAATCCTCCCGTCAATTGATTGTTGGCTTAGGGGGTCCTAACCCTGGTTCAGATTTAGTTGCGCCAAGCAACAAATACCTACACTATTGGCCCTTTCAACAACAACCCACGTAGCGCAGGCTGCAGTCTCACCCAAAGTAGTATGGGGGGAATGCAAGAACCAAGTTTCTGCATCTAGAGACAAGTGTGATGTCTTTTAGCGCCTCATATCTGCCTTCTCATAGATCGGTAAGCCCTTAGGGCTCGGTACTGCAAATCTATTAAAAGAGTCTTCAAACCTTCAAGAAGGTCTACGACAAGCCTCTGTGGACCCTTAACAGTCGATTTATCCACTTACGCGCATCGAAGAACAACCCCTAATTAGTGTTCGGATATACTTAAGTTATTTAGTAAACATAATAGAATTCATCACAGTATTCACGAAAGTACTTAACATGCATTGCATACATTTATTAAGACTTATTCAAGAGAATTGCATTTCGTTAGATCAATATTCCATAAACACATTATTCATCAACATCATATATCGTAAACAGAAGTAAACATAGATAAACAGACATACACAGGAATTCTTCGGTAACTTTCTTTATTGATCTTCAGTTCATATTTACAGACTCAAAACTACCTTGTGCACTCAGCTGCAGGGGTCTACGCACTCAGCTGCGGACTCTACCTAAGCCTCTGTGCACTCAGCTGCGGACTCTACCTAGGCCTCTGCACACTCAGTTGCAAAGCCTTTCTTCTTCTACTTGACCCACTTCTCTGCACTATCACTTCTCTTCTATTGACCCATTACTAACATCATCTACATAACATGACACGCCTTAGACTCTCTAAGACACACCTATTTATAGACTTTTTCATACAATCCCATTGTCCATAGACCATGCATGGATCTCAAAACCGACTCGAACTTTACATAAACAAGGGGATAAAACCCCTTTGAATCCTAATCATCTGTGCACTCCACATCCACAAATCGCAAAGACTTTACATTACTTACAAAAATATATCAAACCTTGGGTTATTTTAACCCCAAAACTGACCCAGGGGACCCCATCCCAATAGGCCCTCAACACAAAGATCGTGACTCGCCCTCAAGTCACTTGGCTGGAGCTATGATCTTGCTACAAAGATCCCCTAGCTCCACTTGGATTACTGCAACCTCGATAGCCCTATGCGTAGCTTCCTCTTTGACTTCCTCCACTCACTTTTTTGTAGTTGGTCCTTCTGCAGCTAGCATCATTGTCTGTTGTGTTTGTTGTAAGCCTTTAACTTATCCTAGATGGTTGTCATGACTTGATAAGCCTCTTCCAACCATGGAAGAAACCTGGCATTTAGCAAGGCCTCCTTCTTCTGTGCTTCCTCTACCTGCACTAGGAGCTGCTTTCCCTCCTGTAATTTAGCTAGTCACTACGTTGGTGCAATGGAGCATGTGGTTGCCCTGACCTCATCGTATTGTCGCTGTAGTTCCCTTATTTTTGTATTCAGCGTCTGCAGGTTCAGATCCTCTTGCAAATTTGTTACCAACTCCATGGATTTCTCAAATAATGTCGAACAGTCAATGAATGTGGCATCCAGGGTGGCCATTCCTTCTTTTATCGCGGCTCCACGCTACTCCCGGACCTCAAGCAGAGTCATGGGCTGCAAATTTAACTACAGCTCTGTGATCTTCATGTTGAGTTCAAACTAAACTTAGTTAACCTCAGCTTTGGCTTTGCACACATCAGAAGCTAGTTTTCTGATCTTTTCTTTTGGCTATGCATCCTCGGGGATATGAAGCTTAGGCACTGTCTTGTGTGCTTCTGCGACTGCTGACTCCAATCGTGAACTCTGTGCCTGTAGCATCTCTGTCTCCTTCAGAACCTGCATCTTTTCAACAAACAACTATTGATTATTAACTTTTATTCCAGTGACAACATTGAGTGCTCATTGTTCCTTGACGTGAAGCTCTTCCATGACTCCCTGTAGTAATGCATGCAGTGACTCAAGTGATATCGCGGCAAGGTTCAGGCCCATTTTTGTGACCTTGTCAAGGAGGGCACACTATTCCTTAGTTTCGATGCGGACTGAACTTTCAAGTATGGGAAGACTCACACATCTTGTGGCTAGGTCATCTCTGCGACTATACTTTTACCCCATGCCAAACTACCTTGTGCACTACTCACTTTCCTGACATCTTCTTGGATCTTGGTTGCTTGGAGCTGCAACTCTCGGAGATCCTTCTGAACTCCTCCTAATGTTTGCATGTTCTAACTACTGCAACACTTCTGTTGCGATGTCCCTGACTTTATCATCGATCTCATCAATATCGCTTTCAGTAAGCACCATGGGATCAAACTGTGTTTTATGGGCTTTCTGCTTTTTCCGCGATCCATCTTGCTACTCTAGTTCACACCTTTTCAAAATGAAGGGGGTGCACTACCCTTCCTTGCCTCTGCTGCCTTGTCCTGTAAGCTCTTTTGTTTATGTTTCCCGCGAAGGGGACTCATCACCTTCCTAGGGCTCATGCGGCTCATGTTCTACCTTCTCCTTGGTAGCACGTTCCTTCTCAACACGAGCCTTCTCTACAACATCCTTCTTTTTTTGCGCGACTAGGTTCTGCGTAGCCTCCTTAGTTGCCTCCTTCCTTTTCTTCATGGCAACACTCTCTGTACCCGTGCTTGGTCCGGCAACAAGATTTGAAGGGGCGCACCACTCTTTGGGCCATCTTTCTACCATCTCTTGTACATCCGTTTTTGTTACCAAATATGGCAAGTCATGCCACTTCTGCGCTGGATCCTTCCGCACCTGGATATACACAATGTGGAAGTTAGCCTTGAATGTTGCGTAGGCTGATAGCTGCATGTACATGGTTGGGGATAGCCTCGAACACTGGTTAATGGCCATGCGGAGACTTTATTCCATAAGGACCCAAAATATTTTTGTCTTTGTGATCTGCGCAGGGTCCTTTGTAGCCCATAAGGAGGCGAATTGCACTGCCTACGACAATCCTTACTCAAGCAGAGGAAATTGGTTGTCCTCCAGAAATTCCCACATGACAAGCAAAAAAAAAACTAATCAAGCGTAGTGAAACGACTTGGTTTCATCCTGGACCTCTCAATAGTTCACGAGGAACTCCTAACAGAGGTATATGGACCAATTGAACTCCACGCCCTTCACGCACTGTGCATCTAGGGAAACTATGGGCGCCAGAAATTCATCCGTGTAACATTTCCTCATCACCTTTCCTGCTAATATCTACGCAGCCAATTGAACTGTGGGGTCTGAGATAGATAAAATTGAATACTCGTGTGACTTCTTTACATGTTTGTAATCTTTCTTCATTATTTCTGTAAGGTCCTTCTCCCCCGTCTTTCCGCTAAAATCCTTGGCCGGGTTCAGACCTTCGTATGGCAGGTGTGTAATCTTATGAATGAGCATATCTATGATAGGTATAGTCCCTCCTAGCCATAGGCACCCGCCATGCACCAATGTAAGCAACTGGTGGACACAAATTGTGTTAATGGGGGTGCGGTGGCAATGTGGCACCCATAGCAAGTTGAGAAACCCTTATTGCTCGACACCGCGGACCCATTCCTCCATTTCTATTGCTGTAACAATTGTCTCTTCATAATAAACTCTCTTCAAATATTTGTTCATCCCCAAGTGGGGGAACTTGGCGTGGTCTGTGAGGTCCCAATCCTCCATCTTCAATAGTGGGATCTGCATGAGCCGAGGACCTTCAAACAGGACTTGCCCAGGTAGCAGCGGCGTGGAGATGATGAATTTCTCAGAGACTGGGTCCTTTGTGATCTTTGCCTTTCCCTTTCTCAGAGGGATATACCCAGGTAGCTTCGTTATAGGCTCCACTCCTCCGGTGTCAATGTCTTATGTTCCCTGGCCTTCTACCACCTCTAGGTCCACTACCTTCTACTTATCTTTCGCGGGCTGCTTATCTTTCTTTTGTGTTGGTGTTGCTATATGCTTCCTTGGGGAAGCACATACCTGCATCAACTTTTTCTGTTTTTCCTTTGCTACAGGTTGCTTCTCTTCCGTGGCAGGTTGTTTGTCTTTTGCCATGGTCTACTTTGGTCTTGGTGACCTCGGCACCGTGGGCACCACAGGCATAGCTTCTACACTGGATACTTCTGGTCCTGGAGCATTAGATATGGCTGCTTCCAAACTCAAGGCTTCAATAGGGTTGGTGGCAGTCATCCTCTCCATAAACAACTCATGGGCTTCAAGAGAAATGTCTGTGTGTGCCAAGAATTCCTCCCAAAATGCTCGGCTCATAAGCGATAGACAACAAATTTCAACAACAACTCTAAGGGCACAAAGTGTTCTTTGTTGGACTGACACGCGTAATTTATAGGGGGTTTTGAATTCAAATCTGACCGTTCCCCCCAAATTTTGACAATAAATGTTGTTTTGGTGGCAGATCTTCAAAGATTTTTTCCTTACATGCTGCTAACCCACTCCTCTTAACCGTCTTCTGGAAGTCTATTCATGAATAGTGACTCCAACGGTCACTTTTCTACTGTGTTGCATGACACCTCCCTCCATGGTACAACTTCCTACGCACAGCTCCCTGGATTGCATATTCATTATCTTCTACGTAGCTTACATGTTGCGTGGCCCTCCAAACCTGACAATGTAGTTTATAGTCTTGCGCTCGCTTGCAACTGCCTGGAGCACTAAGGCTGTCCTGCTGCCATATAGTCATTGCGCATGATCCCCTATATACAACTTCAATCGGCTCTCATTCACTCTTCCTGGAAAAGGTTCTCCATTCAGCTTCGTGAGCTGAACTATGCCTCCATCTGTAATTTCTTTGATAATATATGGCCCCAACCAATGCATCTTGTTATGAGGAATTTGGTATCTACGGATAAATACTAATTCCCTAGGTAGGTAGCTATACCTAGAACAATAGATTTAAAGTTCTTATTCTTTTTCTATAAATGATAAATAAGACAAAGGGATCAGAAGACCTACTTGTTCTTTTGGTTTCTTTTTGTCTCCTTTGTTTGACTCCTGTCGCTCCTTTTCGAACTTAACTCGCTCCAAAAGTACCTCCAAGCATAAACAGAAGACACAGAACCAATGAAAGCAAGAGACCTATCGAATACAAATAAATGGAATCAGATACATTCACACATATAAACATCATATATCAAGATAAACATATGGAAAAAGGGTGTAAATTGCTTTATTAGTTAGAAGGAAGAATTACAACCATGAAGTTCGATCCATTGCCACTCTTCCAGCTTTGGTTCCAACCAACATCACATCAATAACACAACACTCTGGCAGCATAATACTACTCACTTACAAACTCAATTCTCACTCCAACAGTATCTCCTTACAAATTCTCAAAGTCTAGCCCCTGATTGCTTAGATGAGTGCTCAATTTATAGGCCAAAGGAGGAAGTTTTGTCATAAATGAGGGTATTGAATGGCCTTCCATACTTAGAGTTAGTTTCCATGGAGGAAGGGATGAGAGTATAGGAGGTAACTTAACTCATTCCTCATCCATTTTCGAGCTCATAGGAGATGATAAGTGTAGCAATCTTCTAGATGGCTCCAAAAGATGAGAATATTACCAGAACTATATGTGAATTTTGTTCAATCTCGCCTAGCACAGGTCAAGGTGGGCCTAGGTTCTCTGCAGAGCACCCTAACATGGGCCTACCTACATTGAAGCACACTTACCCCTGTCCAAGGCTGCACTGGTCCCTCAAGGAGGCAATTCTGGACAGTTTCAGGACAAAGAACTCTCAGGGAAGGAGGCATTCAAAGAGGTGACTTGTCTAGGGCATGTAGCAACTAAATTAGGGTTTTATGAGCCCTAATGGTACTAATCTAAATGATGGGAGTGATGTGCCCAAATGGATTTGTAACAGCTTCCCCCTAAAGCATGAAGTCTAAAATAATAATATCGGGTGATATGCTTTACGATGTGATGAGGAAGTTCCGAAGTGGTTGATGACCTGCATCGATTACAATACATAATATCATGATATTTTGATTTTTTCTCATGAATTTTTGAGGGAAGGCATACCCATGCTCAACATATAAACTTTCATTACAAGTACATAGACAGTTGTCTACAGATATAGACCCATGATAAGATGACCATCAATGTAAATCCATTGTACGAATGATTTGGTACATTTCTTGAAATCGCAGACGGATGGACGAAACTAGATCCAGGGTCTTCTATCTTGTTCAATCATTCTCTCAAGTACGAATCTAACCATGCGAATATGTGATCTGAAGTCAAACATGGGAAGACACTGTTTGATTACCAGCCAATGATGTAAGCCGTTAACAGACACGAGAGAAATCATCGATAATGATAATGATCCTCAAGGTACAACAGTACATTCTCCATGGTGTGAATAGATGTTTTGATTTCGAACACCATACAAAGTCCTTCGGTCGAAGGTCAGTGATGTCAACCTATCACTTGAAGCGAGAAAATTGCCATTGATGCATGCAAGCCTCAAGGCACTAAAAGGGTGTTTCTAAGTCAACTTCTAGGATAATGTGCTAATGTTGAAAAGAAGTGACTTGTCGCAAGAGGGCCTTGATGTATCCCACATCAACGACACGAAATGAGTGTAATTATTTTGGAGACGAAATTTGATTGACAACATAAGGTTTAGGAATGGCGGTCATGAAAATGAAGGTTTATGAGTATTGCAAAGGATTAATTTTAACTAAGCGACTTCTCTTGAATATGTCGGTGACACTAAATGAATTGGTAGCATTGACCCAAAACAAGAAGTAATGGATGGTATGATAGACCAAGGTATGATGACCATCAAGAAGATAACCCAACCCATATAGTCACAATGATGAAGTGAAAGTGTCATGTTCAAGAGCGACCCACTGCCATAAAGTGGTTTACCCCTTTTCCCATTTTCCCTAGTCATTGCTGACCAGTACCTCTTTATTTTTTATCAAGCTTGAGGAGGATAACATATGCTTTTTGTATAATTCCACCCTTTGGGTGAATCCATCACTATGTGATGTTTTAACGAGTCTAGCAAAGGTGAAACTCGATCTCGTCATGACGGACAAATTTGTCGCTATTTGATGTTTTAACGAGTCTAACGATAATGATAACTCGGTCCTTTTCATGTTTAGAGAGTTTGAAAAGGAACAAAAAGAAAAATCCACAAGTTCTTTTTCATAGATTTGTCTCTCAAGTCCAAAAAAGCGTAAAACAATACAAGAGAGAACCTATTGACCATGTTCGGTCAACGTATTCCTTTTTCGTAAATAATCTATCTCAACTCGAAAAAGGGTTAAACTTATACTGAGTAGATGTCATTTCCAATTCGTTAACGAGCTGAAAAGGACAAGCGCTCAACAATCTTTTCATATTTCGAGAGTCTGAAAAGAGCTTAAAGAGAACTCCACTTTGAGGAACGAGTGGTGTCTAGGATAGCAACTGGTTCCGGTGATGTTGGAACTTCTCAAAACATGTTGATTTATGTGAAGAGGTTGGCTAATAAGACCACTCATTGCAACTGTTCCTCAAAAAGGGTAAAACAACCAAGTGAAAGCGTATGATCGGCCAAACAGATAGTGACAATGGAAGGAGAAAAACCAAGGCTCATCTGACGGAAAAGGCTAATAGAATGGCAATCACGAGGGTTAAAATGGAAATGGGTTCATTTTTACACAAGCTTGAAACAAAAAACTATGCTTGGATTTAGTTTCATTTTTAGACAAGCTTGAAACAAAGTACTATGCTTGAATTCAGTTTCATTTTTACACAAGCTTGAAACGAAGAACTATGCTTGAATTCAGTTTCATTTTTACACAAGCTTGAACCATGAAAAACTGTGCTTAAGATTGGTTTACATGCCCCCAAAATGATGACTTGATTCTAAGTGCATGCCCCCCCAAGATTCATTACATTCACCTAAGTAGACTACTCATGGCTATCAGGTGGATGGAATGAAAGTTCATTTACGAGATCAAGTGAAAGACTCAATTGGGATTTTACAAGATCTACTCAAAGACTTGACTTGGAAATTTACTCAAGGGGACCTTGTTTAATTTTTTAATGAGCTTGACACAAGACAAGGAACTCTGCTCAGATTCCTTGTTTCATTTTTAACGAGCTTGACATAAGACAAGGAACTATGCTCATACTCCTTGTTTCATTTTTTAACGAGCTTGACAAAAGACAAGGAACTATCCTTGTATTCCTTGATCACAACTCATAAGAGGTCATGACTTCTAAGAGGTTCTCATAAGATGGGAGAACAATGCTCTGGAAGGGATCTGTACCAAGGAAACTGAGATCTGGTTCCAATGCCCCCAGTACATAATGTACAACATCACGGAATTGGTTGTCAGTTGATGTAGGCATGGAATGGGTTGCCACATAATTAACCCGTGGCAGGGAAGATACTGTTGGGACAAAAAGACCATTTAGGGAAGATGGTTGACTGGAAGCCATATTTGGACCAGGAAATGAAAGCTGGTCAATGGTGACAATTCTTCCTTCATGTGGAAAACACATCACTCGAAAGAGTGTTGAAACAATAGCTCCCATGTCATAATCATAGTCGCGCCCAAGAAGTAAATTGTAATCTAAAGGGCCTGGGACTACCATCACATTGAGATAAACAATTTTTCCTCCCAAATTAATAGGCAACTGAGGAAGGATCCCTAATGGTTGATTGGTTCCTCTGTTAAAAGCCAACAAATTTTGGGTAACAGGCACAAGTGGCGGCGAACCAAGCGCTTGCCAAACAGTTGAGGAAAGGATACTCACAGATGCACCTTCATCTATAAGAGTTCCAGGTACAATCATATTACAAACCTATACTATGATCTAGAAAAGCACATAAAAAGGAAGATGACATCTTGCCAGTTGATTCCAATCGAAGGAAGTGACCAAACTACTTGGAGGGGGTACCATAGAAATGGGAGAATTAACCCCTTGAGTTACAAGAGTAGGAGGATTTTCCTCCTGTCTTGATGGAACAGGAGGATTTCCCCCAAGCTCATTGGAATCTGAAGAAACAAAAAGAACTTGAGTGGTATCATACTCATTCTCTAAGTGTTATAGACATTTTTGTGCCTTACAGCTCTAAGCATGAAATGTCCATAAACCAAGGGATCCAAAGTCCCTAAAAGTGTTGTTCCTGCCCCTAAAGGAACAAAGTCAACAAACTACAACTTCTCCCAGAAGTTCTCCACCAGAAACTGCTCAAAATCAGTCAAATCAGGATCATTTCAGCTGCTCCACTAGCTACCTGCGTTGCATAGCACCCCAGTACACTAGCTAGATGCATTGCAACGCACCTAAATGCACTACCAGGGTGCGCTGAGCTGGAAATGACAAATGGCAGTGCCATTCCGCGAGGTGGAAAGACAATGGAAGCTTCCAGAATCTTCCTCCATGACACTTGCCTCACTGAGTTCAACCAAGTATGAGTAAGGGGCTCTCAGCCTCCAAGTGGAAGCAAGAACTGATAGAGAGAAGACACTAGTCAAATGACAAGCTGACTCATCTTCTTTGCATACATCTATATATGGATCCCTCATCCCAGAGATCCAGAGGCTGGAATTTTGTACATTGCAGAGAATTGCTGTTGGTTTTGAGATTGAGATCAGTGCATTGGGTGATTTATGCTTTGTTGGAGGTGAAGAAGGGATTCCTTTGCTAGGAGGTTGATGCTGGATCGGGACTCACTTGGTTGTATCTCCTCCTGGATCTTCTTGTTATATCAATAAAACTATTTGAGTTTCTCCTACATGCTTGTGTATCATTGATGCTTGTTACATTTGTATGTTTAGCTTAAATATGATCCTAAGCTATTTATGAATATAAATCCATGTCTTTGTGTAGTTTTCTTCTTCTGTGATCTTACAGGAACTTGGTGAAGCTGGGCAAGTAAGGGAGCAGGTAGCTGGAAGCTGTCAAAGAGGAGAGAGATTGGATCAAAGGACTAGCGCAAGACACAGGTTGGTTCATCCTATTCCTCTTCGTTTATAGTTCATAAAGAAGAATACAAAAGTAGTTTTCTCTGTTTGTTGCTAAGGCACTGTCACACCTTAGGTGGATAGGGTCGTTCTGAATAGACACTTTTCCCCACAACACTAAGGGAAAGGTACAATCAACTGAAGGTGAAATCGAGTCAACTGTTTCCTCGACCTATGATGGGCCAGGTATAGACTCATGGGATTCACATTTAGAGAGAGTGGGTTTGAACAATAGTTGATTTGGGTCAGTCACTTCATCAACTAGTGAAGGATTAAGGGAGAGTCTCCTGTAACCAGATGGAAGTCACTGCGGAGAAGCAGGATGGTTATCCAACACTTTTTGGGCTTCATCCAGATAGGGACAAAGGTGAATGGGGTGATTCCATTCACATAACCTATAGGGAAACTTAACTTTACCCTTCTTTCCATGAACTTTACTACCACTAGTTGATGGTGTGTCACTAGCATGATCTCCAGAAGTTGATGACATAGGATGATGTGAACGAGAAGAACATTCTTCTAAGATCTAAGGATTATCAGGACAATTTCGAAGAAGATGGTCTCTAGTACAAAGTTTGCATGAATATCAAACTTTGTGAGGCTTATCGGATGGTTTCTCATTAGAAGTTGCATTCAAAGCAATGGTTTCTTGGTTGCCCCCCTGCTGAATTTTCTTCTTCTTCTTCTTCTTAGCCACCTGGTTACTAGTACCAATACTTTCACCAGGTGAAGAGGAAGAAGGGGAGGAAGAAAAAATCGAGGAAGAAGGTAAAGGGTCAACTTTAGGATCAACTGGAGGTTGATTTTGTCCAATTGGAGGAGTACTCGATTGCGGAGAAATCAAGACATTTTGAACCAAGGAGGTTGAAAATAACCATACTGGCAAGCCAATGGTAAGTCCTGGAAGGGACAATGTAGCCATATGAGGAGCACCAATATTTCTGAAAGGAGGAAAAGGACTAGGATTCCCATCAAAAGGAATTCTTTGATCGGTGGACTCTGGATTTGTCGCCATATGTCTCAACCTAAGATCAACTAAGGAGTGACCGTGGAGGATGTTATCTGTGGTCAATTAAATTTGTTTTAATGAAAATAACATAATAAAACAAAAAGAGGGGTGATCTAGGAAAACGGATTACCAAGCAACTGTGAACTGCAGAATACCTCCCGGCAAACCGAGAAGTACGGGCATGAAATCTCCTCGAATGCTGTGTTTGGTGTATCACAGTGTACAAGGAGGCCGACTCAGTTACCTAAGGATGGATAACAATCTAGTGTTGTCCTCCCATATATACTCGAAAGTATGTGGAGGCCCAATCCGTATTAGCGCTGTCTAATGCGAAACCACACAGTGAGAGCATTCCCATATACTCTACATACTGTAACATCGCCCCATATACCCGAAGGTACATGGATGAGCTACGATATACTCATGTATGTGGAATTAGGTATCACACTCTGAATGTATCACAAACAAGTTAGCGACAACTGCTATGTTTTACGATGTCGGAACATGTCTCTAGCTTAGAACGTCTAAATGTTTTGCGTTATATGACAATGCTCCATTAGGTTAATTGATGTTAATTTTAAGTTGATCTTGATTAAGAAGTTTCCTTTCAAGGTTCACCACTTGATGTATTTTCAATTCCTAGAATGCAACTAATATGATAAGCATTATTTTTCATTCAATTTTGACAATGAAAACCTTAGCTAGTAGGGATAGAGCAATCATATTCTTGTAATCAAAGAACAGAGAACAAAGAACACATCTAATGCAATCTCCCTAAACTATTCCTTTAAGCACACACAAACTTTTTCAATGCACAATGTAACTTTTTCTTTTTGATTCCCTTAATGTTATGATGGACAAAAAAGGAAACTAATGCACATACAATCAATCAATCTTTTTGCAAGAAAGAGGACTTTACGACAGTTCCGTTTCGAAAGAAATGAAGACTTTTACGACACTTTCTTTTGAACAAAGATCAATCGACTATAATCTAACTTTGACAATGAATTGATAGTGATAAAGAAATCATTTAAGAAGCAATAAACAATCAAAGACAAAGTAGGGTTGGCAAAGGAAGCACAAATTGATTTCAGAGAGACGAGCATCATTGATCTTTCAGCAAGCAGAAACAAAAGGAAATTTGGCAAAAAATCAACTCAAAGGAGGGATTTTTGTCCTAAGGAGGATCAGCGCAGCCTTGAATGGGAGATAGTGTGCTTTAGAGCACTGTCCTCAAGCTAGGGGTGCTTTGCAATGCTCTGTCTGTAGAGCAAGCCTGCGCTAGTGCCAGAGAGGCCATCCTAGGGGCTTACAAGCACAATTTTCACCAAAAAACACTTCAAAAGGCTGAAGGAAACTCAATGGAAGCAAGTAGAGTCTACTAGAGGGTAGTAGGATGAAGGTAAACTACCCGGAACGATGATCGTTCCCTAGCGGAGTCGCCAATTTGTTATGAGGAATTTGGTATCTACGGATAAATACTAAATCCCTAGGTAGGTAGCTATACCTAGAACAACATATTTAAAACGCTTATCCTTTTTCCATAAATGATAAATAAGACAAAGGGATCAGAGGACCTACTTGTTCTTTCGCTTTCCTTTTGTCTCCTTTGTTTGACTCCCGTTGCTCCTTTTCGAACTTAACTCGCTCCAAAAGTACCTGCAAGCATAAACAGAAGATAGAGAGCCAATCAAAGCAAGAGATCTATCGAATACGAATAAATGGAAATAGATACATTCACACATATAAACATCATATATCAAGATAAGCATATGGAAAAAGGGAGTAAACTGCTTTATTATATAGAAGGAAGAATTACAACCATGAAGTTTGATCCATTACCACTCTTCCAGCTTGGGTTCCAACCAACATCACATCAATAGAATAGCACTCTGGCAGCATAACACTACTCACTTAAAAACTCAATTCTCACTCCAACAATATCTCACAAATTCTGAAATTCTAGCGCCTGATCACTTAGATGAGTGCTCAATTTATACACCAAAGGAGGAAGTTTTGTCATAAATGAGGGTATTGAATGGCCTTCCATACTTAGAGTTAGTTTCCATGAAGGAAGGGATGAGAGGATAGGAGGTAACTTTACTCATTCCTTATCCATTTTCGATCTCATAAGAGATGATAAGTGTGGGAATCTTCTAGATGGCTCCAAAAGATGAGAATATTCCCAGAACTCTATGTGAATTTCACTCAATCTTGCCCAGCGTAGGTCAAAGTGGGCCTAGGTGCTCTACAGAGCACCCTAACATGGGCCTACCTACACTGAAGCGCACTTACCCCTGTCCAAGGCTACACTGGTCCCTCAAGGAGGCAATTCTGGAGGGTTTCAGGCCAAAGGACTCTTAGGGAAGGAAGCATTCAAAGGAGTGACTTGCCTAGGGCATGTAGCAACTAAATTAGGGTTTGATGAGCCCTAATCGTACTGATCTGAATGATTAGACTGAAGTGCCCAAACAGATCTATAACACATATGAAATTTACTCGATAATTTAGTGAACTTACTATCATATAAAAAGACAAGATCGTTTACCTTGAACTTGCGAAGTTTGATGTGGCGATTATGCCATGCTTTCGCACATTCCTTTTGTACTTGCTGATGAAATCCTGCCGAAAATCGATCTTCTTCGAGCTCCATCGGCTAGGTGAGCCGTTCTTCCAAGGCCTCGTGATCCACCATACTTGTGAGAACTGCTATGCACAAACTAGGCACAATATAATCCATCGGCATTACAGTGTCGACACCATATACCAATCTAAACGACGTTTGTCCTGTTAGCTTCTTGCAAGTAGTTCTATAAGCCCATAGTATTGTAGGTATGCACACATCCCCATCATTTCGTTGCACATTGTAGATCTTTGTCAGCACGTTCTCCAAAATCTTGTTGAAGGCTTCAACAGGTCCATTAGCCTGTGGGTAATACGGTGTACTCTTCTGATGGTAGACCTGGAATTCTTCTATCAGTGCGTTGATTGTCTCATTCAGAAAGTGCGTAACTCTATCTCTCATCAACACTTTTGGTCAACTAAATCTGGTTAGGACATACTCAAACAAAATTTTTTCCAATGTAGCCCCTTTACAATCCTTAACTAGTTGTCCCTTCGCCCATCTAGTTATATATTACGTCACGGTGATGATATAGCATGCATCGGTCTTCTTTCCTAAGGGCTAAATTGGTCCAACAAAATGAATCGCCCATTTCTCAAAGGGCCGCAAAGATACTTTAGGTTGTAATGGAAATTCATCCCTTTGCGATGGTCTACCCATTCTCTGACATGCATCGCATGCTTTACAATACGCCTTGGAATCCTTGTGTAGCGTTGGCCACCATAGACCTGTTCACAAAATATTCTACGCAGTCGCCTTTCCTACATAATTACCTCCCGTATCCCCTCCATGAGCTTCAACGAGAATGCTATCCCTGTCAAAGTCTGGCACATATCTTCGTAATATTTCATCAACACCCATCTTATACAGATGTCCCACAATAACTGAGAAATCTACCACACGTACTACGAGTTCCTTCTTTTGCTAACTTGTATACCCTTCTGGTGCCATCCTTGTAGTCAAGAAATGAATGATGTTTGCAAAATGGTTATCTGCTACATGCATCGCAAAGAGTTACACATCTGGAAACACTTCCCCAGATTATTGGGCTCCTCTCCTATTTCGATCTGCGACAGATGATCAGGTCTTGCATTCAACCTCCCTGGCTTCACAATTACCTCAAAGTCATACTCTTGGAATAGTAGCAACCATCTGTAGATCTTCCCCCCAACACAGGCTTATTGACCATGTACTTCTAGGCAGAATGATCTGTGTACATTTGGAAATACCCTCCTAATAGATAGTGTTTGAACTTCTATAGTGCGTACACCATGGCCAATCCTTCGCACTCAATCATTGAGTAATTCTTCATGGCCTTCGATAATTTCCTATTCGGGAAGGCTATAGGATGGTCCATTTCTCCTTCACCGATTGTGTTAACACTGCACCCAATGCAATGCAAGAAGCGTCCACATGTACGTGAAATTCCTTTTTCCAATCTGGGAATACCAAGATCGGCGTGGTGACCATCTTTACTTTCAAGACATCTAAAGTGCACTAACATTCTTCGTCCCAAAAAAATGCTGCATCCTTCTTCAGAAGTTTCTCCATAGGTGCAGTAATTTGAGCATATGCTTTGATCAATTTTCTGTAATATCCCGTGTGTCCCAGTGTCACGCGTATCTGCTTAACATTTCTTGGGGCCTCCAAATTCATAATTACCGCAATCTTTGCAGGGTCCACCATCAACCCTTGCTTGCACATCACGTGACCCAGCAATATTCCAAAGGGAATATAGAAGATGCATTTATTCAAATTCAATGTGATATGGTATCTGCGACACGTATCCAACATTAATCACAAACTTGCTACAAGGCGATTTACTAATCCGAACATTGTCCAGTCATCAAAGTACACTTCCAGGAACTTATGAATGAAGTCCTTGAACACTGCGATGACTCCGCGAGAAAATATCGCATGCGCATTATTGAGTCTGAACGACATCATAGTGTATTGAAAAAAAACCTACTCTGTTACGAAGGTCATTTTGATCCTATCCTTAGGCATGATCTTAATCTAATGGTACCCCGAAAACTCATCAATGAATGAGTAGGCCTCCTGCCCTCCAACATTGTCTAATACTTCATTAGTAAACAATGTCGAAATGGATCATGGACACACGCATCATTAATCTTTCACAGATCTACACAAATCCTTGTTTCTCCCTTCTGTTTCTTCTCCTAAACGACCATCGGGCTTACCCAATCAGATTCTTCAACTAGTTCTATAATGCCTGCCTCCAACATCTTATTCAACTCTTGGTGAACCTTTTCCTTGTACTTAGGATTAAGGCGATACGACCTCTATTTAATAGGCTTCACGTCCAGCTTCAAAGTGATATTCATAAAACCTAAATCACCAAATATGCCTTTCAAATCTGAAAACTTGGTAGATAAGAGATCCTGATATTGACGGAGTAACTCAGCAACTTTATCCATAGTAGCATCGTCCCAATAGTCTCCAATCTTTGCAAACTTTGGTTCTGCTTCAATAACAATGTTTACTTTCTTTGTCTTCAACGACACGGTCATGTCCGGGTTGCCTATTTGTGGGCCTTCGAATTCGTGATGCCATTCTGCCTCTGGAATGTTAATATTTGTTGGATCTTCATCCTCCTCTTCAGTGGTTACCTTATAACATTCTAGTGCATGGCACAGCTGGGTGCTCCAATCTGGTTGGACCCACTTTATAGTTTCTTGTGGCGTTGGGAAGATAACTGCCTTAATCTCCTGTAGAGCTTCCTCAATGATTGTGAAGATGTCCTCGAAGCTGAAGGTCAATAAGAACCCTTCCCTCAATATATCCCACTCTATAGTGCCATGGTGGAGCTCCATTTCCATATACTAGTTCATGGGAATCGTATCCAAAGTATGGCAAAACATGTGGACCCATTCTGGCTATGGTTCTGTCCCCCATGCTTTAGTCCATTTGGATGGGTGATCACACAGATCATCCTTCTCATTATATTTCTCAGTCAATCGAATGTTAGGGATCCCAAACTGTAACCTCATCATTCTTCTATAATCCCACCATCCATCAAAGCTATCCTTGTGCGTACCCCACCATCGTGGGTCGTAGTGCATAGTGCAAAATCTAATTCTTGGAAGAGGTGATCCTCAGGGACTTCACGGTCAAATCCATACAAAAACTTATCCACGTCAGTTAAAACATCATAATAAGGTAAGTTCCTTAACTTCGACGAAAACATCCCAACGATTTTGTCATCATATTACAACACAGTGTAGATACTTCATGCAAACGATTCTGCCAATGCTCCAACCCTTCATTTGAATCAAAGGTGCAGGAACTCTCCCGGTCCCATGAAATTTTTCCTTTTGCCATCAAATTGATCCAGTCCTAGTCTCGTGCTATTATTTTATAGATTTGATCCAGTTCGTCCTCACTTTCCTCATAATCACGGACTGGTCAGTGTAGTGCGCCCCTTCTGCAAGGTCTAACGGTACTACAACTCGAAGCGATTTCTTTCCAAACGACATTGTCCTCTTTTTCAGATTGATGACCTTATTCATGTCAATGGCCCAGTCAATTCCCAAGAGTGCGTGGTATGGATTACTGTCATCAACGATCTTTATCACCTCAAAGTTGGCCATTGTGCTTGCACCTTCTATATCAATTGTGACTCTGTATAATCATCCCATAGTGATGATCCTATGCTAGTTTGCCATTCTGAGCTGAATCGGAGACCACTACAGTGCAGGCATCCCCATTCTTTCCCATGTTTATTTTGACAAAATGTTTGCATCCGACCCCAAATCCAAGATGACCTAGTCCATCTCATAATCCCCTATCTGCGTGGTGAGCCTCATCTCACGCCTTGTCCTTGCCTTTTGTTCGCCAATTTTTCTGACCACTCGGTGTCCATTAGGGACCTTCTCTTTGTTGGCACATTTGTTTATTAACTCCTATAGGCCTTCCACAACTTTGCTAATATGCAATAGCTTTATGCAGGTCTCCAGAAACGTAGTAAGCACAGAGGGGTCAACCTCTGCAGGCGTGTTGGTACCTTGCATCTTGTCCCGACTTCCTGAGGTGGATGCTTCAACGAAGCTTTTCTTGGCCTCCATAAATGTTTCCTTAGCACGCGCTAGATCAAAACCAACTTATTTCTCTAGGGCCTTGTAGACCCATCATTCCTCTTCATGCTATTTACCCTTATCATTGACAGTTGTTATTCCGCTTCTCAGCACTATATTCATGCTTTGATCTTCCTTGCAGGGCTTAGCTCTCATCATCTGTAAGTTTTGCATAGGTTGTTGAGGCTGCACCTTCTTCTCCTGCATCTTAGCTATCAACATTGGGCATTCTTCTATAGTGTGGTCAAACTGGCTGCAGTATTGACATGACATGCGTGTCTGATTCTGACACTCCTGTGTGTAGTGCCCTGGTGTTCTGCAGTTATAACAGATAACTTGACCCCGACCTCTACTAGGCCCTCCTCCTCCTCGGCCTCATCCTCATCCCTAATATCCTCTAGCACCCTGCCCTAGAGGCCGAGTTTCTACTTGCATCTGATATGTAGGCATTCTTTCCATCATTAGCTCATAGCTTCAACAATGGCGCTCATTGTGACCCACTGATTTGCAGAAGTTACAGAACAACTACTGTGGTGTCTGGACAAACTTTTGCAGCAAATGGAAATTATTTGTCACATGTTGTCCAACAACTTGAAAAATAGCACACCATAGTGTAGCCCCCCCACTCAGTCTTGTTGGAGCTTCCGGCCTTAGGGGAATTGGCCCCCCTCCTGTAATATAATTTTCAAATATGAGACAATGGTCTTTATCGTGACCCTAGTTCTTACACTTTAGACACCATACTTCTATTTGCACCTCTAGTTTAGTCTCCTTATCTTTCTTCAAGCTTTGAAATTCTAAGCAGAGGATCTGTAACTGAGAGTGGATCTGCTATACCCCCAAGGTCGTATCTTGAATGGGCGTTGCATGCAACCTCATCATAATTTCCAAGGCTTTCGCATGTGTTCCTATCTTCTGTTGTGACAGAGAAATCCTCAAGTGGGGCAAAAGCGAAGCTATAAATGATTCGCGATGCTGACCGTCTGTGAGCTGCATGTTAGCTTCTCGAATTTGACATTTCAACCTTTGGTATAGTTCTCAAGGCATCTCATCAACGCTCATCATGATTTCCTTAAATCCAACTACTGACTACGAGTCAGACTTAGGCTTACTAAACTCTTTGTTTAAAGCAACCTTAGTATCTACTAGTGATGCCAGAGGATTATCATAACAATAATTTAATATACCAAGTTAGCACGCGATCCTGCAGAGCGCTAAACAACTATGCCTTCTTTATATTATCATCAGTAATCTATTGCGCTGTCCACACAACATTCACAACAAACTAGAACTGCTCTGTATCTTCATTCCCTATGCCCTTAAAAATCGACAGCTTCATTATGTTCAACACGTTGAATGGTGGTGGTGGTGGTGGAGGTGTGGGCGAAGGTGTATGCAGTGGAGGTGGAGGTGGAGGTGGAGTAGATGGATGATGTGTCCACAGAAAACCCTGTGTTATCAGCTAGAAAACACTCCGCAATGAGGTCTGTAACGCTCCCTCGTCGTCACTCGAAGGAGGTCCGATCAACGGGCTATTTTCTGGACTTGATCTCTCTCGATCTCTACAGAGTTTTCCACTTTGCGTAGCTATGAACATCAAGGCAATGACATAACCTATTTTTCACATAACAATATTTTAATCCAGGTATTCAAAGATCTTAAATACTTACCTCGCGGTCTTTTGAAAAATCGTCGCTCCGCTTTGTTGTAGCTAACTGAGGTATCAACTGCGAATTCTATGACAAATCCTCCCAAAATCTGATCGAGCCAATGATAAACAGCCCGTGGGATCTGGTTTTTAGAGGTTTCTAAATGTCGCATTAATCCATGAGTCCAAACTATAGGATTATCAAGCTTTCACCTTCCTTGGCTGGCTGTCAATTTAGCTAACCACTCATATAGTTCAATGAGGAAGGTGTAGAAGAGGATCTCGTGTATTTCTGTATATAGATATCTGTTCAACCACTGTTCCTTTGAAAGGTGCGGATTCCTATTTTATTTCTTGGTCGGATTCCAGTGATGCAACATCACACATATCTTTCAAGCAGATCCCGGTCCCGGCAACGAAACCATTTGTTGGCTTAGGGGGTCCTGACCTAGGTTCAGAGTTAGTTGCGCCAACCAACAAATCCCTACATTATTGGCCCTTTCGGCAACAACCCATGTAGTGCAGGCTACAGTCTCACCTGAAGTAGTATGGGGGGATGAAAGAACCAAGTTTCTACATCCAAAGATGAGTGTGATGTCTTTTAGCACCTCAGATCTGCCTTCGCACAGATCGATAAGCCCTTAGGGCTTGATACTGCAAATATATTAAAATAGTCTTCAGACCTTCACGAAGGTATACGATTAGCCTCTACGGGCCCTTAACAGTCAATTTATCCACTTACACACATCCGAGAACAACCCTTATTGAGTGTTCAAGTAGATCTACTTAAGTTATGTAGTAAACATAATAGAATTCATCACAGTCTTCGCGAAAGTACTTAACATGAATTGCGTACATGTATTAAGACTTATTCAAGAGAATCCATTGTTAGATCAATATTCCATAAACACATTATTCATCAACAACATATATCATAAAAAAATTAAACAGAGATAAATAGATATACACAGGAATTCTTCGGTAACTTTCTTTATTGATCTTCAATTCAGATTTACAGACTCAAAACTACCCTGCGCACTCAGCTGCAGGGGTCCGCGTACTTGGTTGCGGAATCTACCTAGGCCTTTGTGCACTCAGCTGCAGAGCCTTTCTTCTTCTACCTGACCCACTTCTCTACTCTATCAATTCTCTTCTATTAACCCATTACTAACATCATCTACATAACATGACATGCCTTAGACTCTCTAAGACACACCTATTTATAGCCTTTTGCATACAATCCCATGGTCTGCGGACCATGGGTGGATCTCAAAACTAACTCAAAATTTACATAAACAAGGGGATAAAACCCCCTTGACTCCTAAGTATCTATGCACCTGCATCCAAAAATCGCGAAGACTTTACATTACTTACAAAAATATCTCAAAACTTGGGTTATTTTAACCCCAAAACTGACCCAGGGGACCCCATCCCAAAAATTGTAGATGGTATGTGTGTGGACCAAGCTTCTCCTGAACAATATATAGTCCAATCCACAAGGACTGGAACTTCGTATGTTTGCCTTTGTCTTCATGGGGTTTGTCCCATTTCAAGACTAAGTCACCCACATCGAAGTTAGTGTTCCCTGCAGACTTCTTGTCGAACCATCTCTTGATACAGTTCTAGTGGAGTGTGAATTTTTCTTTTGCTTTCATCCTTTCTTCCTGGTGAAGTGTATCCATCCTACACTGAACTAGCAAATAAGGCTTGCCTGGGATTCTTGGGACAATTGGAGCACAAGCAAGTAGATGTTTGGCGGAAGGATGGCTTCTTTCCCATAAACCAAGAAGTATGGTAAAGTGTTTAGAGAGGGTTTGGGTGTTACACGGTCAGCCCATAAAGCATTCGTCAAAGCGGAGTGCTAGTTATGTTGTTCAGAGTAAATGGTCTTCTTGATAATGCGGATAAGGTTTTTATTTGTGGATTCTGTGAGACCATTTCCTTGTGGGTAGTAGTTAGATGAGTGTTTAAGCATGATACCATATTGCAATGCAAAATCATAAACATTTAAAGATGAAAAGTAAGTTGCATTTTAAAAAACAAGTGATACCGGAATGCCAAATTGTGTGAAGTAATATATAGTTGTCAAGATGTAGTGGTGCTATTTTGACGAATGTGGGAATATTTCCCCAATGATGTACAGGCCCCACTGTTGGAATGGTTCAATCACTCCAATAGGGTGCGGTGGGGCTGTTGACCTTCGTGTTCTACCAGCACATTGCTGACAGACTGGGAACTTATGGGCATAAGCATGTGCATCCTTGAATAATGTGGGCTAGTAGATACCGGCTCGCATAAATTTGTGCACAGTGGTATTTACTGCAAAGTGCCCTCAGGTTGGTTTGTCATGCAAATCATGCAAGACCTTCTCTGAATCATATGCCTCCAGGGACTTGTGAAAAATCTCGTTATTGTGATTTTTGTAAAGCACTCTGTGCAACAACTGATAAGTAAATATTTGAGGCGAAGTTCCCTCTTCTGTCTCATGGAGAAGTGAGAGGGTATGGTGCCATGCTCAAGGTACTGGCACACATCTTCGTACCAAGATTTTTCGCATGAAGTGGGTGGTGCTCGCTCTACATTGTATATCTAAATTTCTTTCTCCCAACCAATGAGCTATTCTTCTTCCTCCTGTGCATGGATTGTTTTAGATGCGAGTCTAGAGAGATCATGACCCTTGACAGTGTGAACTGGCTTGATGTCAAGATCATATTCCTGTAAGCCTGTCATCTAGTTAGCATGTCTTTCACCCAACTCTTGTTGTACAAGTAGTGATCGGACTGCTGGGTGTGGCACGAAGGCTATGCAATGGTTCTTTAGCAAGTAGGGTCTAAAGTGTTTCACCAAATTGTATATTATGTATGCTTGTTTATCAATGGTGGGGTAGTTGAGTTTGGGTCCCTCCATGCTTGTGCTCATGAAGGAGATAGGACGTTCATTGTTCAACTCATCCTTCTGAGTGAGTACTGCAGCAAGCGAATTGTCAGAGGCAAAGGTGTATAGCAAGAAATCCTTGTTAAAGTCTGGGCTGTAAAGTGTAGGTGCATCTACTATAGCCTGCTTGATATGGGTGAATGCATTCTTTTCCTTCTTACCCCAGTTGTATACTGCATCCCTCTTGATCATGTCTTGCATAGGTTTCACTATCTGTCATAATCCGAGATGAACTACCGGAGGAAGCTTATCTTTCCCAAGAAGGACTGCATGTCTTTCTTTTTGGCTGGGTGAGGAATCTATGTAATTTCCTAAACTTAGTTTGGATCAACCTCGATCCCACTTGTAGCAACGATGTGCCCGAGGAGGTTCCCCTCATACACTAAAAATATGCTCTTTTTGGGATTCAAGGATATCCTATATTTTCAACCTCGCTCGAATATCTTCTTCAAATGGCATATGTGGTTTGACCATTTTCTGGAAAAGACAGTCACGTCATCAAGGTACACCAGTACGCTATGTCCGATAAGTCCATGGAAGGCGATGTCCATGGCGCGCTAAAAGGTTGCACCTACATTCATGAGCCCAAATGGCATTCTCCTACAGGAGAACATACTCCACTTGGTACAGAAGGTCGTTTTAAATCTATCAGGTTTCATTACCAGAACTTTATTATATCCCGAGAAACCATAGAGCAAGGAAAACATTTCTGCCCCAGATACTTTCTATAAAATATGCTCCATTGACGGCACAGGGTAGTTGTATTTGTCTGAGCCACGGTTTAAGTTTTATAAATCAACGCATAAGCGGATCTCCCCAGACATCTTACGTATAGGAACTAAGTTAGAAACCCACGTGGAATGAAGAAATCTGTAAGTGATCCATCCATCCAACAACTTAGTCAGTTCTTTCTGTATGAGGGGTTCAAGTGACAGATGCAATTTTCTTAGCTTCTGCTGAAATGGCTTGACCCCTTCTTTGATCAGAATCACATGTTGGATTATCCACGTGTCGTACATATTCAGATCATCGTATGTCCATGCGAACACATCCCAATATTGTTTGAACAAGCGGACAAAGACTTGCTACTCCTGTAGTGTGTAACATGTACTGAGATTGGCGAACTTCGGATCTTGTTCTATTCCCAGGTTGATCTATTCGTACATCATGGTTGAACTATGGGTTTTGCTGTTCCTTGGCCCTTGAAAGCAGTTCTACAAGTCATAGATATTTTCAAGAGATACCACACCCTTGGGGATGACGTTTCCTTTCTTATCATCTTTTATGTCTTGCAAAGACTTCTCGTTGTCATCTTCATCAATCGCTGTGTCCTTGAAGACATCAACGTTGGCAATGAAGTGTAGTATCTGTTGATCATCGTAGAAAACATGTAGATTAGTTATGTTATCAGGGATAAAAGGCTTATACAAAATTTTAACACTAAACCTATCCCTAAGTGGTGTCATCCTAGCAGCTGTGTTATCTAAGCATCAACAACTGCATTACACATTCTTGGCACAATAATGATATTCAAAGCTTGGAAGTTAGAGATTAGTCACCACACCTCTTGTTGATAACTTTTGAGATGAGGTTATAAATAGTGTATAGTGTTACGTATCTTTCGTACCATGATTTCGGAATCACCTACCACTTTGAGCACACCAACATTGAGGCCAATGGGTTTGTGAAATCCCAATACAAGTGCTTCATATTTAGCAGTGTTGTTCATGCACTCGAACTCCAAGCGGCTTGAGATCAAGTGTTTCCTGTGCTTTGGGTCTATCAAGACACAACTGACTCTAGAGCCATCCCATGTCTTTGATCCATCAAAATACATGGTCCACAACTCATCTATACACGGATCGCTTGATGCACTGCTGCTATTGCTACTACTACTGCTACTAGTGTTACAATGTATTGTACATGTTTCATTTCCATCAATTGGCCAAGGAAGGAGACCCAACTATGTGTCTGGTGGGGTTATAGTTGGCTGTGCGAGATAACACCCGAGTTGTGTTTCCAAGAGGCAATTTCCAAAAATGAGTTTCGTGAAAGCCAACGGTTCGTTCTCACCATTGATGGGAGTGACATTATGTTTCATGTATCTCTTGGATAACACCCAAATCTGATTTCTTTTTCCCTGGTACGGAAGCCATAAGTGTGACCAGTCTGTAGCAAAGTACCCATTCAACTTGCTAGACTAGTCTCTGCTAAGAAGTAAGCCATACACTTCCGGTATGTCCCTAATGAATATGTTGATGTACTGGTGAACATTCTTGTCATGAGATAATTGGATGATCACATCTCGAAGTTCACCAATGGATGGTGTGCACGTTTGATCTAGTTGGATGATCTGCGCAAATGTCTTTCTCCATTGCGCATTGATCTTCTTGAAAATGAAGAGTGGCATGACATTGGGTTACACGACCAACTCAACCAAACAATTGTGAACATTACAGTTAAAAATTTCAAATGATAGAAATAATGGAGGGAAAACAAAGTTTTCTTCTTCCATCTAAAGTGTGTTGAGCATAGTTGTGAGTGAACCAGGAGATGTTCTTGCTCCCTTGCTAGTAGAGGTTGTGTTGTCTGTGGATGTTTTCTCCAATGCACGCAACATAATATATCACTAACCCTTGATCTTAGCTAACTCAAATAAAGAGATGTTTGCATGATTTTTCTTCATATATTCCATAATATTATAATCATGAGTAGGTAAAATCACCAAGATGTTCGGGATTAGACTTCTATTTGTACTGTTTGGTGGAGTGTTCTGAAGTTTACGACTCATGGATGTACTTTTGTCTATAGCTGTCTTCCTGGACTTGCTTTGAGCTTTCTGCTTTGGGATGACTATTGGATCAACCTCCCTCATCAATAGTTTCATCTTTTCTCGCACCTCCCCATCAGTAGGGGGAGCCCCTTTACTTCTGAGATTGTATCAACCATTTTGCTTTGGCGGCTCCTTCTTTGTGTTCATTTTCTTTGTTTCCTCCAAGCATTGATACATGTTGATCACCTACCCACTGCTAGGTGCCTCATCAAATGCAACATCTTCGTCATCATCTTCATCTTCCGGTTGACAATACGCATTGTTTACCACATTTGTCATACTGGCACACATCAAGTCCACAACTCATTTCCATTCCGAACAAGTCCCTTCTGGGTGATAGACTTCATGGAATGGGAAAAACTTGGGGTTCATGAACATGTCCGTCTGGAACACTGAGCTGGAGCTCTATACAGTTTTAGCTGGGAATATGTTGTTGTCTGATGACATGCTCCTCTTCTGTTGCCTGGGAGGCCGGTTTCTAGTATATGTATCGACTGTTCGTTGCTTCATCTCAGACATATCTGTTGTTAAGTTCTTGACAAGATGAGTAAGGGTTTCAATGTCACTTTCTTATTTTTCTTTCCCCTTACTCGCTACAGCCTGGGGCTTCCTACTTGCATCTTTGGAGTCTTTTGCTACTTCATCATCCTTGATGACTCCAATCGAGTGCAGGTCCTTTTCCACAACGATTGCCTATTCACAATTTTCAAGTAATGTTGGTTTCACAACTCGCTTGATTAACTGCACAATACTAGTTAGCAGTGCAGATGTGTAATAGTTGACAATGATGGAGTCATGAGGTTTTGTGTCTACTACAAACTTGTTCAAGATGTGTAAAAGCCTCTTATTAAAATCTTTCACTTTCTCTTTCGACTCCATCTTTAGACTTCCCAACTCTTTGAGCAACATGGCAGGGGTCTTCTCATCATAAATTTTTTCCAAAAACATTCTTTTGAACATACACCAGTTCTAGATGGAATTGACAAGAAGGCTGTGATACCATATTGTTGCTCATCCATCCAAGGTACATGGAAACAATATGCATGCAACGTCGTCATGTCATACCTCGAGTGTCTGCAGTTGCAGGTAGAAGTTGTCCAAGTGGTCTTCTGCCTTCACTGTTCTGTCAGGGTCATACTTTGTCAACATCCTCTCCAAACGCTTTGGCATCCTGTGCAAAGCGCTTGGGAGATCCAATGGTCCCTTAGTCATCCATTCCAAGTTTTGGTCAGCCATGTCTCCTTCTTCTTTGTCCTCCTCCTCTTCCTCAAAATCTGATTGTTCCAGCTCTGAGTATATTCGTTTGTCTCCACCTCCACCTCCTCCACTGTGTTCCCCTCTGTGTCCTATACCGGAGCTTGAGCCTAAGATCACGAGGGTGTCTTGTTCTCCCTGTCAGAAGACTAGAGGTTCCTCTCCATTTTCAATAGCTTCTGCTAGACCTTTGAGCGTGGTAAGAATTTCTTCTTCCACTGACAAAAGAAGAAATCTTGTGGGAGTGGTCTTTGGCTTCTTTGATGTGTATGGAAGATCTTGTATTCCTGGGATCAATCCGACTACTTTGGAAAACTAACGGGTGATGGGACGAACAGAGTAGAGGTGCTGATATGAAATTTCATTTTCACGTCTAGGAGGTGAGGAGTAACCAACTTCAGAGTTGCGTGTAGGTGAGAGGGAGTGTGAGTTACTGCCTTGACCATATTGTTGATGAGTGGGTGTGAGAGGAAATTAAGCCATAAACAACTGGCAACCCTCCTTCTGGCACTAGAAATGTTGATGATGTAGGACCCACCAACATTCAGGGGATCTCCCCGGTATGAAGTCCCAACTAGACCTCACACCTTTTGGTGTAGGAGTCCCATTTGGTATGATGGCCTGGTTTCCATTATCTTAAAGATATGCCTTAGCTCTTACTTGTCAACACATGAGAGTGGTATACTTAATCTTTAAACAATGAGGTTCGTGTGCCTCGTGAGGGCCTAGTGTAACTTATGTCTAAGTTATTTCACTCCAGAGGGAGAGGGTGAGAGTGAGTCTGAGGTTGAAAGGGAATAGTCCCAACTCTGTTAGAGACACACAACACAGTAGGACATGTGCAACTTCCGGTGGAGTAATCCACACGGATGTGACAGTCACAAACACAAAGTGAGTAGATAGCACGTACAACACCCAGGGAAATAGTCCACATGAGTGCAATGGTCGTTATAACAAGTTTACAAGAATGAATCTGTCGAGTGTCCGGCGGAATAGTCCACACGTGTGAGACAACGTTAACAACTAATACAACACATTTTCAAAAGCATATGCACTAAAACAACCGAAATAGTTCAACTGTCTTAATACAGGTTAAAGAAACACACATTACAAGTGTCCAAAGAATACTCTTACAAACAAATACAATACATGTGTGAAAACGTGATGGCCTGTTAACAGGCTTCTGAATTAAGTGAAAGTTCCAAGACACATTCGTACACCATACATCACTAACCTCGATAGCAGGGCATTGGAGCCACTTCTCGCTCCTCAAAGAAAAGACTACAAACTCTTAAGGTTATATGGGAGGAGCCAAGGTGAAAATCCTTTGCATGTACAATTGAGGGGTATATATAGCCAAGGGTGAACTTGACCCTTGTGACTCTTCGACTTCCCTCATGACTGTTTGACTTACATGACTCTTCAACTTCGTATGTGGGTCTCTTAGACTTCTATGTTACATTACATTGATTACAGCAATATGGCCCACAGTAGTGATGTGGGAAAGATGACTCATGACATGACTCGACATGACAATGCTGGTATGTTCATGCTGATGGTGGTGTCCATGTCGAGCTGCAGTGCTGCTGAATGATGATTATGCTCATAGTGTGTCATAGCTTCACCTCCTCATGAAAAGATGTGCAAAGTCTTTGATGGTCTTGTTGTTCACTTGATGTTGCATGTGCATGTATCCCCTTCATTGGTACTTGGCATGCTTCATGTGTTCATCTGTTCGCAAACAAGTCCCCTAGCATGCACTCCTTGTTCATCCCGTTCGTCGTTGCACCATGTCTCATTCATGTACTTGTATATGCAATCACTCATGACGATATGACATCAAATCTAGAAATCCCCTAGTCTACCATGATGCATCATCTTTTGTTTTCAGGTGCAAGTGACCGGGAGAGAGGACAAGGCTCCAAAACTGTGCAAAGCATATTTCAAGTCAGGATGCAGGGCTCTGGGGCACTGTCAAGAAAAATTGAGCAGTGGTCACTGGGAGGCTGGGTTGAGTAGTCCGGAACAATAGTGACATTTTGTGGGATTTGGCTCAGTTGGGAGGTAGAACTGCGTAATTTTTCCTAGGAAGGAAGTGTGGGTAGCAAGGAGGCTCGGGAGTGAAAACTACGCAGATTTTCAGAGGAGGCTAGGAGTGGGTTATTGGAGCTTGCTGGCCAAAACTCTACAGAATTGGGAGGCAGTCATGCAGGACATGTCTACGTCGTTTCTGGGCTGAGCGGGGTGTCTGACAGCTAGTATACAATCCAATAAAATTGTGCAATTTTGAACGAGGAGTAGCAGGTCGGTTGGCAAGGGGACTGACTAACAAAACTGCACAATTTTCAAAAAGTGTAGTGACAGGAAGCAGGTTCATGTATCTCTTGTCTGCAAAATTTATTCAGTCAGTGGAGGTAGACATGTTAACAACTTCTGCGCAATTTTTAGGGGAGTGAAGCTCGGGGTCACTGCCGAGTCAAACTCTTTGGTTGACCAGCAGGAGGCTTGATGGATAGGCTTGCGCGCAGCACAGATTGAGATAGATTCTTGGGAAACTTTTACGTTGTTCTGGGTGATAGTCAGCCAGGTTGATTCCAGGATTCTGTAGTGCAAATAGCCTGGGAGGCAGCCTCAAGCTCTGTGCAATTTTGGGCAGCAATACTTGGCCATTGAGGGTTGAGACCATGCAGTGTAGCTCAATGGAGGTCCGACTGAGGAGGGTGGTTCAGTTGATAGATATTCAACAAAATGGTCAAGTGTGTGAGTGAGTGAAATCGTGTATGCATGACCTTGTGAAAACACACTCAACATGACTTGATGACAAGACATCTCGAATCAACAAGACAACATATGCTCATTATGACTGACCAATGGGTGCAAGCGACAAGTGCAACACTTGAGATAGATCGTTGAACGGCCGCGATGACACTTGCGCGACATTGCATACAACATCATGTGTCAGTGCGACATATGCTTACATAGCGAATACAACTTGTACACACGAAGATGGACCTTGAACATGGCCAGAACATGACTGTAAGCATGACATTGCAACCAACATGCTAAAAGACGACCAATGAACGATCAAGCAAGGAGGGTGTAAAGACTCGACACAAACTCATGGGATGAGCTCAAGTGCTTGAAAAAATCAAGGAAAAACCAAGGAAGGCTCCAAAATTGGATGAGGCCAAAATTTTGGAGGGTGTTTCAGTCCTACAACACTTGGCAATACAATGGTTGAATACCAACTTCTCTGTTTTGGTCCATTTATAGCACAGGGCCTTGGTCCATCAGGGAGTATTGAATCGTTGTGCGGGTTACTTCGGCTTCCCCACTTACCCCATGGACAAACATGGTTCACCTTTTGCTAACTCAGTCAAACACAACAACAAGTTTAAGCTTGATCACAATGTTTCAGAATTGGGATGGGTAATTTGGCTCGCAAGTTTAAATTACTTAGAGTATAAGTTTTCATCTCTAGTGTTGATTTGCTGCCAGAAGGCCTGGACAGTACCCTGACAGAGTCACGCAGGAACACACACATTTCTCTACTACCAGCGAGCTTGGTCAGTACCAGGTTGAGTTGCATGCTTCACCTCTCTGCGCAGGAAGCCTTTCTCTTCTTTCACCTTTCTATTTTTGAAAAGAGGACTATGCATATGCACTTATTTATTTTTGGGGCGGAATAGGGATCTAGACTTATGGAGAGAAGAAGAGGTTGTTCCTTTAGAGAAGCATCCAAGACCTATGATTCAGGTTTGCTAGTTTAGATTTTCCCCATGTCCGTTTCAACTAGTTGAATGAGCTTGAACACACCGAGCAGAAGACTGAGTACGGGCATGGGGTTTCCCAGTGTGGACATAGGTTCATAGTTGGTCTAAAGATTCCCTTGCATATGGCTCGTATTTTCTGTCAAGACTTCATAGGCTGAAGGTTATAACCAAGAATAGAGAAGACGAACAAAGGATTGGCCAAGTGTTGCATTGTCACAATACTCTTTAGATCTTAGTGACATACTCATTCAAAAGCGAGAATTCAGTAGAGGGAAACACCTATTGACAAAACCAAAAATAGCATGATATTAAGCAAACAAAACAAAACAAAGAAAAAATAGTAAAGAAAAGTGAAAATACAACAAGCAGTAAACAAAATATGTACATGGCGTGAGGCGTGACCCTGGCTTACTGAAAGTAGTAATTTAAATCTTGGCCGTTGAGAGGAAGGATGTCAAGCCACCCATCAAGTGATTGTAGACGGTACGTGTGTGGGCCAAGCTTCTCCTAAACAATATACGGATCAATCCACAGGGTCTGGAACTTCATATGTTTTCCTTTGTCTTCTTGGGGTTTGTCCCATTTTAAGACTAAGTCACCCACATCAAAGTTAGCATTACCTGCAGACTTCTTGCCGAACCATCTCTTGATACGGTTATGGTGGAGTGTGAATTTTTCTTTTTCTTTCATCCTTTCTTCCTGCAACTTGTGAAGTGTATCCATCCTACGTTGAATTAGCAGACAAGGATTTCCTTGGGATTTTTGGGAAAATTGGAGCATAGTTAAGTAGAAGTTTGGTGGAAGGATGGATTCTTTCTGATAAACCAGGAAGTATGGCGAAGTGTTCATAGAGGGTCTAGGTGTTACATGGTTAACCCATAAAGCATTCATCAAAGAGGAGTGCTAGTTACGTTGTTTAGAGTAAATGGTATTCTTGATAATGCGGATAAGGTTTTTATTTGTGGATTTTGTGACACAATTTCCTTGTGGGTAGTATTTAGATGAGTGTTTAAGGACGATACCATATTGCAATGAAAAATCATAAAGATTTAAAGAGGAAAAGTAAGTTTCATTGTCAAAAACAAGTGATACCGAAATGCCAAATCATGAGATGATGTTGTGTTGGAGGAAGCTGATGACTTCCTGGTCATTCACTTGCTTACGCAGAACTGCTTCTGTCCACTGCGTGAAGTAATCTATAGATGTCAAGATGTAGCTACGTTATTTGGAAGAACGTGGGAATATTTCCCCAATGAGGTCCAGGCCCCACTGTTGGAATGGTTCAATCACTGCAACAGGGTGCAGCGGGGTTGCTGACCTTTGTGTTCTACCGGAACATCACTGACAGGTTGGGCACTTGCGGCAATTTTCAAAGATAGTGCAATGATAGGCAACAGGTATCTATCCCTCTTGTCTGCGCAATTTATTTAGTTAGCAAAGGCAGGCATGCTGATAGATTCTATGCAATTTTTGGGGGGAGTGAAGCCTGGGTACACTACCCAGTCAAACTCTCTAGTTGACCAGTGGGAGGCTTGATGGATAGGCTTGTGGGTAGCGCAAATTGAGATAACTTCTTGGGAAACTTTTGTGCTGTTCTGGGCGATTTCAGCCAGGTTGATTCCATGATTCCGAAGTGCAGACTGCCTGGGAGGCAACCTCAAGCTTTGTGCAATTCTGGGTGGCAATACTTGGTCACTGAGGGTTAAGACTGCACAGTGCAACTCAGCGGAGGTCCAACCGATGGAGGGTGGTCTGGTCGACAGATCTTTGGCAAAATGGTTAAGTGTGTGAGCGAGTGAAGTTTTGTATGGATGAACTTGTGAACACACACTCAACATGACTTGACGAAAAGACATCTTGAATAAAAAAGACAACATATGCTCATTGTGACTGACCAACGGGTGTGAACGACAAGTGCGACACTTGAGATAGATCGTTGAACGACCGCAGCGACACTTGTGCGACATTGCATACAACTTCGTGTGTGAGTGTGACAGATGCTTACATAGCGAATACAAGTTGTACACACGAAAAAGGACCTTGAACATAGGCAGAACATGACTGCAAGCATTACTTTGTAACCAAAATTCTAAAAGATGACCGGTGAATGGTCAAGCTAGGAGGGTGTAAAGACTTGACACAATCTCATGGGATGAGCCCAAGTGTTTGAAAACATCAAGGAAAAACCAAGGAAGGCTCCAAAATTGGATGCATGCCAAAATTTTGGAGGGTGTTGTAGCTGCTACAATAGGACCCAAGTCAGGCCTACAGGAAAATCGAACCTTCGAGCTAGTTAAGCCTCCGGGAAAGTCAAGGGTCGAGGTTAATACGGGCACACGAGCAAGAAGATTGAGCCAATTCATGACCTCCTGATCAACATTGTAAGGTGTGCCCAAGAATTAGTTTTGTAGGGTCTTCTATGTTATTAATGACCTCATCAATTGTGGCAGAGGAACAAATTTGGTGTTAGTATTTATGGAAATTGTAGAAAATAGAGACAATAAAAAAAGGATCTCATCTTGCAGAGAAAAAATAATGGGCCTAGTTCAAATGAAAAATAGCTTTCCCTGATATTTCTTGCACACCATGAAGAATTAAATGAAAAAGACGACTGGGTGGAGAAGATCTTGACTTGAAGCAATAAATCCATGACTCAGGTACAAGTTTCTCACTAGGATCAGTTTGTAAGCATGGAACGCCTCTCTGGAGTGCACGATTTAACCCTCGGCATAGGGAATCACTCATAATTCCATGCTCTGCATTAAATCATTTGTCATGACTAAGAACACAAGTTAAAACAACATGAACTAGAGTTGTAGTAGGGTTCAATTTGACAGAGAATTTATTCTCAGTATGGGAGACACTCAAGTGGCCATTATTTGCAGTAATTGTAATGGAGTGGCAGTTTTTGAGTGAAGAAAATGCTCAGGAGCCCATTCTTATTTCTTAATATAATTGCAGCGACCTTGTACTTTGATGGAACAACAAGATGGAGAGCCATATAGGAGTACACTCTAATAGTGTGAATGGCAGAGTGAAGGCTGACAGGGATAGCGTCAATCAGAACATAGCAGAGGAACAAAATAGTGCAGAGAAATTATTCAAAGGGGGGAATGTAGAATTGTTGAGAGTTACAAAGTGCAATGTTGTGGGTGTGTGACTGAGCTAAGTGTCACTAAGAGAAGGTGTATCGTAGGGTCGAGATTTGAGCTAGTTGAGTAGTAGAGAGCACAATTCGAAGGAGAATTGGGGAGATGAAGAAAATGAATTGGTACTGGAGTAGACCATATTTGTAGTTCTATGTATATGCATTTGCCTATGTTTTCAGTTTGAAATTTGTATGAAAAGTAGAACAATGTCTAGAGAAGGTAGTTTCCTGCATTCATAAGAGGTTGGTGCATCTTGGAAAGTAGTGGCTTACTATATTAAGGGGGTTGGTTCCTCTTGTGAGTGGGTGCTCACAAAAAAATTGATGTAATTAAGTAGGTTCTTAATTTACATCATTACACAAACATATTGGTGCTTTTCTCCCTTTGGGTTTCCGCGTAAAAATACATGTGTCTATATGTGTATTTTGTTGATGTGATGGAGTTTATGTACATGTAAATGCCTTATCTTGATGTTCATCTATATTATGTATGCATGCTCTCACAAGTAACTGATAGTAGTTAAAATAATTAAAGACTTATACTTGAATTTTTAAGAACCTCACTACTACTGGTTCACCCCTCCTCTCAATAATTTCTTATTTCAACAATTGGTATTAGAGCCAAGTTCCTTCAGGAACATTTTAACCACTGGAAGGTAGATCCATAAGGAATTATGTCAGAGAAAGAGAGTGAATATTCTTACTCAAGAAAGATACTAGTCTTTGATAGGACAAATTATGCCTTTTGGAAAGTTAGTATGGAATCTTATCTTATGTTCCTAGGAGTAGATGGTTGGATCTCTATACTAGTAGATTATGATGTCTATGATGTCCCTCCCATTGATGCAGATGGTAAAATACTGTATGGAAATAATGATAAAGCCAGAATTTCTTTCTTTGGCCTTAGTCAAACCGAACTTGTAAAGGTTATGCATTGTAAGTCTACCAACTAAGTGTGGGTGAAGCTCAATCAGAGACATTAAGGGGCTGATAAAGTTAAGTAGGCAAAACTTCAGACCTTCAAAATGAGATTTAAAAGCTTGAAAATGAGTGAAGAAGGAATAACATAATACTTCCTCAAAGTTTATGAAGTAATCAATATTATTAGAGGAATTGGTGAAGAACTCAAAGAATATATAATTGTTCAAAAGGTCATAATATCTCTCCCCATGAGGTTTAATGCCAAAGTCTTTGGTGTTGAAGAGATGGCTCATTTAAAGAATATAAAAATGGATCAACTGCTTGGTACTCTCATAGTTTATGAGATGAGAGTAGGAAAAGAGAATTTTGAACCCAAGGAGGTAAGTTTTAAAGTGTCCAAGAAGGCCAAGGAGTACAAATATCATCAAGATTTCTCCAGCTGCAAATTTGATTAGGAGTTGCCTTAATTTTCCAGGAAACTAAAGCATGGCTTAGGAAAGTATAAAGGGAAGTTTCCCTTTAAATTCTTTGATTGTGGAAGAGTTGGAAATTTTTCATCCAAATTCCCTTACAAAGAAAGGACAAAAAAGGAAGATGATAAAAAATTTAGAAAAAAATCTCAAAAACATCAAAAGAAGAAGTTCTTTAAGAAAAAGGGGCTCTACTCCAAAGAGGATAGCTCAGCACCAGAGTCAGACAGTAAAAACTCTTCAAAAGATGATTCAAATGAGTATTTACTCATGGAATTTGGAGCAAACTCCAAGAAACAAAATATTACTAACTCTGAAGAGGAAGAATAAGTAGGAGTAGTGGAATTTGAAGGGGAGCTCATCAATTCTCTTGATGAGTTAAATAAGGTCAGGAAAAAGAATAGTGAGCCAAAAGAACAGTTGAAACATCTTGAAGAAGGTATTTACAACTCAAAAAATGAGGAATTTGTTTATAAAAAATAAAAACTTGAAGAAGCCATTAAAAGAAAAGATAATTTAACTCTTTTACTAGAAGAAAAACAAGGAACATGTGAGAAACTAGAAGAAAAGAACAAGCATCTAAAGCAAGAGCTATTCAAGGTAAAAGGGGAAATGATCTTAAGAACATGCAAAGATAAAATTTTGTCCTTAAAAGTCAAATTAGAAGAAGCCAAAAAAAATAAGATGTTCTTAATGATTTGATCCATGAATGGGAATAAAATTCTCAGAGTCTCGAGGTGGATTCGTATCTTTGAGAATGGATCTTGAGAGATTGGAAACCGACAAGGGTATAAATGAAAATTTTGTAGAGGGAACAATAAATCTAGACCCGCTTATGAACAGTAAAAGGTCTTGAGGAAACAAAATTGGCCTAGGATACTCTAGACCACAAGAATCTTCTATGGGAAAGATGAACTTCATGTCTACAGGATTTGAGGAGCCTCAAAGCTATGCAAAGGGGCATCAAAAAAGAATCTATGAAGATAAAAAGGTAGTAAGCCATAGAGGAGCCCATCATTGGAATAATGACTCCAACCACCCCAAGGAGCCATACCAACGGAGAATGAATCAATAAGTTAGAAAACAAAGGTACCTTCATGGAAAAGCTCATTCATTTTATGGTAACTGAGAATGAACCAATTAGTTAGAATATAGAGGTACTCTCATTTATTTTATGGTCATTGTTATAAATGTCACATCTTTGGACATAAGATTATTGATTATAGAAGGATCAAAGATGAAAGAGATGAAAATTCTAGGTACAATAAGTATCAGGATTTTAGACCTCAAAACTCTCCCCTCAGAGATTGAAATCCCTTCTCTCTCCTAATGAATGATGTTTAATGCTTCAAATTTAATAATTCTAGGCACAAGGCGAGTGAATGTAGAAGAGGATTTGAGTACCCATTTAATTCCTAGTATACTTGGCAACCATATTTTCAAAAGGATAAGGAGGATTGGAAACAAAAATATGGAATGTGGACTTTCTTTGTCGGCACATAATTAAGAGAACAAATGGTATGTTGACAGTGGTTGTTCCAAGCATATGACTGGGGATAAGAGCATATTCTTGTCTTTAAAAGAAAAGGACAGAGGGAACAATGTCACTTTCGGTAACAATGCCCCAACACTAATTAAGAGTAAGGGCATAGTCAGTCTTGATGGAAAGAATAAATCCCAAAATGTGTTGTATGTAGAAGGTATCAACAAAAACTTGTTTAGTGTAAGCCAGATGTGTGATAATAGCTATAATGTGAGCTTTCAATCCAAATATTGTGATATTTGACATGAAAAGAATGGAAAGTTGGTGGGAAAGTGTTGTGGGGAAAAGTGCCTATTCAGGACGACCCTATCCACCTAAGGTGTGATAGTGCCTTAGCAACAAACAGAAACAACTATTCTTGTATTATTCTTTATGAATTAAGAATGAAGAGAGATGAGATGGACTAACCGGTGTCTTTCGCTAGTCCTTCGATCCAGTTTCTCTTCTCTTTGATAGTTCCCAGCTACTTGCTTTCTCGCTTGCCTAGCTTCACCAAGTTCCTGCAAGATCACAGAAGAGGAAAACTACACAAAGACATGGATTCATATTCATAACTAGCTTAGGATTAGATATAAGCTAAACGTACTAATGCAATCATACATCAAAGACACATAAGCATGTAGGAGAAACTCAAATAGTTTTATTGATGTAATAACAAGGTTCAGGAGGAGATACAACCAAATGAGTCCCAATCCAGCATCAACCTCCCAGCAAAGGAATCCCTTCTTCACCTCCCTCAAAGCATAAAGCACCCAATGCACTAATCTCAAACCAACAACAATTATCTGCAATGTACAAAATTCCAGCCTCTGGATCTCTGGGATGAGGGATCCATATATAGATGTTTGGAGAGAGGATGAGTCAGCTTGTCATCTGACTAGTGTCCTTTCTCTCTGTCAGTTCTTTCTTCCACTTGGAGGCTGAGAGCCTCTTACTCATCCATGGTCGAACTCAGTGAGGCAAGTGTCATGGAGGAAGATTCTGGAAGCTTCCATTGTCTTTACACCTCGCGGAATGGCACTGCCATTTGTCATTTCCCGCTCAGCGCACCCTGGTAGTGCATTTGGGTGCGTTGCAACGCACCTAGCTAGTGTACTGGGGTGCTTTGCAACGCAGGTGGCTAGTGGAGCCACTGAAATGATCCTGATTTGACTGTTTCTGAGCAGTTTCTGGTGGAGAACTTCTGTGAGAAGCTGTAGTTTGCTGGCCTTGTTCCTTTAGGGGTAGGAACAACACTTTTAGGGACTTTGGATCCCTTGGTTTATGGACATTTCATGCTCAGTGCTGTAAGGCACAAAAATGTCTATAACAGTTGCCCCCTAAAGTATGAGGCCGTTTATCGGGTGAAATGCTTTATTAGGAGGATCTGAAGTTCTTTCAATGCTGGGAGGAGACCTGTAATAAGATACAATACAATACATTATTTTCATACTATTTTCATGATCTAGCTGAGGCGGGCATTCCCATGCTCAGCTTTATAAATTCATTTTCATGTACATAGGACAGACAATCGTCTGATGGTAGACTGATGATTCTGATAGAGCCATCATCCTTTTGGTAGGATGATCGTCTGTGCTGCAAGGCTGTACATTTCCATGTCTTTATTTTCCTGAATATATATCGCAGCCCGGATGGATGAAACTAGATCCGGGGTCTTCAATCTCGTCCGATCTTCACTCTAAGTACAAGTCGATCCATGTGAGAAATGTTTTGAAGTCGAACATGGAAAGACATCGCCTGATTACCAGTCAATGATGTAAACTGTTAACAAGCGCGAGAGGAATCACCGATAATGATGACGACCCTCAAGGTACTGCAGTACAATTCACGTGGTGTGAATAGAGGACTTGGCGTCGAACACCACGCAAAATCTTTCGGTCGAAGGTCATTGATGTATACCTGTCGCCGGAAGTGAGAAACTTGCCATTAAGGCATGCAAGCTTCAAAGTACTGAAGGGGGTGTTCCTAGATCAACTTCTTGGATAATGAGCTGATTTCGACAAGAAGCGATCCGTCAAAGGAGGGCCTTAATGAATCCCACATCAATGACATGGAACGGAGCAAATGATTTTGATGGAGGTGAAAACGATCTGATGATATATGGTTCAGCGTGGCGGTCATGAAAGAGTATAATGTATGGTAGTGGATGGGACACAGGTGACTTCTCTAAATGACTTCTCTTGAACATGTGGCAACACTTATGCGATGGATTGGTAGCATTTACCCCAAATGTGGATGGTATGGTGAGACCATGGTGATGTGACCGGTGAATGAAACAACCCAACCCGAGTGTGGTACGGAGGAGAAGTGTCATGTTCAAGAGCGACTTGCTTCCAATAAAGTTTCTTTGAGTTTTCCCCAATTTTTCCCCAGTCATTGCTGACCAGTACCTCTTTATTTTTGTCAAGCTTGAGGAGGATAACATATGCTTGTTCTATAATTTGCCCTTCGGGCAAACCCATCGCTATGTTTTAACGAGCCTAGCGCTAGTGAAACTCGTTCTCGTCTAAAGACAAGTTTGTCGCTATTTAATGTTTTTAACGAGTCTAACGACAAAGATAACTCGGTCCTTTTCATTTTTAGGGAGTCTGAAAAGGTACGTAAAGTTAACTCCGGAATTCCTTTTTCGTCATCTAATCCCTTAAGTCCGAAAAAGTATAAAACAATACAGAAGGGATGAATTTTCGATAGTTTTAACAAGCCGAACAAAACAAGCGCTCGATCTTTTTGTGCAATAATCCCTCAGGTCCAAAAAGATTAAAATCTAGAGGAGGGATAGCTCTTTCGGTCGCTTTAACGAGCTGGAAGGCCAAAACTCGGCAATCTTTTCATATTTTACGAGTCAGATGAAAAGAGCTTAAAGAAGACTCGTCTTTTGAGGAACGAGTGATAAAATGGGTAGCAGCTGATTCCAGGTAAGGTTTGGAATTTTCCAATCACGGCAGTGTCACAAGGATGGCTAGTGAAATCACTCTTCGCAGCTGTTCCTCAAAATGGGTAAACAATCAAATGGAGGTGAATGATCGGCCAATAGAAAAGTGGAGGTGACGGTGCAAACACGACCAAGGCTTTAATGGCTGATGATGGTACATTCACGGTGGTTATTTACCGGAGGATAGTTCATTTTTTAATGAGCTTAAACGCGGATTGAAACACTTGCTCGATCTTATGTTTATTTTTTAACGAGCATGAACTATGTGCTAAAACTGCTTGATCTTATGTTTATTTTTTAACGAGCATGAACTATGTGCTAAAACTGCTCGATCTTGCGTTTATTTTTTAACGAGCATGAACTATGTGCTAAAATTGCTCGATAATCCAGTCATATGATAAGAAAGTCTCATATAAAACGGCAATATTTAGATTTTTGCCCCACATCCTTTCTTTATGCAAGTTAGGAAACGACTAATCCAAAAAAAACAGATAAATAACCGCTCTTCGCTTGCACTCCAAAAGGTTTGCATGCCCCCAGGTATAAAATACGATTTCAAAGTTACCCCTCAATTTGCAGACAAAACATTTGTTCTATTAGGAAAGGCCTACCTCTTTCAGGTTACCAAAGATTGCTATATTTGCGGCACAAATAAAACATTTCCTCGGCGATGTTTACCGTAATAAACAAAGGTGAGCAGAGACGAGCGCCACTCACATAACTTTGACAAGAGAATCTTATTCTAGAATAACCCCTCTTCCAAGACGGACGGGGTACAGACTAGTCATATTCTCCCGCGGAAACCTACCCTATACCCGAAGTTTTCCTGCCGAAGCAGACCAGGACGAATGCCCCCTGGGTTCCAGTCATATCCTTCCGAATCACTCGCGCTCATCGGGAGGACAGACCGTGGGTTGAGACATTTCTTGCATGAAGAGACCATTTAGGGATGGTATATGACTATTTGCTATGCGTGATCCGGGAAATGAAAGCTGGTCCACGAGCTTGACTACTCTTCCTTCATGCAGAAAACACATTACTCTAAAGAGTGAGGAGACGATGGCTCCCATGCAATAAATATAGTCTCGTCCAAGGAGTAGGTTATAATCCAAGGGTCCTTGAACGACCATCACGTTCATTTGAACGGTCTTCCTTTTCAATGTTATGGGCACATTGGGAAGAATCCCTAAAGGTCGACTGGTTCCTTTATCAAAGCCTGTCAGATTTCTCATTTCAGGAAAAAGCGGTGGCGAACCAAGCGCTTTCCAAGCAGTAGAGGAAAGGATACTCATAGAAGCCCCCTCATCTATGATGGTACCAACCATGACCATTCTATATATTTGGACGATAATTTTGAATGGTATGCTTGCTGGTAAACGGGGTTTGCCTAGTTGATTCCAGTCGAAGGAGACAACTAGGTTGCTTGGAGGTGGGACTGAGTAGACGGCTGGGTATGGCTCTGACGAAGTTCCTTCCTGCGATAAAGGAATGGGTAGACTGCCCCCTTGTTCGTCGGAGTCTGTGTTGATGAAGAGAATTTGGACGGTGTCGTCTTTATTCTCTTATGTGATGTTATCATCTGAAGACGGAACCTCTGAAGGCAAGACCGAGTCAACTGCCGCCTCGACCTTTTGACTTTCATCTGGTATGGATTCAGATGGTTTATCTTCAATGATAGATGCTTCAGCTGACCACCTGAGCGGGCCAGCCGGGTTTTCAACTGGTGAAGAACTTGGCAGGAGTTTTTGATATCCAGGAGGAAGTCGCAATGGTGAAACCGGGCGATCTTCCAAAACTCTTTTAGCCTCGTCTAAGAAGGGACAACGGTGGACGGCATGGTCGCCTTCACACAGTTTACAGGGAAATCTAGCTTTCCCTTTTTGTCCTGTGGCTTCACTTTCACTAGTTGATGGTGTGCTGTCAACATGGCTATCAGAGGTCGACGCCACCGGATTGTGCAAGCGGGGAGACCAGTCCCTTAGTATCCGAGGGATGCAAGGACAATCTCTATGAAAGTGGTCTCCCTTGCATATGACACATGGTGATTTAGGCCTGGTCAGTGCAGTGTGTGGATTTTCGTTAGACGACACTCGTTTGCCCCCATTCGCCTTTGGCTCCTTCTTCTTCTTCTCTTTCTTCTTCTTTTCCTTCTTCTCCTTAGGAACTTGGCTTTTGGCTTTGCCAGCTCCATCAAGCGAAGAGGAAGGAGGAGAGGAAGAATTAGAGGAGGTAGAAGGTTGGTGGGTAACTCTGGACTGGTCTAACTGCTGATTCGATTGTTCAGGAATAGTGGTGTTCTGAACGACATTGGTTGAGAAGAGCCAGACAGGCAAGCCGATTGTCAGTCCTGGAAGCGACAATGTGGCCATATGGGGCGCTCCAACATCTCCCCAAGAGGAGAAGGGACTAGGATTTCCACCAAGGGGAATTCCTTGGTTGGAAGGCTCCATTTTCTCAACTGAAAGATCAACGCAGGAATAAGGGTGATGAGTATTCCGTTTAAAATAAATTTTACGACGCTTTAGACACAACTTGTTTTTTCAGTTTTAAAGAGTCGAGAAAAAACAAAAGATGACTCTAGTCTCCTTCGATTTTTAATGAGCCTGAAGTGACAAGTGCTCAGATGGACCTTTTCCATTAAGGAGTCTGAAAAGGAACGAAAGGGACTGCTCTGGAGATCTAGGTAGAGGGTGTACCAAACCAATCACAAAACTACAGAATACGTTTTACGGTACGACAGTCAATCTTCTCGAATGCTGTGTTCGGTGCATTGCGATCAGTAGGGCGGCCGACATGGCTTCCTATGGATAAAAGGTTTTAAGCCTATAGGGGTCTCCCAATATATACTCGACGGTACGTGGGAGCACAATCCGTACTGGCACTTATCGTCTCTCAGGAGGAATCACCCAACCATCAGTGAGGCCAACAGTTACCAGGTTTTACGACGCCGGAACACGTCTCTAGCCTAGACCTCTATGTTGTGCGTTAAGTTCCAATGCGTTGTTAGATTCATTCAGTTTATTTTAAGTTGATCTTTCTTAGAAGTTTGCCTTTTGAGGTTCACCACGAGATGTAGATGTAATTCCTAAATGCAATCTAAAAGATGATAAGCAAATCTTTATCTCTTTTTCAACAATGAAAATCCTAGCTACAAGGGGAAAAGAAAGACACAATCTTTTCTCAAAGAGCAAAGAGCACACTGTAAATGCACTTTTCCTAAATCAAACCATACAAACTATCAATATGCAAATGCACAAGTGCATGTATTTGTTTTTCACTTTCTTAATATTGATGCCTAAAAAGAAAGTTGATGTACAATTTTGAATTCGCTTTCAAATGACAAATACAAACAAGCTTACTTTTCGAAAACAAAAGGTAGAAGAGATTACGACACTTTACGATTTTCGAAATAAACACTTGTCTCGACACTTAAAAGTGACAAATTCAAACCAAAAGCAAAAGTAAATGTATAATCAACTATCAACAGCAAATAAACTTTCTCCTAAGACCAAAATCAACAGATCTGAATCAAAGGGCGACAGTATGACTATTTCACTTTTGCAATGGAAAACTGTAAATGATGCCACAAACACACAAAAACACCTACAGTCTTTTTGTACAAAGGAGGTGAAATTAAGGCAGAGAAAAGGGGTTTTTAGATAGGTACCTATACTGGTCACAGGCTGCAAAAACAGGGATCAAAACTGAACAAAACAGAGCAAAGAACCTCAGCTGCACAGGGCAAAGGCTGATCAGCGCACCTGTTGCACAGAGAAACTGAATTGCAGCGCAGGTAGCCCTCTCGGGACCTGCGTTGAAATGCAGAGTCTCTTCACAGAGCCTGCGCTGGAGCAGAAACGAGAGTTCTCTCCGGGTTCTGGGTCACGGTTTGCAGTTTAATCTACGGTTTTTGGCCAAATAAAAGCAACAAGCAAGGTACAATCAGAGGGATGATTTGAAGGAGGACTAAGAGCTATCACAAAGGGTTATCAGATCATTTGTGGATCCATTGTTCAAATCATAGATAAATCCAGTGAGTGGATTGAAGTAGCAGTTGTCTACTTTGCATCTGAAAATGGCAGATGCAGTTCGATTGCTACTTTTAAATCTATGAAACAAACAGTAATAGAAACACAAATAAACTAATTAGACAGATCTCCCCAGTGGAGTCGCCAATTTGTTGTGGGGAAAAGTGCCTATTCAGGATGACCCTATCCACCTAAGGTGTGATAGTGCCTTAGCAACAAACAGAAACAACTATTCTTGTATTCTTCTTTATGAATTAAGAATGAAGAGAGATGAGATGGACTAACCGGTGTCTTTCGCTAGTCCTTCGATCCGGTTTCTCTTCTCTTTGATAGTTCCCAGCTACTTGCTTTCTCGCTTGCCCAGCTTCACCAAGTTCCTGCAAGATCACAGAAGAGGAAAACTACACAAAGACATGGATTCATATTCATAACTAGCTTAGGATTAGATATAAGCTAAACATACTAATGCAATCATACATCAAAGAAACATAAGCATGTAGGAGAAACTCAAATAGTTTTATTGATGTAATAACAAGGTTCAGGAGGAGATACAACCAAATGAGTCCCAATCCAACATCAACCTCCCAGCAAAGGAATCCCTTCTTCACCTCCCTCAAAGCATAAAGCACCCAATGCACTAATCTCAAACCAACAACAATTCTCTGCAATGTACAAAATTCCAGCTTCTGGATCTCTGGGATGAGGGATCCATATATAGATGTTTGGAGAGAGGATGAGTTAGCTTGTCATCTGACTAGTGTCCTTTCTCTCTGTCAGTTCTTGCTTCCACTTGGAGGCTGAGAGCCTCTTACTCATCCATGGTCGAACTCAATGAGGCAAGTTTCATGGAGGAAGATTCTGGAAGCTTCCATTGTCTTTACACCTCGCGGAATGGCACTACCATTTGTCATTTCCCGCTCAGCGCACCCTGGTAGTGCATTTGGGTGCGTTGCAACGCACCTAGCTAGTGTACTGGGGTGCTTTGCAACGCAGGTGGCTAGTGGAGCCACCGAAATGATCCTGATTTGACTGTTTCTGAGCAGTTTCTGGTGGAGAACTTCTGTGAGAAGCTGTAGTTTGCTGGCCTTATTCCTTTAGGGGTAGGAACAACACTTTTAGGGACTTTGGATCCCTTGGTTTATGGACATTTCATGCTCAGTGCTGTAAGGCACAAAAATGTCTATAACAGAAAGGAAGTCAAAACTCACAATAATGTATATGTGTTTGATGACTCCAAAGTAAGTTTTTATCTGAGCAAGACAAATGAAACTGGGTTATGACATAAGAGACTTGGTCATATGAATTTTGAAAGTATAATAAGAATCAACAGGCTAGGAGTTGTGAGAGGATTTCTAATACTGGCAAGGTCTGATAATTCAGTCTGCAAATCATCTCAATTTGGTAAGAAAACTAGGACTCATATAAAGACAAAAGAATTCTCTTCATCTAGACCACTTGATCTAATTCACACAAATATCTGCGACCCAACCAAAGCAAAAATTCCAGGAGAAGAGAGGTATTTTGTGCTTCTTATTGATGATTTTACTAGGGCCACTAGGATCATTCTCTTAAAAGAAAAATCAGAAGCATTTAAACATTTTAAAAAGTTTAAAGCTCATGTGGAAAATGAGAAAGATCTAAAGATCAAATTCTTAAGATCGGATAGAGGAGGAGAATACACTACAAGAGAGTTTGAAGAATTTTTTGAAGAGCATGGCATAAGGAGGCAATATTTTGTCGCTAGATCTCCACAACAAAATGGAGTAGTTAAGAGAAATAATAGAATAATCCAAGAGATGGCCAGAACGATGATGGGTGAAGAATATGTACTTCACATCTTTTGGAGAGAAAAAAACACAAGCAACAATGTACCTATCAAATAGAACACAACTCATGTATAATAGTAATAAAACTATATATGAGTTATGGAAGGGAAGACCTTATCAATCAAACACTACAAGGTATTTGGGAGCAAACGTTTTATAAAAAATAATGATAAAGCGCTTGGAAAATTTGGTTCACACGCTGATGAGGGTATATTTCTAGGATACTCTGCTCGAAGTAAAAGATACAAGTGCTACAACAAAAGGACAAAGAGGGTTGAAGAGTACATTGCTGTAGTAGTAGATGAAATAGAACCACAATCTGAGTCCTCCAAAGGAAACATAAACTCAAATCGAGAAGAGAGTTTAGCCATCAGGCCATCATACCATGAATAAACATAGTTAGATAATGAGGATGTAGAAATAAGAATAACTTCAGGGACCAAAACATTGTCCAAGTATGTAAAAAAAGAGGATCCTGAGAGTCAAATTCTTAGAGATCAATGACTTGGGGTTCATGCCAAGAGGAAATTTGTTGGCAGTCCAAGTTGTGAAAATCTTGCTCTGTTATCTCAAGTTGAGCCCAAGAATCTCACTCAGGGAAGTGAGGATAAGTCCTGGGTGAGAGATATGAATGAAGAGTTGGATCAAATCGAGAATAACGACACTTGGGAGTTTGTTCCAAGACCCAAAGAGAAAAATGTCATAGGCACAAAATGGGTCTACAAAAATAAGATAAATGAGAAAGGTCAAACAATAAGGAACAAGGACCAACCAGTATACAAAGGGTATTCCCAAAAATAGGGGATATATTTTGAAGAAACCTTTGACCAGTAGCTAAACAGGAAGCTATCAAAATGTTCCATGCTTTTTCCAGTCATAAATTCATCAATGTATATCAGATGGATGTGAAGTCAATGTTCCTCAATTGAGATTTGGAAGAAGAAGTTTATATTGAGCAAGCAGAGGGGTTCATGCTCACTGGAGATGAAGGCTTTGTGTGCAAACTGAAAATGGCGTTATATGGACTCAAATAGGCCCCTAGAACCTGGTATACAAGACTTGATCGATACCTTTAGCAACAAGGCTTTAAGAAAGGAACTGTAGACAACAATTTGTATATAAAATCTAAAGATGATCATCTACTAATGTTGGTAGTGTATGTGGATGCCATAATGTTTGGAAACGACCTAGAACGATTGGGACATCAATTTGCAAACTGTATGCAGATAGAGTTTGAGATGTCCATGATAGGAATACTGTCCTTGTTCTTACGATGGAAATTTCTAAATAAAAAAATGGAGTATTTATCTTCCAATCCAAATACCTACAAGAAATTTTGAAGAAATTTGGGCTGGAAGAATGTAATCTAGTTAGCACACCCATGGTTACACTCTGTAAGTTATACAAAGAAGATGAGACACTACTGATAAATCATACTGCCTACAAATCGATGATAGGAAGCTTGTTGTATCTTACAATGTCTAAACTAGACATCATGCAAGCAGTAGGTCTGAGGCTAGATTTCAAGCCTGCCCTCGTGAAAGTCATGCCATTGTTGTAAAAAGGATTTTAAAATACCTGCAAGGGACAACAGAATATGGGCTGTGGTATGTTAGAAGAAAAGAGTTCAAATTGAGGGCTCATACTAATGTTGATTGGGTTGGAAGTATTGATGACATGAAGAACACCTTAGATGCAACATTCTTCTTGGGAAATTTCTTAGTTTCCTGGGTCAGCAAAAAACAAGACTCCATTTCGTTGTCAACTTCTAAAGTAGAGTATGTTGTAGAAACAAGCTATTGTTCACAAATTCTCTGGATGAAGCAGACCTTGAATGACAGTAAGGTAGAGTTGACTGATCCAATTCCAATCAGGTGTGATAAAAATAGTGCTATCAACATCTCTAAAAATATTATGATGCATTCAAATACCAAGCACATTCCTATCAAGTTTCATTTCTTAAGATAACATGTTGTTACTAGTTTTGTTTGATCGAGTATGTGGTCACTAAAGAACAACTTGCAAACATCTTTACTAAACCACTTGCAAGACATGCGTTTGTGTATATTCGACAACAGATAGGAGTTGTGACTCCTCCTCCCAAATGAAAAAATCATAATGAGTATTGGCAGCTACTCAACTTGAAGGATTAGAGTAGGCTGCAGTGGTTCAAGGGGGGTTTTCAAGAGAATCCTTTTCCATTGATGCCAAAGGAGGAGAAGATTACTAGTGCTAAGGAGAAAAAAATGATGCTTGGTTTCAGGGGGAGCTTCGAATGTTGCCATCAATGCTAATGGGTGAGATTATTGGACAATTGGCATTGTCTGAATGGATGGTGGAACTTGGTATGTTGAGGTTGATGTCAATCGGACTAGCATTGAGGTCAGAGGAAACAAATGTTAGCATTAATGATCATGGTGTTCAGAGAGAGTCCCATGCTTGCTACCGTGTTCTATAGAGAATCATCATAGTAGCAGACTTAGTGAAGAAGACATAAAAATATGACTATGATGGTTGGGAGTTCCAGAGTTTGGAGGAGATTATGTCTCAAGAGATCAACTTAGTTTCTCTTGAAATTGGCATTGTTAGGTAGTGTTTTGGAAGGATTTTTCCAATGATATGTTGAATTCTCGAAAAATCCTCATGGATCAAGAGTTAGAGTCAGTTGAAGTTTACATATAGAAAATATCATTCGCTCAAGACTTAGGCAGATTTTGAACTAAGGTTGGACTTAGGTGAGTTGGTCCTAGTAAGAGGTCGGGTCATGTGGGAGAGTTAGTAGGAGAATAAAAGGCATGACCCCCCAACCTATGACTTGTGTGGGACTAGATCTAGGTAGGGATATGGGTCTAGCTGGGACTAGTCAGAAGTCGATTCATGCAATGAAGTTTAGCAGGAAGCAAAAATCCCCTGATTCCTCGACCCTCGACCTATGTGGGACTTGATACAAGAAAACAAGTGGCAGAATGTGATTGGATCACGGTGATGTGTTGGAAGCAACGTGGTAGTACAGAGGGCATGTGGAAGGTAGATTCATAATTTTTGGGTTGCTTAATGGGAAAATCTAGGTGAAATGTGTCAGCATACAAAAGGTGCCATGTGGCTTAGATGATGTCATCATGACATAATGTGATGATGTGGCACCTCAAAGTTCACTGCCAAGGGGTTGGTTTGTAATGTTTTTCCCATGTATTTGGTTTTCGGCGTTGAGTGAATATAATAGGCCAAAATAGTGAAAATGGACCCAAGTTGGGCCTACAGGAAAATTGAACCTCCAAGCTAGTCGAGCCTTCAGGCAAGTCTGGGGTCGAGGCTAATACAGGCACACAAGTAGGCAGAGTGAGCCGACTTACGACCTCCCAACCAACATTGAAAGGTGTTCCCAGGAATTAGTTTCACGAGGTCTTCCTGTGTTATTAATGACTTTATCAACCATGGAAGGGGAATAGAGTCAGTGTTAGTATTAATGGTGACTGCATAAAACAAAGACAAGGAAGCAAGGATCTCGTCTTGTAGAGCAAATTTATTGGGCCAGGTTCAAATGAAAACTAGTTTTCCCTGATATTTCTTGCATGCCATGAAGACTTAAATGAAAAAGATGGTTGGGTACAGAAGATGTTGACTTGAAGCAATACGGACATGACCAAGGTACCGACTGCTCACTGGGATCCGTTTGTAAGCATGGAGCACCTCTCTAGACTGCACAATTTAACTCTCGACATAGGGAATCACTCAGAAGTCCATCCTCTGCATTAAATTAGTTGTTGTGACTGAGAACACAAATTACGACAGCATGAAAGAGCCTTGAATTAGGGTTCAATTTGACTAAGAATTTATTCTCAGTATGGGAGATAGTCAAGTGGCCATTCTTTGGAGTAATTGTAATGGAGTGGTAGTTGTTGAGTGAAGAAAATGCTCAAGAGCCCATTCTCATTGCTTAGTGTAGTTGTAGCAGCTTTATACTTTGGTGGAACAGTGGGATGGAGAGGCATAGAGGAGTACACTCTTATAGTGTGAGTGGAAGAGTAAAGTTTGATAGGGAAAACATCAATCACAACACAATAGAGGGACAAAACAGTGGAGAGAAGTTATGAAAAGGGGTTAATGTAAAATTGTTGAGAGTTACATAGTGCAGTGTTGTGGGTGTGTGATTGAGCTAAGTGTCACTAAGATAAGGTGTATCATAGGGTCGAGACCTGCGCCGGTTGAGCAGCAAACAACATAGTTCGAAGGAGAACTGGGGAGTTAAATAAAATGAACAAGCACTAGAGCAAGCCATATTTGTACTTCTATGTATATGCATTTCCCTCTGTTTTTAGTTTGAAAATTGTATGAAAAGTAGAACAGGGTCTAGAATAGGTAGCTTCCTGCATTCATAAGAAGTTTGTTCCTTTTGAAAAGTAGTGGCTTTCTATAAAAAGGGGGTTGGTTCCTCTTGTGAGTGGGTTCTCACAACAAATTGATGTAATTAAGTAGGTGCTTAATTTACATCATAATAACAAAATGATTGGTGGCTTTTTCCCTTTTGGTTTCTGCATAAAATACCTATGTCAATATATGTATGTTTCTCATGTGATGAAGTTTATGTAAATGTGAATGCCTTATCTTGTTGTTCATCCGTATTGTGTGAATGCTTTCACAAGTAACTAACGATAGTGAAAAGAATTAAAGACGCCCTCTCAATAATTCTTTATTTCAACAATATATATATTGAATAAAATAAAATGAACTGAGAGAATGTGGTCCCCTCGAAACCCCATCCAAGCCTATATGTTCTGATGTTTGACTCCCATGCTTTTGACACGCAAGTTTATAGAAATATTATATGCTAGTTACAACGATCATTAAAGATACCGTGCTCCATATTACTAATCAAATAATTGTTATTGTAAAGGAGAATGTGCCACATAATCTCTAATTAACATAGCACAGGAAGAACGTGAAGATCACAAAGCCTATTCGTAGGAAAGGGTTATGGTGGTCGCATAAGATCAGGAAGAAAATCATTGACATACAAGTTCAGGTCACTTCATAAATAAATAGGTATTTTGAATAAATCGGTATAAGTAGATTGGACAAAATTTTAGAAGTATGATAAACTCGTGTGATAATGGAACCAATTTAAGTGTTCAAACAAAGCGACATGTGTCAAATCTAGCTTATGATATATCAACTCAACTGAATACAATGAAACATCGAAGTATCCAGTTTGTGATGGTTCCTTTCCTCGAGGGATTAGATAAATAATCAAAAAATATATCCTATCCATGTGAATGGCTCTACAATATATTAACGAATTTGAATCTCATGCCATATTAAAAGGGAGTTGTCTATAATATGGCTTTTTGGGATTCCGGTGACGGAATCTGGCGGAAGAAATTGAGGTTAAATCTTGATTTGTTGCAGTTAAAATAGTTTTTTAACTGCATATTTGGATTCAGCACCCTGAAAAACCCCTAGGAGGCCTTGATTGTGCAGAAACTAGCTATCAAACTTGCGATTCCAATAAATTGCTGCCGGATTTTGACCGAAAAAACTCACACAAAAAGCTTCCAAAAAATCTCATTATAGACAACTACTATTAAAAAACTCCCCCATCTAAATTTGTGAATTCATCATAAAAGCAAGACATTTTATCGAGGTTTGAAGTACAACAACGTTGTCATTGGCCCACTGAATGGAGCAAAAAAATTATTAAATCACTGAAGGCTTGTCGATGTTGTGATACTACAGTCGACGCGGATTGGTAATAGAATCCAACCAGTAAGTAGAGATCATTATGAAACTGAAACCAGCTTGATAATAGAATTTTACTAGTAGGCAACGATCATTATGAAACTCCAAGTTTGTTGAAACAAATTATGGCTGGTTAAATGAGGGGAAGATATCTAGTGGGAATCTGGTAAAAAAATTAAAATATTAAGAGTGTTTGAATCATAAATGGATTAGTATTGTTGAATATTTTTGGGTATCTAAATTTGACAGATATAACTCATATTTAAAAAATGATTCGTTAAATTTTATCATAATCTTACCAAAATTTCTATTATTTTTGGAGATAACTTGTGAACTCATTAAGCCAAGCTCCGGTTAAACTACAATCTTTTACAACTCACTATTTGAAAAGAAAATTATACTTATAACTCACTTATTTACCACGACAAAAAGAGGACAACGCGTCAAATGAATACAATGATTGAAGAGGTGGCATCAAATTGTTGAATCACATCTCAATGATAATGAATGAAATGGTTTAGCTTTTAGAATTCAAATTTTATTAGAATTATTTTCCACTTTATTTAATTTAGTTTAATTTTCATTTAATTTAAGTTTTATTTTATTTATTTTAATTCTGTTTTGACTTAGTACAACTATATTTTATTACTATTTTTCTGGGGACGTTTACTTTTCAAAAAAACCTATGTTTTTTTAGTTTGTTTTAATTGTAGTTTTAGATTTAGTCGTAGCTTTATTACCTTTTTTAAAATTTTGTTTTAATTTTAATTTTTTTTACTTTAATTTTAGTTTTTTAATTTTAATTTTATTTAATCATTATTATTTTTAGATTTATTTTTAGTGTAAGTTGAATTACTTTAGTTTTAGATTATTTTAGTTTTAATTTATTTTTGGTTTCAATGTGATTATATTTTAGTTTAATTTTATTATTTTAGATTTTAGATTTTATTTTTATTTTTATACGATTATTTTAGATTTCACAAATTCTATGTGATCGAATAGTATATCATTTAAATTGTAAAGTGGAAATGGAGATTTTAAAGTTTGAAATTAAGGAGAAAAAATAAATTTTCACAGTTATAAAAAGTGTATGAGCACAAATTTGATGGGGAAGGTTAGACTAAGAGAAAGAAAGCTTACACTTTCATTAATTATTTTTTCGAAATTTCAGTAGTAAATATTTGGAGAGGAAAAACTATATAATACTATAAAGTTAAATTTTCAAGCATTTAAGACAGTAGAAGGAGGGATTAGCAGAAAGAATTGTGTTTGTGTACTATTATCTCACTTATTTCTAATGTTGATGTTTTCTTTCGCTGGAATATTTATTATTCGGTTTTAACAATGTAAACTTTGAAACGGGAACTGATACGATTATTCATTTTTTTGAGGTAGCAAAAAAATCAACTGATTTTGAAAAGTGTTGATTCAGAATACATATATTTTTTTTAGCATATTTTTTGACACTTTAAATTTTTTTATGTACATTATTTTTAAAATGTTAGTGATTTTCAGGCTGATTTTAAAAAGTGTTGATGTAGCGTCAAGCCCTTTTTTAGAAGACTTATTTTTTGACTTTAAATTTTCTAATGTGTTAAATGTGAATAATTATTTTCTAAATTTAACAATTTTTGAAGTAGTCTTCTTCTTCATTTTTTTTGTTTTTCTTTTATTTTTATTTTTTTGTAGTGATATATATATATATATATATATATATATATATATTTTGCATAGTTCAAGAAAAATGTCGATATTTTAAAGTTTTGATCTTTTACATATTTATATATCGTTAATTAATTTTTCAATGCACATCAAAAAATTGTCTCTAAAAAAAATAATTTTTAACAATTGACATAAAAATACACATTTTGAACATAAATATAACAAAAAAATTACACATTTGAGATTTTTTTTGCTAAAAATAACATGTCAAAATCACAATTTTTATCGGAAAAAATTAACAAAAAATCGTTAAATAATAGTTTTTTTTTTTTTTTTTTTTTGAATTTCATGTAAAAAAAAAATAATAATCACAATTTTTTCAAAAAATAATTATTCACATAAAAATTAAAGCGAAAATCACATAATACAAATATTTAACATATAACAACATTAACTGAATACTTATTCTTCTCATAAAATGTCAAAGTCAAAACATTACAAGTATAACTAATTAATAGTTACAAAAAATGAGCTTGATTTCCAAGAATAACTTAAATTTAATCAATAATATCACGTAGTCCATACTTTTCATCTTCTAGAGTTTCATCATTGTCTTCTTCCACAATATTTTTTTATTCAGTTTACTCATTCTTCTCTTTTGATGGATCTTTCATGTTTGCAAATCTCTCAATGCATGCATTTTCAATCATTCCTTCTAATGGTGGTTGAGGTTCCTTTGTCTTTTTTTCGACATGTGATTCATTAAAATCCCCTTTCCTCAACCCAATTTCTTGCATTGCAGATTCTGGAAGAAATTGAAGATCATTAATTCTTTGCTTAATAAATTTGCACTGAACTAGGTCTTTTTCAATGACAATGCAATTTCTTCTTTTTTGTAGGCAACATGCTAGTGTTGTATCTAATTATCAAGCACAAAAGAAATAATGAAGTAAATTAATATAATCACATATAGATTAAGAAATAAGATATTGAAATTCAATTTTATATAATAAAACTTACATGAGATTGAAAATAAATCCAGAACCCAATTTCCTTCATTTGAACATAAGCCTATAAGATAGTTAATCAATGATTATGGTTTTTGATAAATGTTAACTATCTCTCATTTTGCTTCTTTATCTTCATATGTTAGTTTTTTTACAACATCATAAACTAGTACTTGGTGATGACTCTTTCCATCTACCGGATTAAGAAGAATAGGCTTATAGCTATCGTCTTTTGTCCAACTTTCAACATGGATGAACTCACAATCACTTATAATTGGTTCATCTCCACGGTTAATAAGATTTGACGTTTGCCTGTAACATAAAATAGTAAAAGTTCAATTAACTTTTACATAAATGATTTTTTTTACCATTAATCAAACATACAATTTCAACGTCTTACCATGTATCCTTGAGTTTGTTTTCCCCTTGAAACTTGTCAATAACATTGAAAATTGTGTATCTGAATGAAATGTCACAAATATCCATATTGGTGATGTTGTGACTTCTACAAATCCCGCAACTATTTACTAAAAGCTTGATAAGTATAAGGCTCACTATCATAGTCAATGTTTGGGATATTGAAACCATGAGGAATATCTGTAATAACTAGGGAATAATCCCGTTTAGATGTGAGTTTAGCAATGTCTTCACAATCACCTTGTATTATTTGATATTGGATAGTCTCAAATTCCATTCCAAATGAAATGAGTAAGACTAGGATGAAGTTCAACATTACTAAGATGATGCTTTTTCATTCTTTCTATTTAATTTTTTCAACACAACTTCTGAAACTATCTGGTGCCTCATTTGCATCCTTATTCATCTTTACTAAAATAAACAAATATATGTATAAGTCATAAAATAAAAATAGCATATAGATGAATAAAAATGAAGGTATAAATCAACATACCTTTTTAAATGCAAGATAAAAATATTTTAGTGTTGATGTAGAACTTGAATCTAGGTAGTTGCGTACAACATTATCCTAACAATCTTCATTCAACAGTTTAACCATTTGTTCTTGTATTTTCATGTAAACCTTGTCACTGAATAGATAAAATAAAAAAGTTAGTTTAATGATATGTATAACAAATACTACCAATAAAAATATGTTATATTTAAAAGAAAATTATAATATAGAAATAAGTAAAAATAATTCAACAAACTTACTTTTGAAATTCCTCACACATTTCGTCTGTTGATAATTCCCCTGACTTCACACGAGATAATATTGTTTTGACAAGTTTTTCATCCTTCACTCCTTGCAATTCTCTCCAAGGTGTGATAGTCGTATCTTCTGGAAGTAACTTCATTTCAGGACTTGATTTACTACTACTAAATGTCAATGGTTTAGAATTCTTGACCTTCTGGTTTTTAATGCCAATGTTCTCCCACATGCTAAAAATATCATTAATCAATTCCCATATCTCTCCAATTCTAAATACAAACTGGAAAATGTTATCCATAAATCTGGATATATTAGAATTTACTCTGTTGCCTTTTGAATTGATTTTTTTCTCCATTTGATAGCGTATTTCCATACACCATTCCTTCAAAAATGCTAGACTAACCTTTGCCTTATCCCCACCACATTTTTTTTCAAATTCATTATGAATAAATCTAACCCTTTGGATGAAAGTCATAGACATCTAATACTTATTATCTCTATTATGATCCCATGCCAATAACTTTTCTTTTGTGTTTGATAAACCAACATAAATGATACATTTCATTGTTTCAAAATGTGGGTTATTGGTATATTCCTCCATCAATTTCCTTTGAGCTTCTATGAAATGGTTCCCCCCAAGCACATAATATTTGTATTAAGAAATTTTTGACTTATCGAATGCTTCTTTATTGGGAACTTGAACTCGATCAACAAGAAGCACATAATCAACCACATGAGCATATGGATTGTACCTCATCAATGTCTTCAAGTTGTGAACATGTAGGTGGTGTGGCTTTCTAATTTGATATTTAAATTGTCCTTCACTTGGCTTATAGATTTGGCTGACATTAAGCTGAAATGTACGACCACCCTCAATTAAGTTTGTCTTTGTCAAGTGATGTCGAATGGAATTTTGTTTTGTTTTAATAATTCCATCCTCTAAATCAACTCCCAGTGTAATGATTTCCTTGCTTCCTTTTGAGTTTTCACTAGGATCTTCACTGCTAGCCATGACGTTTTGAGAATGATTAACTTTTAATTTCTTCCTCCTCTCGGTTATCAAATTTCTTCTACATAAGTAGCATTCTCATTATCAACTAGAAAAAAGACATTCTTGGGAATTTTTTCTTTTGGTATTTTATGGTTCTTATCCTTTCTAACATCAGTTCTAATGTCATCCTCAGTAATGGAAACATATTATTCAGCTTCAGTTTCAACTTCGTCATCTTCAAAAGTAACATGTCTAGCTTTGCTAGATTTATCCACTATAACCTTTCTTTGCTGATCCCTTAGATGTAGTCTTGTAGAATCATGAATTACCTTTTTTTGCTTATTTGCCATATTTTCTTCTGACTCTGAGTAGAAACTACTGACAACATTCATAATATCTTCCTCTATAAAATCAATTCCTCCCAACATAATTGAAATATTTTCAATAAAATTTTGTCAGACAAAATATCATATGTCAATTGAAACTAGGTTATAAAATATATAACGATACATTTACAATAACACAAAACACAAATAGAAATAGAAATACTTATGATATCTTGTGCAATCTCGTTTATGATTTGTTTACACATCTTTGTAAAATCATCCATCGTGTCATACATCGATAATGCAAACTGATATCAAATATTGTCATGTGACTGGGCGGTTTTGTAAGTACATAAACAACTTCAGTATCCAATATTAAACACATGTCTAGTACTTTTCCTAGCACCTCATTACTTCCAATATCGTTAGGGATATCAACATATAGATATATCTGTAGATGTTTTTCACCTTCTCTATTTTTCACAAACCATACAAGTTCTGTATGCTTCACTTCTTGTGATTTATTCCAGTAAGAAATAAACTTCTTATCCTTAGAGGCACTTGATAGATTTGTAGTTATTAGCTTAGGTTGTGTTCATTCAACAATATTTTTTGAGGATCCACCTCCAATTTTAACAGTCTTTGGTCCAAAAAGATTCACATAAATCTTCCTTGATGTCATTTTCCTGTAATATATATATATATATATATATATATATATATATATATAAGTAAATTACAAAAAAACCAATAGCTTAAGTAAACAAACAAAACGAAACAAAATTTAAAAATGAAAAAAGACTAGAAACATGCACATCGACCCCCATGACAAGTTGGATGTTAGGTTCATACAAGGAACAAAAAAAAAATCCATTCCTTAGATTTTATTTATTTATTTTTACATTTGTCTCTTGTCCCTTAGCAGGCCAGGGGTCGATTCTGATAATCGGCCCCCTGCCTGCTAGGGGGTCGATTATGAGAATCAACTCCTTTCCTGTCAAGGGGCTGACTCCGAGAATAAACCCCCTAGCAGGCAGGCGACCGACTCTGAGGAAAGCAGGGGGGCGATTCTCACAATTGGCCCCCTACCTCTTAGGGGGCCACTATGCTTGTTGGCGGGTACGCCTGCCCATGGGCATGCTAGCCTGGGCCAAAACGACCCCCTGACCTGCCAGAGGGCCGATTCCCAGAATCGGCCCCCAGAAGGCCAGGGGATTGATTCTGGGAATCAACCCCTGACCTATCTGGGATGATTCTTGAAATCAGTCCCCTAGCATGCCAGGGGCCGATTTTTAGAATCGACCCTCGCCAGGCCAGGGGGGCGATTATAGGAATCGACCCCTTGGCTTGTTGGGGGCCAATTCTGGGAATCGACCCTCGGCATGCTAGGGGAGTGATTCTGGGAATTGACCCCTTGGCTTGTTGAGGGACAATTCTGGGAATCGGCCCCTTCGTAGGCTAGGGGGCCATTTTTCATAGGGAGGGCACAACCATAACTAGGCGCGACCACCCACACATAGCTCTAGGCTTGCTGTGCTATGAGAGGGCATGCCCACGGTCGTGTGTGCTCACCCACAGGAAGTTGCATGCCTGATGTGTCGTGGGCGGGCACACCGATGGCCGGGCGCGGCCGCCCATTGGAGCGCTTGGCCATGGGCATGCCTGCCCAGGGAAAAATGACGCCTTGGCCTGCCAGGGTCCGCTTCCTGGAATTAGCCCCCTGGCCTACTGGGGGCTGATTAGGGTCGATTCCAAGGGGGGCATTTTGCCCCAAGCGGGCATGCCCATAGTCGGGCTCAACCGTGCACAGGGGTCGTGCCTATGGTGGGGCGCACCTAACCATGGGTGTGCCTTCCCAGGGCGGAGTGACCCCCTGATAGGCCAGGGGGTCGATTCCGAGAATCATCCCCTTGGCCTACCTGGGGGCCGCTCTACCCCAAGCAAGCACACCCACGACTGGGCCCACTGCACCCACCGCTGGCATAGTGGCCCCTTGCCTGCCAAGGGGTTGTCGGGTAACCTTGGCTCATGTGAATTTTAATTTCTAAAATGAAACTAAATTATGTTAATAAAAAGTTAAATTTTCTTTTACTGGAATGTGTTTTTGGTCTGGTATTCTGCGTGAACATAATAACCCAACTGACAGATAACTATTAGTAAACCTATGAGAGTTTAAGACATACACTTAGGAAAAGGGAAACTAACCTTTCAAATGCGATAATCTAGCTGACAATGTAGCTGCTCCACAAAATCACTCCTAGTCTTTTAAAGAAACCTCGACAAGTCTTCATGTGATGTGAGGAATAGTGATAATGAAATTTATTATATAGCGGAAATTATGGAATTGTTTTATCGCTTCGTGAATGTGGTATTAATTTTTTTAATTATAAAAACTTAATATATAAATCGTGTTATGACGATATAGTAATTTATATTAAAATGTGGGATATATATATATTCAATTGTCTAGTAAATGTTATATAGTTTAAGGAAAAGATTAATTTAGGTAAAAGATTTAGTTTAAAATTTTAGTTTAAAAGAGTAATTTCAAGAGAAAATTTTAGTTAAAATTTTTCAATAAAGTGTAGAAGAAAATTTTGGAGGGAAATACATGAAATAAATTTTTTGGAGGGAATCTTTGGAGAGAAATTTCCATTCTTTAAGCTATATATTATCATTAGAAGGGAGTGCATTTGTATCATTCAATCTCATATGTTTGAAAGCCATGGATTCTTCTAATAGTGAAGTTACGCTTTGTGAAGCGTCAACATCTTCGTCGCGTAACAACTCTATTCATATTGATGAATATATCGAAAATTATTTCACTATGAATAGAGAGTCATATCTTCCACTTAGTCCTAATCCTAAGGACTATGAGAGCAACACTAATCAAGGGTAGGATGAAGAATTTCAAATAAATAGAGAGTCACGGTTTCCACTTAGTCCTAATCCTATGGATTATGCGAGCAGCAGTGATGAAGAGTATGATGAAGAATTTAAAATAAATAGGGAGTCATAGTTTCCACTTAGTCCTAATCCTATGAACTATGAGAGCAACAATGATGAAGGCTAGGATGAAGAATTTCCAATAAATCAAGAGTCACAGTTTCCACTTAGTCCTAATCCTATGTACTATGAGAGCAGTAGTGATGAAGGTCAGGATGAAGAATTTCCAATGAATTGAGAGTCACGTTTTCCACTTAGTCCTAATCCTAAGGACTATGAGAGCAATAATGATGAAGGTCAAGCTGAATAATTTCCAATAAAGCAAGTCACATTTTCCACTTAATCCTAATCCTTAGGACTATGAGAGCAGTAGTGACGAAGGGCAGGATGATGAATTTCCAGTAAATAAAGAGTCACATTTTCCACTTAGTACTAATCCTAAGGACTATGAGAGCAGTAGTGACAAAGGGCAGGATGAAAAATTTCCAGTAAATAGAGAGTCACATTTTCTACTTAGTCCTAATCCCAAGGACTATGAGAGCAATAGTGACAATGGGTAGGATGAAGAATTTCCAGTAAGTAAAGAGCCACATTTTCCGCGTAGTCCATATCCTAAGGACTATGAGAGCATCATTGAAAATGCACATGATGAAGAATGTCCAATAAATAGGGTGTCAAATTTTCCATTTAGTCCTAATTCTAAGGACTATGAGGGTAGCACTAACGAAGGTCAAGATGAAGAATATCCACCAAGTCAGTATTTCAAAAACATAGATGATCATAGTGAGGATAATATTCCTCCTAATGACGATGAAAATGCTTATACAGATGATGATTCAATGATGGAGACGTTGCCAACAAATATTGTATCAAGGAGTAGGATCAAACCTTTTCGTATCAATCCAAGATGTTCTAGTTATACAAGGGGTAGTTAAAGACTTCTTTTCAAAGCATGGAGAGTGTATGCCAAATAGAGAGACAATATGACGAGAAATCTACAACTTATACAAATAATATGTAGAAGGTGTTGAAGGAAATGGTCGATTTATTACATATCAATATTTTGGGAAGATATGGAAGAAAGAATTCAACAATGTCCATATTCCTAAGAAGACAAGGATGGGGGTTTGTAGTACATTTGCTTCTCTTAAATAAAAAAGGGATAAATGTGAAGGGGAAGAAAGAGGTAAGCATTCATAACATTATTTTTTTTAATTGTATAGTCATCAACTATGAAAACGTATTTATTAGTGGATTTCTTTTATGTTGTGTATATTCTATTGTCAAAGCACTTCAAGAGCATCAGGAACAAAAAACAAGTGAAAGGAAAAAGTTGTACAAGCATTGAAATAAGTTTTATGATAATCCAAATAAATATTTGGGTTTGAAAATTGATGGTATGAACCAGAAGAAAACACTTCTACTACATTTTTTTTCGCACACCCAAAAATTTATAGGAGGAAAATTGTATTCAATTTCACTTGGTTGGTTGTATGGTCTTCAATGGGAAAATTTTGCCAAGGGTATAATTCACAGCTCCAAATATTCATAATGATGGAAATATGACAATAACCATAATTCATGATGTGCTTTCTCATTGGTTTAGTAATCTTCCCGAAGTTTTGTATCTACAATTGGACAACACTTGTTGTGAAAAATAAAATCATATTGTTTTTGGATATCTAAATATGCTAGTTGAATTGAGAAAATTTCAGAAGGTAAAGGTTGGTTTCCTTCTTGTTGGGCACACTCATGACCATATTGATCAGATATTCAGTCATTTTTCAGTCACATTGAGGAGGAAGGATGTTGGGAGCTTCCCATCATTGATTGAATGTATTAAGAAATCATACATGCCAGGGCCTATTTTTCATGTGCCGAAAGAAACTATTGACATGTGAAGGTTTATTCGGGGATCACATGGTGAGGAGAAGTGCATTGAAAAACTTAATGACATTAGCTTCCAACATCAATTTCGTATCAAAAAAATTGATGGGAAAACACTAATATGGGGCAAGAAGTATTCAACTATTGCAGAATGGGCACTGCCATCAGGTTTGGCATTTTTGAAGTTCATTCCAAATCATCCAATATTTGCGTCAAATATATTGTTATTACAATTATTTGTTGAAGTATATAATGCATGCAGGCCGAAGAGAGATATAAATTATTTTGATTGCCTGGAAGAAATAAAAAAATGTATTAGATATACATATGAGTACTTTGATATCGTTGATTTAGTTTGGTGGGATTCTTTTTTCAATAATCAGAGTGATATCATTTCAAGAACAACAAATGAAGATATACCTTTGAAAACTCCATTTATTTGGCCACAAAATCTGTCAAATGAACATGAGGTAAGAAACATTTTTGAACAACAACAATCTCAAGGTAGTATTAATTCTTCATAGGTAGAGGAAAGAGAAATGTTTATTGGTTCTAGAAGACCTCGTTCACAACGTGAATCCATGGAAGACATTTATAGTGGTTCAGTACATGATATTAAGGAGGGTTGCATGCTCATAGTGCTAGCAGATGGAGATGCCAATGGCTATCCATTTTGGGTTGCTAATGTTATAAAGGTCATTACAAAAAATGAAGATGTTGCAGGTGTTGAAGTACATTGCTATGCCACAAATACACACCCATTCAATTGTGTGTATAAGCCAGAGATGGTAGTTGATAAAAAAAATAGCAGAAAGCAAAAAATAAAGGGTACAAATATAAATCGTCGCCGCAAATATCTCTTAAAATTGGAGTATTTTTACATACTTGTTTATGAGTTAAATTTAATAAAGAGAGGAGCTCTTCGCTTCAGAACGATAGAGATTCTGAAGAGGTTGTTACCATAAGAAACAATGTTGATATGGGAGTCTGTTGAACCCAGTCGTAGATCTAGAAGAATTTGAAACTTGAAATGGTGGGAATGCATGTGGACTCAGATGGGGCACTAGTTGATGAAAGAGAAGAATATGGAATATCTTCATCTGCATCCAGTCATTCATCTGAAGATTTGAATTCTGATGGTGTGCAAGAAGATATGAGTGATTTTGAATAATTGTCTAAGACAATTTATATAACTGATGTTTGCATGGTATCTTGAAATAAAATTTTTGATTTCCATATGATGTTAAATGAAGTTATGATTCATTTTTATGTTTGTTGGATTATATGTTTTAATTATGATGAATTTTATTGTTAGAATATCCATAATGCAATAATAACTTAGAGATATAATTTATGTTTCATTCAATCTACAAGTATTGATATTTTGATTAAATAAGTCATGTAATTTGTTCATAATGTCATGGTTTAAATGTGTTGAAAACTTAGAGTTTTTTAATTCTATGGTTGAAAAATTTTCATTTTTTCATTTTTTATGGTTTAAAACAATTAGTATTTTAGCGATCTTTAGTGTCATGTTATTATCTGTTTAATGACATGGATGAAAACTATTGGAACTTTAATGTGTTTTGGATCCCATTATTTTATATTTAATGTCATTACTAAAAAATGTTGAAATTGTACCTCAGAAAGAAAAATATTATTCTACCAAAAACATTAGTGTTTTTTCATTTATTTTGCACAAAAAAAATTGGTCTTACTGCCATTTTTGAAATATGTTGAAAATTAACCCTAAAAAAATAAAATATTGTTCCAGAATACACACTTTTCGTTTTTTGGACTTTTTTTCATGTTTTTTTGGGCTTTTTTGGCTAGAGTTCCCATTTTGAGTTTACAGTTCTCGTTTCAAAGTTTACGTTGTTCTTTGTATATTGCTATCTAAACTTAATAAAGGATTTCAAGGTTGATCAATGGTGAAGAGACAACTTCTATAATAGTGTGTGGATTGTTTTGACGCTTTGTTGTGAATGTGTTATGTCTTTCAATTCTAAGAGATGAAACTATTTTCATTTCGCAAATTAAACTATATTTCTTCTTTTCGCTAGTTATATTTAGATGTTGAAATTCTAATACAGTCTTTTATAAGTTATGTTATACATTGGTCTTATAAAATTTCTTAAGTAGTGAACTATTTCTTGTTTTAATAGTTTATCTTTTTCTCAACATGTTTTATATAAAGGTTTTATGCTCCCAACTGGGATATAAGAACTGTTTCTTTATCCCAATTAAGATAGTTACATATAGAATAGGAGGTTTATTTAGTTAGATTAGTTAGTTTTATTTTTGTTATTATATTAGAGTGCATTTTAGGTTTAGGAAAGCATATTTGATGTCTCCTTTGAAGGAGAAATTCATTTAGTGGCAACTGAGCCCACGTAAAAGTGGACATACCAAACCAAATGAATATAGGCTTAATTGAGGGCTTGATCGAGTGGTGCTCCTCTGTTGTACGAGGGATTTTCCGCCTGTCAATAGATAGGAATTTCACTTCATTCAAAATGAATTGAAATGTGAAAAGGGCCAATTCGAATAACTTAGTCAAGTGTGCTCTTACGAAGGGATTGTTCTTCCTTCTTGAAAACAACAATGGGAATGGAAAATATGTTATATTCGAAGTTGTTATGAGGGAAATTCGAAATTGATTTGTGAAGGTGATATATTAGTTTTAGGGATTTGGGTCTGTATTGTATTATAATGATGCAAATATGTAATTCAGGGGGTGATACCATTGCATACAAAGAGGGTGATTAGATATCTTATAACAAGATTTCTATCCTCTATCTTTATTTTTGAGGACATGCTTTAAAATATTTCATCAAAATTCCCTTTTCTTGAAAATTGACAACGACACAATGGCAATGATATCAACAATTTAAAAGTTTTTGTAGCAAATCTAAATTATTTAAATTTCCCATGAAATTTCAGTCCAAAGTCATTGGCACTATAGTGGTTGCAACTAGTAAATATCTTACTACATTGTTTTACTATTCCCATGGAGGTTAATTCATCTTTGGCTCTACACTTATACAAAAGGAACTTACTACTTCAAATAATTTTGATCATGAACTCATTGAAAGAGGAATGGGATAAAGGACTTTCAACCATGAACTTGTATACAATCCATGGACTTTTTATTTTATTTTTATGTTATTGAAATGGCTCTCATTAAATATCTTTTGGGTGCTCAAGTGCTAAAGGGGAGAGAGGTTGAAGGTACTCTATACTTTGTTAAAGTAGGGTTTAACTCAATACTATTGATAATTGATGTTGGTTTAGTTTATTGCTTAAGTACTTTTGAAATGGTTTAGAGGTGTAGTAGATCGTGTTCTTATAATAAAGATATGGAGGTAAAGGATGTATACCATAGGGTTCATAAAGCTCAATGACCTAAATAAATTGCGATAAGTGTATTTTAAAATACAAGAGATAATGTCATTATAATTATTCATGTGTTTGGATTGATTGCAATGGGTTTTGTTTTATTGACTTTCATTGAAATAGGCATCATTTGTTTTAGTTCAATTGAAATTGGTTTTTATCTCTTTGAAGAACATTGAAATTATTTTTTGTCCACTAGAATGGTTTCATTGGGTTATTAAATCAATGTGATAGAATGCAGTTCAACATGCACTATATGGGATGATCTCCACACTTCATCTTAGATCAAAACTAGAAGATGGGTGGAAGTAGGGTGATTCTAGAGTCAAGGGAGGAGCATCAATAAATGACAGTGGCAAAAAGAATAACAATAATGCATTTGATAAGCAATTTAATATATTTCCATCAACATAAATGTTGCCTAGAAATGAGATAATTGGGGGTTATATTTTTGTATGCAATATAAATACAATGTAGGAGGAGGAGGATCTAAGACCTCATAGTTTTGGTAAGTTTTACATACACTTTGTCTTATTTTTTTCTTCATATATGTACACATAAAATAAATATGTTGGTGGTTATATATAATAAAATTGTGAATGAAACAAGTCTTTTTTTAATGTTTAATGCTCTCAGAAATGCACAATTTCACTGTATTTTCTAATTTGGATGCATTTAAAGATTATGTCCATACACTTTCAAATCCCTATTAAAATTTAGTGTAACTAACTACATAGTGTGCATTGATGCATTAATAGAAACTTAAAAAAAATTCATATATATACACATAAAAGAAGGATATTGGTGTCTATTTTAGTTTTAATTTTTTAGAATTGTGAATTAAATGAGTTATTTTTTAAATGTTTAGTGATCTTACAAATACAATATTTTACTAGATTTTCCAAACTAGATGTATTCGAAGCTTATGTCCATACATCTTCAAATGACCACAAAAAGTAAGTGTGATTGACTACATAATATACATTGATAGAATGTTTGGAGCATTAAACCTTGAAATTCCTCCAATTCAAAGGAATTTCAAAGGCCATAACTCCTTTCCTCTTTTTTCTCTATTTTGTGATGAATGAGAATTGATGCACCAAATACTCCATGGCCAACCTATTCCATTAACTTATACACAATTCCATTCATGTCTCTATTGCTCCTTAGATCTAACTCTTCACTGTCTGAGGTTACCAATATTGTTTAATATCTAAACACCTAACCTTCCTTTCTCTTATTTCGAGTAGAATTTCATTTACAAACAATGAACAATTCAATTCTCCACAACTGCTACACATTATCATCCCTCACTAAAGGGTGTAAAATACAAAGTCTCAACCTTCTTGTTTCATGATCGCTATTTTAAACGATCACATGTGAACATTTGAGTAGAAAATATTTAGTTATTAGGCATTGAAAGCCTTCATTCATGTTATTGTTGTTTGAAAATACCTATGAATAGGATTTCAGCATACTTGGATACAGATTGATTGGACATGGATTTATGCACCAAACGGGAAGCTAAGGGACATAATTGCAAGGCAGTAAGTCTACCTTAGACACTCTATCTCAAACAATTAATAGCTAAATGCCTATATCACAATGACAAGATAAACCATATGATAAAATATGAATTGCGTAAGAACATTGCCACAAACATTAAGTGTTTGTGAATCATTTTTTTTTTTGCAAGAATGGAGCTTAAATGCATTACCTACTGTTAGACTAAGAACTACACTAAGAGGGTGGTTGAATTGGCATAATGACCAATTTTCATCAATTCAAATAATTAATTAATTAATGAAAACTATAAACATATTAATCATTCATAATTAAATAACATCATCACATCATAATAAGAGAACACTAAATGTATGTGGAAACCCTTGCGGGAGAAAACCACAAATTATTTTTATCTTCTTCAATTGTGATTACCTATATTTGTAGGAACCAACTTGTCAGAGGAACAAACCCCCAAACTAAATATGAAAACATCAATTATTGGAGGCACCAACCCCCAAAATGTGCAAGCACCAACTTGTAGTAGGCTACAACTTGATTGAGGCACCAACCTTGAAGATATGCAAGCACCGACTTGTAGTAGGCTTCAACCTAATTGAGGAACCAATATTGATGGAGGCACCCAACTCCTTATTGAACCTGTTGTGGACCACTTTTCACAATATTTTAAGATGGATCCACAAGCACCAAAGCCCCATGTGATTGAACAATGAATTGCCCACAACAAGTCACATGTACACATACACACACACACACACAAATATGTATGTATTTATAACCATAAAACCAAAGCCCTCTGGGATTAGCCTTGAATTCTTGCAACTGAGTCATATGTCTACATAAATGACTACAAAACTAAAGCCCCGTGGGCTTAACCTTGATCCACTTGCAACCAAGTCATATGTATATATATGACCTCAAAGCCAAATCCTCATGGGTTTATCCTTGATCTTCCTACAACCATGTCACACACACACACAAATATCTGCCTAATTCTCAAGGGATGAGAAATATGGTGTTTATTGAGATGCATAATGTACAATATGTTAGATGTATAGTGTACCAAAAGACTACATTAGCTATTGACTACTAATATTTTTTTCTATATATGAAAAGGGAAGTGGATGATTACGTTGCCACATGTTTACAATGAAAAAAAATAAAGGATAAGCTTAAGCCTATAGCTATGTGTGTGTGTGTGTGTGTGTGTGAGAGAGAGAGAGAGAGAGAGAGAGAGAGAGAGAGAGATAAACTATCAAGTTACATGGTGTGCCTAAGGCACTTATTTCAGATTGGAATTCCATGTCTGCATTAAATTTTTGGAAAGGGTTAGTTAAAGGATTTGGGACAAATCTAAGCTTCAATATAACGTATCACCTAAATTTTGATGGACAAATGGATAAGGTTAATCAAGTGACTAAGGATATGTTGAGGATGTATGTGATGGATAAATCATCAATATGGAAAGATTATTTCCACTTGGTAGAATTTTCATACAATAATGAGTATAAAGCATCTTTAAATATGAGCCTATTTGAGGTCTTATATGGTAGGAAGTAAAAGACACCTAAGATTTAGGAAAACAAAGCTAATAGGGCCATTATTGGGCCATATTTTCTCAAGGAAATGGAAGATTAAATAACAATGATTAAACAAAATTTGAAAGTTTCATAGAATAGGAAAAAGAGTAATGCGATAAAGGGAAAATTAAATAGGGAATTTAGAGTTGGTGATCATGCCTTCTTGAAAGTGAAGGCCCTTAAGAGTTCAATTAAATTGGGAAGATGCTCAAATTTGGTATCTAGGTTTTGTGGGCCATTTGAGATACTGGAAAGTATTGGCATAGTTGCATGTATGTTTGCATTTCCTACATCCATGAATATACATGATATATTTCATGTTTCTTTACTTAATGCTAACCATGTATTTCAAGGGATTGTGATCTAGGTAGAGCATAAGGCATAATTCCAGGTCCAATTGATACACATATTAGATAAGAAGATCAAAGTGCACTGGAATCGAGACATCACCCTACTAAATGTTTAGTGGGTGTGCATGGTCCTAAACAATGTTATATGGGAGCACGAGGATGTAATGAGGGAGGATTACCCTCATCCTTTTAAGCATTTTTTATTGTACATATGTAAATGATGCACTAAGTATAGTGCATAAATACATGGGAGGGTAATGTAACACCTATAGGATGAACCTTAATGTATTTGTACATATTATGATTAAAATAGTGAGCCAAGATTTTTTTGACCATGTGTGCCTACATATATATGTGTTTTATGCCAGAGTGCCTATGTGATTTTGGGTTGGATAGCTTATGTGTTGAAAGGCCAATGATCTTAGAAAATGTAGTATGTAATCAAAATAGTATTAATAAAAAATACGTTATTGTTGTATACCAAGTCAAAAAAGAGAGTTTGAAGCCTAGGAATCCACATGGGGAAATGGGGCCAAAGGGATAAATGAAGGGGGCTTAACCCTATAGGGCCACGCCATATATTGAATCAATCTTGAAGTCATAATTTACATAGGATTAATCCCAAGATTCCAAAAAGTGGGAGAAAATATCCAAGTGGTGGGGAACTAATTTATTTGAGTTCCACTTGTCATGTTGGGTACCTACATATATATATAGTTGTATTTTAGTGTATTTTCCATTATTAATTCCACCCTATCATTCAATTATTCCATTATTATAATCTTGTTGACCATTGGAATTGCTAGGGCAAAACTAAAAATTTATCCTTATTTATTACCTTATTGATCCTAAATGGATCTATGTGTATAATTATCCTTGGGTTAGGTTGGACCCCTCAAGGGAGAAGTGTGGGGATAGCTTCCCTAGTATGAGGCCTAGAGGATGCCTAGAGACTCTTGAGGGCCACTAGAATTTTTAAAGCCACACGACCCTAAGAATTCTTGGTCAACTTGTGCCAGATCCATAAAAGGGTAGTGGCACATCCTAAAGGACATATATAGAGGTAGAGAAAGGGTTGAACTACCTTGAGTTGTGCATGTTGTTAGAGAATTATGGAATATATGTTGGAGTGCTACTGGGGTTTGGTACCTTGGCATATACCTTGTTTACATTGATTACAGACCATAGTTGGCTTTGAGAAGTCTTTTTCCTTAATGGAATCATATCCCTTACTCACCGGTGACCTCACTATTGAGAGTATTGGAGCAGTGTGGTCTATGGTTGGGTGGAATGTCTAAGGTATTCCACCAGTTGGTGATATTTCTCAAATGTTATGTTATATTTATATGCTTTACACTATGCTCATTTGTAAATTTACATCTTGAGTTGTATTATATGTACATTTATGCATGTTTAACTATGTTTTCATAGCCATATGTATGTCACATGTCATATTATTGTGCTTTAAGCATTTATGATGAAGCAAAGATATAATACCAAGGATATCTTCATGGTAGAATTAGGTGTGGCAGGGGGACTGGTTCATGCTACTGAGTAGATAATTATATTCTAGTTATTGTTAGAGACTTAGTGGGCATATTTACACATAATATGATAACATTAATTAACAAGGTTAAAATAATTCAAAAATTAAGTTGTTATAGAGGTGGGAATTTAGTGTCATATGCCTAAAGGAAAGTCTGAGCTGTGTTATAATTTATATACATCTTATTCTTGTCCCTTCACAACAAAACCTTCTGGTTGAGAAATGAAGACATTATTTTTCAAGTCTCCACTGAAGAAATAGGCCTTCACATCCATTTTGTGAAATTTACATCCATTTTGTGAAATTTACATCCATTATGTGGTACGAGGGAAAACATAATACAAATATTCTCCCATTTTGTTGTGGAGGAAAATGTCTCCTCATAATCAATGCCTTCTATGCAATTTTTTCTATGAAACTTGCTTAGTGCTAGTCAAGTTAGCCATTTGATTTGTTATTTTTATTGTAGACATATTTGTGGCCATTCGATTGTTTTGAAATGGAGTGTCCACAAACTTCCAAGTCCAAATTTTTATGAAAGAATCATACCCCTTTTGCATTTTATATTTCCATTCATCATGAGAAGCATCTTCTTCTAAGGTAGTTGATTCGAGGTTAATGGATAAATTTAATTCACAATCATATGAAACTTTCACATCATCTAGAATGCCTAAATTTGAATTATGTACATCACCTCCATCTTATCTGTTGGAAATTTTAGATCCTATCTTTACAACCTCATTAAGAAGAATATTTTTGAGTGTCTTTATGAGCCACTTTGGTGGAGCTCTCTAAGATGGTATAGGTTGCTCCATTCATTAATATGGTGCTTCTTTTCCATCAAGGTTCATCCTTTCAAGCCTTTCAATCACATAATACAAAAAATCCTAATATGATGAAGTGGTTAGAACTTCTTCATGATAGGGAGATGGGGCTTCAAAAGGAGATTCTAGAGATTGATCAAAGAGAGGGATCCCCACTTCAATATCTGGAATCTCATCATCAAACTCACAATATGTATTTACATGAATAAATATGTCCAAATGATGAAGCTATTGCTTAAAAATTATCTCATTATTGGAGATTCATGAAAAATTACATCTCTTGAAAGAAGGAACTTCTTATTTACCTCATCATAAAGATGGCCTTACCTTGGCAGCATTTGAGTACCTCAAGGAGATGTACTTTTGACTCCTTGCACCAATATTGTTTCTTTTATCCTTAGGAATAAAGGCACAAAAAATTGAACTAAATACCCTAATATTTCCTCACCAAAGGAATATGGCCATACTACATTTCATAAGGAGTTTTTTTCCCAAGAACATTAGATGGATTCTTGTTTTCCACATATATTGCACATAATGTTGCATCATTATTAAACATAAATTTCACATTATTAAAAAAAAAACATTGAACATACCATGTTCAAGGGTGTCTTATTCATTCTCTCTACCACACCATTCTATTGAGGACTATAAGGCATAATATTTAATACTTGATTCCATGCTAGTGAAGAGAGATATCAAACTCATTTGATGTCTATTCACTTCCATTTTTAATATGAAAAGTGTTAATACATGATTGAGCTCCATTTTCAATAATAGATGAAAATTTCTAAATGTTTCAAATGCTTGAGATTTTTGCTTCAACAAACAAGCCTACCACATTGAGGTGTGATAATCCATAAAAAGGCCATGATATATCTATTACTAAAGGTAGATGGAACATGTATGGTGCCACACAAATAAGATGGTATCAACTCTAATTTTCTCCATGCTCTTGAAGTGGAATCATGAAAAGGTTTCTCATTGTGTTTCCTAGGGATATTGTAAAGAAACCCCCCTGACCTTAGAACCCAACCAGAGTTAGAAGGAGCCAGTTACTTTGTTGACCCAACTCATAAGGTACTGTTATGGGAACGAGATTTAAATTTTGTAACCTTTTTCAACTTTTCCATAACTTCAAATGGGCAACATTGTTGCATTCATATTGTTGTAATGATTCCAACGATATATATTTCATCTCAATCAGACTTACGTATAAAAAGTTACAAATTTTTAAAGATGGACTAATTCCACCTCACCACATCATCATGACACCTCCACATGGTAGCGCCACTAAGGGCCACGTGGCAGGTGATGAGTCTGTACCCCACCATGGTAGACCCATGTGGCACTTGATGCATGGCCACCATGGACAGGTCCATGTGGAAAACATATATCCCAAAGAAAGTCAAGGTTGGCCCCCCTTCCCCAAAGACACATTCTAATTTTAAATAGTTAGGCCTAACCCTAGACCTCTGACCTTGGTTGGGGTCGGCTCAGCTCAGCCGAGTGCCATAAAATAATAGGTCAGGGTCGATCTGAGCCTCGAACTGGTTGACGTCCCGACCCCGATTGACCTACAACCGGGTGGTTGTGGAGAGCTAGGCAAACCCGCAATAGGTCAGGGCAACGCCACCAGAGATCTAACCATTTTGGCCAACCGCTTGACCCCCAACCTGGATAACCTACTAATAAATTTTTTAAATTTAACTTGAATTTTTAGCAGTTTCAAATGCATTAACAAAGTGGTAACTTTTCTAACTTTTCAAGCTTCTTATGCACCACTTCGAGCACCTAATTACCAACAAATTCATAAGAAATTTATGACTAAATTTTGAGAAACAATCAATCATAAGAATAAAAGAAACTCAACACAACTTTCAAGTGCATTTTCTTTACAAAACTATAGAGAGTTTGAGAAACTCATTAATAGAGTAGAAATTATTCTCTTTTTGGCTCAACAACCTTAGCAGATGAGAAAATAATTGACCAAGGATCATTTTTTCATGCATGCTTAATTAAAATACATAATGCAACTACAAGTGATGGCATCAATACTCTTTCAATTCAATAATGAATGTACTAATTGTTAGAAATATTTTTGCATTGATGGAAATATATGGAAAAAGATGTCAAAGAAGGTAAAGGATGACACAAGTGTTTAGGATGAGGAACAAGAAGAAGAATGCAGATAAATTGTTAGGTCCCTATACTACTAGTACAACCCCTTATTGTTACTAGTGAAACCCCCTTATTGTATTTTTGTGCCCATGTAGTCCCCATAGTGTTATTATTGTTCTCCATAGAAGCCCAATATTGTGATTGTTGTGCCTTTAATTTATTATTGTTATGTCGAATCTGATTATATTGTGACCCCTTAGACTCCTATATATAGAAAGGAGGTCTTGTCATTTGTATCATCCAAGAATTGTTCATTTGCGTAATGTAAAGGAGGTTCCCCCCTCGAAGAGGCTAATTTTGAAGTCATTGATCTATCTCTTCTATTTTGTGAGTTGGTTTCATAATATTAGTACTAGTGGAGAGTGGTGCAGATACTTTGAAGGCATTTCTACTGTAGCAAATTACCTTCGAAGTAGGTGGAACCCACTTATATGGATAAACCTCTTAAATAGTTTTACAATGGTATGTGTAAGTTTGAAAATGACATCCTGGATCAGAGGTTATTCTTAGTCAAATCTAAGGGCCCCAAAAGTCAAACCTTGTAGCGCTAAAGTGTCTAGAGACCCTTTTGGATCATGTTTAGTTTTGGTGTATAGTCAAACATAGTAGCATAGTTGGTGGATATGTTATCCAGAGGATCGGGATGACCTGGAGCAACAACGCAACAATGGGGAGCATTTCTATTGGCCTAAGGCAGAGCCCACCTCAAAACTCAGATCGGCAGAGGTACCCCGATGGATGCACCCCAGAGGAAATTAAGGACCATTTAATAGAATAACTATGATGAAATAATTAAGAAGAGTCTTTTCGGTAGAAATCACATAGGAAAAATTTTTTCCGACGCGTTTCGAATCAGCTAGTGTGGTTCATCATCAAGAATAAATGAAATAAGCTGCAATATAAATGTTGTGCATGTTTGGAGACAGTTTCGGCACCATGCATCAAAGGAATTGCACAAAGGTTTATAGGGTGACCGTTGATAGGTAGGTGGTGTGAAATGGGCGGTTATGCCCAGACTGTCGATGAGAGATCAACGCTGGAGGTTGAGTGGGCACTCCCTCCCCCCCCAAAAAAACAAAGAAAGAAACCATAAACAATGCTAAGGGGGTTGCACAAAAACCATAACTAGTTTTCCAATGGGTTAGGCAACGTGGAAGCAAGAGACGAGGTGAGACATATAAAAAATTTATAAAATAAAATGGCGCAAAAACAAGACCCCAACACATTTTCTCTCTCCTCTCTGAAAAGAGGACAGGTGGAAACATATTATTCGTCAGAGATGACATCAGGACAGGGCCAATAATAGGTGGACACATGGCATATATATTTGTGGTTTTTAGGTACCCAAGTGGGCCATTTTTGGGTGACATGTGGACCACTCATAGAGCACCACATGGAAGAGGTGACATAAGCATGACATCATCCCGTAGGTCACACCCTTCAAGGATTTGAAGTGGCACATTGGAGAACAAGTGGGCTGACTTAGTATTGGGCATACATGGTTGTGTCAGAGCCAACTTAGCCAGAGTGTGTAGTGATTGGTGCGTGATGCAGCAGAAGGACTCCATAGAACAAGTAAGCCCGCAAGGTCCAACCTGGAGGAATATTAAAGGCGCATAGAGGAGAACAAGTGGGTTGACCAGGAGCCAGACGAACATGGTGTGTTTTAGAGCCAACTTAGCTTGGGAAGCAGATTTATTGGTGAGAAGTGAAATGGGTGGACCCCACTAAGACAACTCATCTTGTAAGGAAAACCCCAATGAATTTTAAAGGTGCACAAAAGGAAAGGGCTTGGATAACAGTGTCGGGACACATCGACACTGAGCAGTAGTTAACAACTGATGAGAAGCAAGCTAGGAGGACCCCATAGACAACTCATCTGGCTCGATGGTGCCCAAATATTTTAAAAGGGGCACAGGCTATTTGTGATAAAGGCGTTAGCTGATGATAAGCACCAGAATGGGTTTTATGCATCCAAGAGGCCGAAGGTGAGGTGGATTTATAAAGGAAATAAGCCCTCAGAGGCTTAAAAGTGGCTAGTCACCTACAAGAACAAAGTGGTGGTCACAACACCTGGTCCTATGGAGGAAAATAGGCTAAGGCACCAGCGAAAGGGGCTTAAGGATCAATTTCAGCGGAACAATTAATTTAGTGGTTGTTTTGGAAATTAAGTCAAGTTAAAAGCCCGCTAACTTTGGAAGTAAAATTGCCAGAAATACTAAAACAAGAAAAATTTGTCAGTTTAACTTACATAAAATATGACTAAGGCTTGAAAACTTTTTGAACACATTCAAAAGACATATTTAAATATTCATGCAAAGATTCAAGAAAAGCAAAGAGGCCAAAAATAAAAAAGCAAAATCTTTATACGTAGGCTTAAGCAAGCACATTGTACAATATTTTTGTGTGGAAAATATTTTGTGAGGTGATGTTAGTGGTGTATTTCGTAGTAATTGTAGATTGTTGAAGGTGGCGTTGGAGATTTTTTTTGTAAGCAGAGGTGACATTCATGGTTCTAGTGTGAAAATGGATGAAATATGAATCATTGATGTCAAGCAAGTTGTAGCTTGCAGATCAGGGGTTGGTGCTCCTTCGAATAGTTTTTGGTAAATTTGTGGGGTTGTAGCTCCATTTAGTTATAGCTGATAAATCATGGAGTTGTAGTTTCCTCCTAGTTGTAGCTAGGGAAATTTGTAACAACAAGTTGTGGCTTGCCTTGGGAAGGAATTTAATACTAGTTTGAAGAATTTGTGTGTTTCTTATGTTACTGAAAATATTTTGTGTCATTCTCATGTGAATGAATTGCTTATTGTGTCATAATATTATAGAATAAGTAAAATAAATTTGGTAAATTGTGAGACTTTCTACAATGCTAATTCACGCCCTCCCCCCCCGCCCCTCAGTATTATCCTAGTTTCCAACAATTGGCATTAAAGCTTGGTTACTTCCGATCAATTTAACAGCTAGAAGAAATATTAAGGACCATGGCAAACCATGAAGCATGATTTACCAATAGGGCAACTATGTTCAATGGAAAAAACTATGTGTTTTGGAAAGTAAGGATGAAGACCTACATTCAATCACTTGGAGATGAGACATGGGATGTTGTGGAATACGATTATCAAAATCCTCCTGTAATGATTACCAAATATCTAATAATGGAGGTGAATTCACTTCAAAAGAATTCAATGATTTTTGCAAAAATCATGGCATCAAAAGGTAGTTCACAATGAGTCCAACAACTTTCTAGAGCCATGATGGATGAAAGGAAGGTGCAACATATATTTTGGGCCAAATCCATTCATACAACAATGGTGATTCTCAAAAAATCTCATTTCAGACCAAACAGTGACAAAACTCCCTATGAGCTTTGGTAGCAAATGTAGCATCAAGAGGAATGATGACAAGCTTAGTAAGTTTGATCCAAGGGATTATGAAGGCATTTTTCTTGGATATTATCAAAACAACAAAGGATATAGATGCTATAATAAGAATAACAAGAGGATTGTTGATTGCATTGATGTAAAAATGGATGAATATCTTGAATCTGAAGAAACACAACCAATAAATACCAGCGCAAAAGAACAAATTATCAATAATGAGGAGAACCATGAGGCACTTTCAGATGAAGACAATGAAGAGCCCTCTAGTCCTAAAGCCAAGGATCCTTCAAGGTATGTGCAAAAATATCACCCGTCTGAACAGATTGTTGGTGATTTAACAACAGGTCTTCAGACAAGAAGGGAGTTGCTCAATCCCCCTCCACAAGCACATGTAGCTCTATTATCCATGAAGGAACCAAAGGATGTTGCACAAGCCAATCAAGATCATAATTGGTTGAAGGCTATGCATGAAGAGTTGGACCAAATAGAGAAAAATCAAACATGGGAACGTATTCCTAGATCAACAAACAAAAAATGTCATTGGCACGAAATGGGTCTTGAGGAATAAGTTGAATTATTGTGGAGAAGTGTTAAGAAATAAGGCAAGGTTGTTATGCAAAGGTTATGCTCAAATTGAAGGACTAGATTTTCATGAAACTTTTTCTCCTATTGCAAGATTAGAGGAAATCATAATATTTTTGGTATTTTCCTATTTTAAGAAGTTCATAATATATCAGATGGATATCAAATATTCCTTTCTAAATGGAGAATTACAGAAATAAGTTTACATAGAACATCCAAATGGTTTTCAACTGACAGAGAATATTGATTATATTTGCAAGCTTAAATAGGCCTTGTATGGTCTCAAGCAATCTCCTAGGGCCTGGTATTCCAAGTTAAACAACTACCTTCTCAAGTGTGGATTCAAAAGAGGTGCAACTGACAACAATTTATATGTCAAAGAAAATGATGGAAAACTCATAGTGGTGGTTGTATATGTTGATGGAATTATTTTCTCCAGTGATTCATGTCTATTAATATGCCAATTTGCAGCTGATATGAAGGCTGAGTTTGAGATGTCTATGCTTGAAGAAATTTCTTACTTCCTTGGATTGCAGATTGTACATACTTCCAAAGGGATATTGATTTCTCAAAACAAATATCTCAAGGAAGTGTTGAAGAAATTTGGCATGGAGGAATGCTCTCTAGTGTGCACACCAATGGTGGCAGGTTGCAAACTTAGCAAGGTTGGTGAAGCACTTGAAGTTGATCAGACTCTATACAGATCCATAATTGGCAACCTATTATATTTGACAACTTCAAGACCAAACGTTATGCAAGATATTGGTATTGTTGGAAGATTCCAAGAAACCCCCGAACAAAGCCATGTACTAGTAGGCAAGAGGATTCTCAGATATCTGAGAGAAACAATGGAATATAGATTGTGGTACCTAAGAGGTGAAGGTTTTTCACTGAATTTTATACTGATGTTGATTGGGTAGGTGATGTATATGATTGAAAGAGTACTATAGGTTGTGTTTTCTTTCTTGGACAATGTCTAATTTCATGGTTGTGCAAGAAGCAAGTTTATCTCTCTTTATCTATAGCTGAAGTAAAGTATATTGTAACAACTTCTTGTTGCAATCAACTATTGTGGATGAAGAAGACCTTTTAAAATGACCTCTTGGATCAAAATTTATGCTTAGTCAAAGCTAAGGACCCCAAAATTCAAACCTTGCAGAGATAAAGTGTTTGGAGACCCTTTTCCAGCATGCTTAGTTTTGGTGCACAACCAAACATAATATATTATTTGGTGGAGCCGCTATTCAGAGGATAGGGACGACTTGGAGCAACAACGCAATAATGGGGAGCCTTGTTATTGACCCAAGGCGGAGCCCACCTCATAGCTTAGTATGGTGGAGGTACCTTGATAGATGCACCCCGAAGGAAATTACAGATCATTTAATAGAATAAACAAGATGATGTAAGTCATAAGATAAATGTTGTACATGTTTGGAGGTAGTTTGGGTGCCACGCATCCCCCACTAGCGCATTAGAGTAATTGCACAAGAGTTCATAGGGTGACCTTTAATAGGAAGGAGGGGTCGCATAGTGAGTGGTTTTTCTTAGACTTTCAATGAGAGATCAATAACGGAAGTTGAGTGAACACCCCCCCTTTAAAACCACAATCCATGCTAAAGGGGGTGCACAAAAACCACAACTAGTTTTCCAAAGGATCGGGTAACGTGGCAGCAGGAGACAAGATGGGACTTATCTAAAATTTTTATCAATGAAAATGGTGCAAAAACAAGGCTTAAGGACCCTTTCTCTCTCCTATATGAAAAGAGGATAGGTTGAAACATATTATTTGTCAGAGATGACATCAAAACAAGGATAATCAAAGGTGGACATGTGGCATGCATATTTGGGGTTTTTAGGTACCTAAGTGGGCTATTTTGTAGGTTTTAACCCCGTACAAAAATTCCCTGCATACGAATTCTAAAACACAGAAAATAAACAATGCGAGAGCATAACACATAAAACACATATACATAGAGATTTCCCCTGGATCCCAAAACCGGGACTACCAGCTTGATTTTTCATTATGTTCCTTTCAATGTTATAATACATATTTATACATGCCGAAGCATCCAATACCATGGACCGAAAACTATCATGTCCAATACCATGGATTGAAAAACCATTGCGTCCAAAAATATGTGCGAAAATCATGCACCAAACCATAGGTGGGTCCGCCCAACCTAACATAGGGTCCAAAACCAAAATTTTTCGGGGTGCTGCCCTGGACCCCATAAAGTGGGGTTATGGGTACACCTCAAACCCCCTGTGACCCCCCCCGTTACACAATTGGCGCAACGAAGGGGGGCTCCAGCCCCCTCTAACCCCCCGGTTAACTACGTGGGCTAATCATGGAAAGAATATAACACAACTCAACATTCTACCACTTGTTGTTTTCTTTCCACAGGGGGCCACAAGAGAGCTTAGTCATTTTTCCAGCCCTGAAACGCCCATTTTCTCTCTACACCAAGAGAACTTCTCAGAGCTCACAGATTTTGTCAATGCATCTGCAGTATTCTTCAAAGTGTCCACCTTTACCACCAACACCTTTTTGTCTTCTATCATATGCCTCACAAAGTGATACTGAAAATAAATGTGCTTTGTCTTTGAATGATATGCGGGGTTCTTTGCCAAGAAAATTGCACTTTGGCTATCACAGTCTATCCTTATAGCTCCCTGTACTAACCCCATACTTGAACACAATCTCTACAACCAAACTGCTTCCTTGCTTGCATGAGTGGCTACCATGTATTCTGCCTCTGTAGTTGATAGTGCCACTACAGATTGTTTCTTACTCATCCAACTGACTGCACCTCCAAATAGGTTAAACACATACCCACTTGTAGATCTTCTCTGATCCAGATCTCCAGCCTAGTCTGCATCAACAAAGCCACGAATATCCAACATTTTGTCCAATCCTGATCTTCCTTGGTAGCACAAACCATAATCACTAGTGCCACACAAATACCTGAAAACCCGCTTCACTGCTATCCAATGCTCCTTCCCTGGTTTTGACATAAACCTGCTCAATACTCCCACTGCATGTGCAATGTTTGGTCTAGTACAGACCATTGCATACATCAAGCTACCGACTGCACTTGCATATGGAACACGGGACATGTCCTATTCCTCTTCTTGTGTCTTGGGACACTGTTCAACAGATAACCTCACACCTACAGGAATAGGAACCTTCATCGGTTTACTGTCCTGCATATTAAACCTCTGCAGTATTGTCTTGACATACTTCCTCTGGTTTAACCAGATCTTCCTCTTTGCCTGATCTCTTTTAATTTCCATGCACAAAATATATTTTTCAGCACCAAGATCTTTCATGTCGAATTTGGAGGACAATTGGGTCTTCAAATCCTGGATAATTTCTTTGTCATTTCCAACCAGCAACATAGCATCCACATACAAGACCAGATAAATAACACGGTCACCAATTAATTTAAAATACACACAGTGATATGCTTTGCTTCTGGTGAAGCCAAGTCCCCGTATAAATGTATCAAATTTCTGATACCACATCCTTGGTGACTGTTTTAACCCATACAGAGACTTCTTTAACTTGCATACCAGTTCTTTCTTACCCTTCACCGCAAAGCCTTCAGGTTGCTTCATGTATATTTCCTCTTCCAGATCCCCGTGAAGAAATTTTGTCTTCACATCCATCTGTTCTACCTCAAAATCAAAAGCAGCAGCAACAGATAAAAGTAATCTAATAGAAGTTACCTTGGCAACAGGAGAAAAAATATCACCAAAATCAATTCCCGACACCTAGGAATAACCTTTTGCTACCAACTGAGATTTGTATTTCTCCACCTTTCCTTCTGCATTTGTCTTCTTCTTGAACACCCATTTTCTACCAATGGGTTTCCTTCCAGCTGACAACTCCACCAGATCCCAAGCCTCATTTTTGTGCAAAGATGCCATTTCATCAACCATGGCCTCTTTCCAGAGTTTTCCATCCTCTGAATCTACTACTTCCTTCATAGTTCTGGGATCATCGTTAGTAACAGATAAAGAAAAATTTGAACAGAAAGCAGATGGACTATACCTTTCTGGCTACCTTCTTTCTCGAACTGATCTTCTCACACACGGAGTTTGTGGCTCTTCATCTTCTGATTCCTCCTCTGCTATAGAGTCTGATTCTTCCTCTTTAAGCTCAAACTCTATCTTCTCAGGTTCCTTTGGTTGGACTTCATGTTTAAAAACATCTTTTACCTCTCTGAACACCACATATCGGCTGTACACAACCTTCCGTGTGACTGGGTTCCAAAGCTTATACCCCTTTAAAAAATCCTTATACCCAATAAAGATGCACTTTTTAGATTTACTATCCAACTTGGTTCATTTCTCCTTTGGAACATGTACATATGCATCACATCCAAATACCCTCAGATGTGAAAGAGAGGGTTTCTTACCAGTCCATACCTCTTGTGGAGTCTTATCCTCCAATGCTGATGAAGGTGACCTATTGACTAGGTAACATGCAGTATCCACCGTCTCTGCCCAGAATTCCTGTCCTAACCCGGCACCACTGAGCATGCTTCTTTCCCTTTCCATCAACGTATTATTCATTCTTTCTACAACTCCATTTTGCTAAGGTGTATATGGAGTAGTCTTCTGTTGTGCTATACCACACTTCTTACAGAATTCTTCAAATTCCTTGCTGCAAAACTCTCCACCATTATCTGTCCTCAGCACCTTTATCTTCTTCTCTGTCTGATTTTCCACGAGAGCCTTAAATTCTTTAAACCTGTCAAAGGCTTCAGATTTCTTCTTAAGGAAATATATCCATGTATTCCTTGAGAAGTCATCTATAAATGATACATAGTACACAGACTTACTCAGTGATGGAACTTTCACAGGTCCAAACACATCACTGTGCACAAGTTCTAATATCTGTTTTTCCCTCTTACTACCAGAGGGGAAACTCACCCGATTCTGCTTCCCATATACACAATTTTCATAGAAATCAAAATCCAGAGAGATATTATTCATACCTTCTACCATACCTTTACCATGAAGTATTCGAAGGCCCTTCTCTCCAATATGTACAAGCCTTTGATGCCACAACATGGTCTTCTCTCCAGAGACCACTAGATTTTCTGCTCCACTTTCAGGAACCACAGAACTGATGCACCCATCAATAACAGTGCTACCTTGTAGCTTGTATAGAGTTCCAATTTGAACTCCCTGCATCAATACCAGTGTTCCCCGAACCATTTTGCAGGTATCCTTCTCGAACACTGTTTTTACACTTGCATCATCCAACTTGCTTACAGAAATAAGATTCTGGCCAATGTGGGAATATGCAGAACACCTGGAAGTGTTCTAACCCTTCCACCTTGCAACTTCAACTTTACTTTTCCACGACCAATGATTCTAGCCTTCCTATCATCCCCTAAGAAGACATCACCACCGTCGTATTTATCATACTCACAGAACCACTCTCTATGGGGAGTGAAGTGAAAGGATGCACCTGAGTCAATCAACCATGTCTCATGATCTACATGTGTACTTGAAGAAGCCAAGTACACATCCCCACCATCTGAGGTGGTTTTCACCTTTGCAGAAGGAGAATCATCAGATCCATTTCCTTTATTAGGAGCTTTAGATTTATAGTCCCTTTTGTAGTGCCCTTCCTTTCCACATTTCCAGCACACCATCTTTACAGGTTTTCCTGGAGATTTAGATCTCCCTCTAGATTTAGATCTCCCACTCGATGACTTATTTTTTTTTCTGTTCTGGGACCGTCCTCGTATAGATAAGGCATCACCATTCTGGCTCTCCATATTTTTCCATCTCATCTCCTTCGTCAGCAAGGATGAGACTATTTCATCAAACTGCAAGGCAGTTGCATTGCTACCTATTACAATAACCAGACTATCCCACGAATCTGGTAGAGAACACAACAAACTGATGTACTTATCTTCATCTAAAATTTTAATATCAACAGATGCTAACTGACTTACCACAATATTAAATGCATTCAGAGGCTCTGTCACCGAGTCTCCGTCTTTCATCCTCAGGTTATATATATTTTTCTACAAGAACAATTTATTCACCAGAGACTTAGATTGATACAAAGTCCCTAACTTGTCCCACAAAGCCTTCGCTGTAGCTTCCCCTGATACATTCAGCAATAATAAATCTGAGACACACAATCGTATTGTGCTCTTTGCCTTCCGATCCAACTTCTTCCATTCTTCATCGGACACTCCCGTTGGTTTAGTACCCAGATCTACCGTGATCCACTAATCTTTATCCACCAACAGATCCTCCATCTTGAGTTTCCACAAATCAAAACTCTGACCATTAAATTTCTCGATCTCTAACTTTCCATTGCTCGCCATCTTCTTTCACCACCAGAATCGATCTTGCAAATCTCCCAGTGAACAGGGTCTACCACAGGCCCAAGTGAAACCCCTCAGAAACAAAGGCGTCCCCTTGAAGCCAAAACTGCTCTGATACCAAATGTAGGTTTTAACCCCGTACAGAAATTACTTGCATACGAATTCTAAAACACAAAAAATAAATAATGCGAGAGCATAACACATAAAACACATATACACAGAGATTTCCCCTGGATCCCAAAACTGGGACTACTAGCTTGATTTTTCATTATGTTCCTTTCAATGTTATAATACATATTTATACATGTCGAAGCATCCAATACCATGGACCGAAAAACCATCGTGTCTAAAAATATGTGCGAAAATCATCAAAAAACCATAGGTGGGTCCGCCCAACCTAACATAGGGTCCAAAACCAAAATTTTCCACGGCGCTGCCCCAAACCCCATAAAGTGGGGTTACGGGTACAACTCAAATCCCCTGTGACCCCCCCCCCCCCCCCCCCCCACACTACACAAGCGGTGCAACGAAGGGGGGCTTCGGCCCCCCTCTAACCCCCCGGTTAACTACGTGGGCTAGTCGTGAAAAGAATATAACACAACCCAACACATTTTTGGGTGGCACGTGGACCACTCAAAAAGCACCAAATGGTAGAGGTGACATAAGCATGATGGCATCCCATAGGTCACACCCTAGAAGGATTTGAAGTGGCACACCTGAGAATATGCGAGCTAACTTAGCATCGAGCGGACGTGGCCATGTCACAACTAACTTAGCCCAAGTGTGCAGTGCTTGACACATGATGCAATGGGAGGACCCATAGGAAAACTAATCCCGCAAGGCCCAACCCAGAGGAATCTTAAAGGTGCAAAAAGCATAATAGGTTGGATGACTAGGATTTGGGTAAATGTGGCACGCGCAAGAGACAAGTCAGCTGAGGAAGCAGTTTTAATGTGAGAAGTGCAGGGGGCAAAACCTGCAGGGAAAGCTCATCCCATAAGAAAACCTCGGAAATTTTTAAATGTGGACAAAAGGATAGTTCCAGGACAACAATGTTGGGACACATTGGAACTCACAGTGGCAGTCAACAACCAACGAGAAGCAGGCAAGGGGGACCCCACAGACAACTCATCCTGCTTGAAGGTGTCGAAAAATTTTAAAATGGGCATAAGCTATTTGCGCCTGGATAAAGGCATCAGGTGCTAAGTTCCACTACAAGTTTTACACATCCAATAGACTAAGGGCGAGGTGGATTTATAAAGTAAATAATCCCTTGAAGGCTTAAAATAAGATAAGTGCCTAAAAGACCAATGCGATGGTCCTAGCACCTGGTCCTATGGGATAAAACAGGCTTAAGGCTCTAGTAAAAGGGGCTTAAGGACCAATTTCAGTAAAACATTTAATTTAGTGGTTACTTTGGCAATTAACTCAAGTTAAAAGCTCGCTAATTTTGGAAAAGCCCTAATAAAGCCTAAAATTGTCAGAAATGCTAAAATAAGCAAAATTAGTTAGTTTAACTTACATAAAAAGATGAATAAGGCCTGATAACTTATCGAACACATTTATAAGACATATTTAAAGATTCATGCAAAAATGAAAGAAAAGAAAAGAGGCCAAAAATAGTAAAGAAAATTTTTTATAAGCATGTTTGAGCAAGTAGGTTATAGAAGAATTTTGTGTGAGGTTATGTTGTTGGTGTATTTATCAGTAATCATAGATTTTTGAAGGTGGTGTTGGAGTAAGACCATCCCAAAACAATTCCTTCTTAACCCTATGGTAAGTTTTTTAAAATCCTGAATGCCCTCCTCGGGGAGAGGTGTGCAATTCCAGAAGAATCTTTTGTTTGAGTTGGGAATTCTTACAAATGTATAATTGATCTTTGTACCATAATGAATCATTTTTCCAGATAAATGTATCAGATGTAGTGGGATCTTGCTGCAAATTTTGAATGAGTGCCCACACTTCTTCGTCATTCTTCCATTCATCCCTTGCTTCGGTTATCCAATCTGGTTGGATAATAGAAATGGTACAAAGCAATGCTTCCACATCCTCATCCTTTCTTGAGAGTGCATTGACAACAACGTTTTGCTTCCCTTTTTTGTAGATGATTTCAAAGTCATAACCTAACATCTTTGTGGCCCATTTTTTCTTATCTTCTGAAGATAATATTTGTTTTAAAAAGTATTTAAGTCCATCATGGTCTGTTTTTACCTTGAAGTGTCTTCCCATTAGGTAAGGTTGCCATTTCTTAAGTGAATGTAGTATTTCCAACATTTCCTTCTCATAAATAGCTTTGTGTAAATACTTCCCTTTGATTGGATGACTTTCAAAAGAAATGGGTCTTCCTTCTTGCATTAAAACAACACTAATTCCATTTCCTGAGGCATCACATTCCACAATAAAGGTTTTTGTGAAGTCTGGCATAGCTAAGACCGGTGCTTGGCACATTGCCTCTTTAAGATGTTCAAAGGCCTTTGTTTCTTCTAGAGTCCAAGAAAATGCATCTTTCTTCATTAATGTTGTTATAGGTGCTACTATTCTCCCATAATTCTTAACAAACTTGTGATAATACCCAGTCAACCTGAGAAATCGTCACAAATTCTTTATGGATGTGGGGATTTTCCATTCCTTAACGGCTTTAATTTTTGTAGGGTCTACCTTAACACCTTCATGAGATACAATATGACCTAGATATTCCACCTCATGTACTCCAAAGAAACATTTGGAAGTTTCTTGCATATAGTTGTTTCTCCTCCAATAGTTTGAGCACCCTATCAACATGTTGAACATGATCCTTCCAAGAATTGTTGTAGATTAGTATATCATCAAAAAATACTAACACAAATTTTCTAAGGGTTTGAAAATGGAATTCATCAAACCTTGAATTGTAGAAGGTGCATTGGTAAGGCCAAAAGGCATGACCAAAAATTCATAATGACCCTCATGAGTTCTAAATGTTGTTTTTAGAATGTCTTCAGTCTTCATTATGATTTGATGATATCCTGAACGAAGATCCAACTTGATGAAGTAAATTTCTCCATGTAATTCATCCAATAATTCATACATGATGGGAATGGGAAATTTATCTTTAATGCTGAGCTTGTTAATCTCCCTATAATCTGGACACATGTGCCATGATCCGTGCTTCTTGCGCACCAATACTATTGGATTAGAGAAAGAACTTTTACTATGTTGAATTATACCAGCCTCTAGAATTTTTGCAACCATATGTTCAATTTCACTCTTTTGGGCATATGGATATCTATAAGGCCTTATGTTTGGAGGAACACTTCTTGAAATCAAGTGAATAGCATGATCATGATCATGAATAGGTGGGAGGCCTTTGGAAGTCTCAAATACCTTGGAATGATTGTCCAAGCTTTTTTTGAGATCTGGAGAAAAATATGATTTCAATGTGGGAACTTATAGTGAACATAATTGTGCAATTACGCCCCATTTCTCTTTCTTTAGAAGCTTTGTCATGCCATTAGAGATGATAATATTTCTAGGTTTCCCTGCGGTACCCCTTGATTCAACTTCCTTTCCTTCCCAAAACTTTCAAGAAAAGTTCTTGAAAATTAAAAGCTATTGTATGCAAATATTGTAGCCATTGGACTCCGTGTATGTCAACATCAACACCACCCGTTGGAATGGAAATCATTAGACTATTAAATACATATTCTCCCATGGATAGCTTGATATTATCGAACTTTCCAGAGAAATTAATGGTTCCTCCATTTGCAACCATCACTTGACACTTTGGTGTTGGATATAGAAAACAATTCAACTCCTTGGCTATCTTACAATGAATAAAATTATGGGTACTACCCAAATCAATCAACACTATTAACTTTTTCTTCTTGATATGTCCTTCTATCTTGAGAGTTTAAGGAGCGGTAATTCCTGCCAATACATTACAAGATATCATTGGATTCATTTATTCTTTCTCTGGGGTTGGTTCCTTGTGTGTTTCCTCTTCTTTTGACAATTCTTGTTCCTTTTCTTCCTCCTATTCACAATATATGTAAAATAATTTCATATTAGCACACTTATGATCTTTAGTGTATTTGCTATAACAACTGTAACAAAGTCCTTTTTCTCTTTTTTCTTCCAATTGTTATGGTGTCAACCCTGTATATTATGGAAGGCTATGGATAGAAACACTTCCATATTTATAGTTGTGAGTGGTAGGTTTTTTTGTTTCCATAATTTTGTTTTCAATTTTTCTTGCCAACCTGATTTTTTTTCTCCAATGAATCAGGTTCCCAAAGGTGAACCTCTTGTTGGATGTTATCCTTTAAAGTCCCTATGAACACATCAATCCTATGTTCCTATGGAATATCATTTACCTTTATATTCAATTTTTGGATGTCCTTAATGTGCTCCACCATTGAACCCTTTTGTTTGAGATTTACCAATTGGCTAAAGAAGGTGTTGATCTTTGTAACCTCATAATGTTCTATCATTTCCTCAGAAAAAATTTACCAAGTGACAAGTGGTTTATGAGAACGAATCCATCGATACCATACAAACTCATTGGGTTCTAAATATAAAGTTGTAATGCGTACCTTTTGTTTGTGCTGCACATTATGAAGATCAAAATATTGTTCCATTTATAGTATCTATGTTACCAGATCCTTGCCATCAAACTTTATCATATTGATCTTTGGAATATGGTGGGTCTTTGATCCAATGTTAGAGTCTATGAAATCATGACTAACATTTATTTTGTTCTCATCATGAGTTTCATCTAATACCTTTTCGCCATTAGGAAGAATTTCTTGTAGCAACCTTGTCAAACCTTCCTCGAAACCATCCATGTCTGCTTTTAAACCATTCTTAAAATATTCCATATTAGCTTTCATGACATACATATTAGCTTTCATGTAACTATTCAAACCTTTTATTATTTTAATCTATTCTTCAAACCATCCATCTTAGCTTCCATTTAAATTTTTGTTGCTCTTTGTGAGAGCGAAATTTGTTGCACTTGGTCTCGTAGTTTTGATATATCATGTTGCATTTCTTCTTCTTCATGCATCATAGTAGAGGTTTCGGATTTATTACTATGTTTTTCCATTTTCTTTCTTCGAGGCATAAATTAATGATTATTATGCTTCACTATGCCCTTTGAATCACTTCAAACTATTTTTTTAAACAAAACTTATGCAAAATTTTAAAAAGTACACACATTTTTTTCTCTTTGTAGGAGCTTGATATTGAATCTATTTTATCTCTATAATTGTGGATATACAAGGTATAAAATATTTTTCTATGGTAGCCCTCTCAGTCCTCTTTCCAACCCCATATTTCTGATTGAGATTGGATTCTCCAAGAAAGAGTTATTCCCAATCTCCCACGATGACCTGATTATAGACTAGTTCGGTAGAGTGAACTTGTAAGAAGTTACACGTGTCACTGTTTTGACCTTCGGTCGTAAAAAAAATTCCAAGCAAACTAAAGTATGTCATATTTCTATCACTTTTTACAAACTTTGAATCTAATGCATAGAGAGAAAGTTAAGAATATTTTCCCAAGGTCACCTGTTTGAGATGGAATTCCGGAGCCTACACAAACCCTAACTTCCTTGGATCATATCTCCGAAAATATAGCGATACAAGATCTAAAATTTGGACACGAGGGTCATGAAGATTTTGGATCAAATTAATTTTAATTTTACCTTCTGAAACTTTGTAGAAAAAAACGTTATAGAGAAAATGCCATGATGGCCTGTTTGAAGCTGCGAAACCCTAGAATCCAAAGCTCTGATTCCAAATGTTATGCAGTGAACTCACAAAATAAAAGAATAGATAGATCAATGAATTCAAAATTAGTCTCTTTGATAGTAAAACTTATTTACATTATTCAAATGAACAATTCTTGGATGATACAAATGAAAAAACCTCCTTTCTATATATAGGAGTCTAAGGGGTCACAAACTAATCAAAGTTGACATAATCATAATAATGTAAGGGAACAACAATAACAATAGTGGGCTCCTATGGGGCACAATAATAACAATATGGGGATAACATGAGCACAATAATAATAATAAGGGGCTACAATAACAATAACAATGAGGGAATTCACTAGTATTATAGGGACCTAATAGACAAATTATTTTATTTTGTAAGCAGAGGTACCATTCATTGTTCTAGTGTGAAAATGGATGAAATATGAATCATTGACTTCAAGCAAGTTGTAGCTTGGAAATAAAGGGTTGGTGCTCCTTGTAGTAGTTTCTGGTAAATATTTGGGGTTGTAGCTCCATCCAATTGTAGCTGAAAAATTAGGGAGTTGTAGCTTCCTGCTGGTTTTAGCCATAGAAATTGTAACATCAAGTTGTAGCTTGCCTTGTGGAGGAATTGAAGAGAAGTTTGAAGATTTTTTGTGTTTCTTGTGTTACAAAAATTATTTTGTGTCATGCTTATGTGAATTAATTGTTTATGATTTCCTAATATCATTACATAAGTAAAAGCAAGTTGGTAAATTGTGAGAGTTCCTACAATACCAATTAACTTACCCCTCTCAATATTGTCTTGGTTTCCAACACTAATTAGCATGCAACAACTCTGCGAGAACTTATACATTAATTTAAATATGCAATCAACATAGGATTACCAATCATTCCACATTATACATTAACATTGTTGAGTCCTCACTTCAAATAGTGCAATTCAATGACATCATAATGAAATATTTCCTACATCCAGGAATTTATTGCAATACCATGCATCTCATTCAATCATACTTTCACATCCTTATGTAGCTTGTAATAAACAATTCACACATAGTAAACATGCACACTATTGGTGAGAGCATGTAATACACAAAATCATATCATTGGAATATGAAAATATTTCCATGTTGGTTATTTCATGAGCATATCCATTACAACCACATGTTGTTCCAATACCTTTAAAACAATGTCAACAATGCATTAGTCAAACATATAGACAATGAAATCACAAGCCATGCCATCAATAACATCATTTCAAACTAGCAAGGGAAATTGGAATATATATAGTTTCCTATCAGTTTTTGAGAAAAGTATTTCTCATGTTCTCATGATATATATATATATATATATATATATATATATATATATATATAGATATATATATATATATATATCATGAGAACATGAGAAATACTTATCTCAAAAAATGATAGGAAACTGAGTCTAGGACTATAATGACTCTCCACTCACCCATAAAAAATGTAGCCAAGTCGCACTTGCAGCTACCACCCCTGAGCTAGATTCCATAGGATGAGTGATATTTGAGGGAGTAAACACAACCATCATTTAAACTAAGGAGTCTAAATATTCATCTACCATCCACTAACTAAATTGAAATCAACAAAATGCACAGGGATTCTAGAGACCAACTATCTCCACCCTTTAGAACTCACATTGTGGTTCCACCCAAACTAGGGATTTCAGATCTCACAGTAAAATCAAGATAAACCAAAGAAACATTTAGAAATCCTTCATGGATTTTCCAAGAAAAATTCTCCACCTCAACCCTCAAGGATTTTATGAGAAACACCATCTCCACCCTTCTAGCCAATGAGGACACGAGAGACAATTAATTCCTCACCTAATGATTTGTTCCTACTCCCTTACCAACAAAAAACATCATTCCTTTTGTTGTTCAACATTCTTCCTAGCATTCATTTTTTTTTCTCCATTGTTTCCTGCACTCTCCTTCTTCCCCTCCCCCCCCCCCCCCCTTCTTCTCTTTCCTCTAATTTTTTTCCTCCCTCTTGCTGCTCTAATCCTCCTAGCAATTCGAATTCCTCTTCTTCTATTGTGTTGTCCCTTAGCTATTCAAATTTTTTGTTGAGTTACCTTCTTTCTAGTAGTTTTATTTCTATTTCTCTTTCCCCCTCTTGGTAGTGTTTCCTTCCAGCAAGATCTTGTCAACCAATGTAAAATGTGCCACCTATCTAATTGTTCCCCAGGCTGTTTAAATGCGATTTATTTGTGTTTTTTTACTATAGTGAGTGACCAACGTTTCTTTCCAGCTAGTAGCCTGTCATTCTTCATTTTAGATTTCTTGTACGATTTTAATATTATCCTCCACAAGGAATCTGTTAAAATACGAAAATATGGTCAAATTCACATTGGACATCTCATTTAATGGAAATGAATGATTGCATTGAATTCTTCTTTTTGAGAGGACCAAAATTGACCTAAAGATCACTCAAATCAGATAAGGGAAAGTGTACTTATGAAGAAAAGCTCATATGTGCATATTTGCTAAGGTTGACCTTAAAAAAATTAGACACCCTTGGAAGGCTATAAATACAAGTGACCTCAACCTCATTTAGACATCATCATGAGACATTCTTCTATTCTCTTTCTTGGTTTTTGGCTCGCATAGATCTGAGGCATGTCCATGTTGGAATGGGTTCGCCCAAAGATGAAATTTCAGGGTTTGATGCTCGCATCTTTGTTTTAGGGTTTTGGGCCTCAGTCGCAAGCATGCATAGGAAGAACTTGACCAAAATTCACACACTAACCAGCTCATCCGTGCGACTGAATATTTTCAATTTCACACTCAACGCTTCCTCCATGCGACAAACATCTAGGGTTTATGAGTCTTAGTTGCAGATTGAAATTGCTAGCTTATAGTCTCCATGGAGCGACTGGAACTTTCCCAGTCACATACATGAGTCCTCCTCCATGTGATCATGTAACGTCGCCTCCTCTCATATCGACCCACTTTCACCAGCTTAGTTGGGGTAAACATGAGATGAGGGGTTACTATGATATGAATCAATCTCCTAGATGACCTTAAGGAAATGGATTCGACACAACAAGACTTTAGTAACTTCCCTCAGGTGCCACAAGACTACTAGGAGTAACCCAACCCCTCCAAGTGTCCAACCCCTAATATAACTCACCTTCTCACCTGACCTAGAGCCCCAGTTGCTCCCTTGCCAAGGCCTCCATGGGACTATGGGTTCCCACCCGATCCCATAGGCCTACATCAGTGTGACTGTGGCCTTTTTTTGCCAGTGTTGTGCCAACGACTGTAAGAATCAAGGCTACTTTCCAGGGTTGGGGCTAAACCTCTGCCTAGAAATCCATGAAACTTCCATAACGCATAAAAGACATGAAGGCAATTATTATAAACCAAAAACTAGAACTAGGACTTGACCTGACCCTCACCAACCAGGATTGACATTTTGTTAAACACTTGGTAGATATGCAACCTACAAGTTATGAATCAAATGCTAAACATAAGGGACTGAAAACGTGTTTGAGGTTTAACAAGAATGGTCTCTACCTTCTCACATTAGGTGTCATAACATCAATTAGTTCTTGCATTCATTATTTATGTAGTTATGAGTGAAAACATGAAAAGAGCAATGACTGAGATCTCTCATAAAACTATGCTTATAGCCATCATATAGAAAGATAAATAACCATAATAGAACAACCATTAAAGCCACATAATAACAAGTACACTTCCTTACCAAAAGAAAGATAAACTTAACTTTTATTAACCATAGGCAATTACCAACTGGGTTCAGGACTTCCACGTTCCACCCGACCATAGATTGGTTGAACCATATATTTCTTTTAGCCAATCACCCTCATGCCATATTCCAAGAATGAGTGTGGGATCTCATGGGATAAACCAATCCAAATAAAACCAAGGGATTTATCCTCTCCATACTATGATCACACCTAAATCGATGTCGAGATCACAAAACCAAATTGAGCTTGGATGCCTCATAATTTCTTCACCATCCTTGAGGAATTTTCCTGTCTCCACCCTCAGGCTTTACCATGTATCCCACCATTATTGGTCAAGGGATTCCTAGGCCTTTGAGAATTTTCCTAAGACCACCTCACCCTAGATTCCAAAAACATCCAACAATCCAAAGCTCAAACTGATAAAGAATCCCATCACACCATGGCTATCCAGAAATGGAAAGGCTAGGCTAAAATCCACTGTCGAATCCTGACAAAATCCATGCCAATGATAACAAAAGAACCAAATACAAATATGCACATACCATGCATGTTAAAACTATCAAGGAAATCACACATGTAATTTGTTACCTGCAAGTATTCTCGTTGAAGCTGCTTGATCCTTGCCTTCCTTTGCTTTCCTTGTCCTTCTTTGCTTTTCCTTTCCTTTCCTTGCTTTTCCTTTCCTTTCCTTGCTTGCTTACTTTCTTTCTCCTCTTGGTGCTTTCTCCTCTTTGAGACAAATTCTAACACTAACTGACAAAAGGATGACCAAAAAGATACCAACTGATGCTCTGAGGTATTTTTATTGATGAGGCCTCTAATTTCTTCAATTTTCCATTATTTTCCTTCATTTTCCTCCTCACATGCAACTTGTGACCTTTCACCTTCCTTTTCTCCTAATTTCCATTATTTTCATAAATAATGTGCCAAAATACCCTTTTTCCTTTCCAAAGCCTTAGCCATTTCCTTTTCCAATTTCCCCTTAGCCATAAAACACAACAAGTGATGCCCACTAGGATATTTTTCCCAACATTCAGCTTGGAATAAGTGTCCCTTGCCTGTGGTCTTATTTTACCTTTATTAACTTTTATTACATGAAATTTTAACTCAGGGTTGTTATAGAACCCTCCCCCTTAGGGGAACACTATCCTCGGTGTTAAACCACACCTAGACCCAACAAAACCACTGAAGAGAAAAAACATACTACCTATGGAGCTTTATAACCCAGCTCATTGCAGTATTTACAATAACATCCTGCTCAAAAGCAAAACCATCATGTAAAACATGACAACCATACCGCTTATTGGAGCTTTATAACTTAGCTCATTGTGGTATTTACAATAGAAACCATACATAAATATGTACAAATACCAAGACTCATTTTCCTTCACTGGAAAATAATGAAGGATACATAGCCCGCATCTGATCAGTCATCTCCCATGTAGCTTCATTGAGCCCAAAGTGCTTCCATTGCACTTTAACCTGCTCAAGTGCTCTATTCTAGAGCACGAGATGTTTCCACTGCAATATGCATTGGGGTTTCGGTTGGAATTATCCTTCTTGCTCCAACTGTAATACAAACCAATAAATAACTAGGTCAACATCCTTTACATATCTTTTAAGCAATGAAACATGAAAAAAAATCATGTTCTTTCACTATCGGAGGTCGTGCAAGTTTTTAGGCCACTGGTCCAATCCTCTCAAGGATCTCAAAAGGCCCACAATACCATGGTGCCAACTTGTCACATGATCCAATCCTCAAGGATCTCTTCTTGGGCTTGATGCACAAATACACATGCTCCCCAACCCGAAACTCCTTAAATGCCCTGTGCTAGTTTGCATAAATTTTTATGCCTGTCCTATGATGCCTTTAGATTATTCTTTATAGCCTGCATTTCCTATTCCATGTCTGCCAACATGTCCAATCTAATAAGCACCGTGTTCACTGGATCACTCCAGCTAATGGGAGTGTTACAACTCCGCCCATATAGTGCCTCAAATAGACTCATCCTCAGTGACTCTTGATAACCGTTGTTGTATGCAAAATCAACCAATGAAAGGTACTCCTCCCATCTCCTCTGTTGATGCATGACATATATCCTCAAGAAAAATCAACCAATGAAAGGTACTCCTCCCATCTCCTCTATTGATGCATGACATATATCCTCAACATGTCCTCCAATATCTTGCTGACCCTCTATATCTATCTATTTATTCATGTGTGATAAGATGTGTTGAAGACAACTCTGTCACCAATCCTACAAACAACTCCTTCCAAAACTTGGAAGTGAACTTGGCATCCCTGTCTGACACAATCTTCTTCAAAACACCATGCAATCTCATGATCTCCCTGACGAATACCTATGCTACCTCACTAGTTGAATAAGTAGTCTTCACTGGAATGAAGGGAGCTACCTTTCTCAACCTTTCTACCATAACCATGATAGAATCATGCTACCTCGATGTCCTCGGAAGACCTATAATTAAGTCCATGGAAATGACCTCCCATTTCGACTCTGTAATCAAAATAGGTTGAAGCAACCCACCTGGATGCTTACACTCTATTTGGACCTACTCACAGTCCAAACATCTCACCACGAACTCTACCACTTCCTTTTTCAAATTCATCCAGTAGTAGAACTTCTTTACTGCTGTCAACATCTTCTGATATCTTAGGTGAATTGAATATGGTTTTACATGAAAGTCCCTGAAGATAAGCTTCTTGAGTTCACTGTCATCTGGCACATAGATGCTATCCCTAAATCTCACCAAGCCATCTGCTGTAAGATGAAAATCCACATCATGATCACCTGTACCATGTTGTAACCTGAGCATAAGATCCTTGTACTTGTCATCCTGTTGCCCTACTTGTAGGATTCGACCTTATAAATCTGTCGCATATGAGCTCACAACTGCAACATGGTTCAACTGCAGTTTCCTGCTGAGAGCATTCACAACCTTGCTTTCCTTTCACTTAATGTACATGATCTCAAAGTCAAACTCACTAAGGGTAGCCAACCATCTATCTTTCCTAGCATTTAGATTCAGCTGGTCAAACAGATATCTCAACCCACTGTGATTGCTCATCAACACAAACCTCCTGCCAAGAAGATAATGTCTCCACATCTTCAAAGGCATGAATAGTAGCTACCAACTAAATATCATGAGTAACATACTTCTGCTTGTGCTCATTCAGTTTCCTGGGCTCATAGCATATCACTTTTCCCTCCTGCATAAGGACTCCACGAAGCCCTCTCTTGCAAGCATCTGTACATACTACAAAATCTTTATCTGAATCTGCAATCTTTAACACTGGAGCATTTGTCAACAACTGCTTCAACTTCTCAAAACTAGCTGCACACTCCTATTTCTATTTGAACTTCTTACCTTTCCTCTATAATGATGTAATATGATATGCAATGCCTGAGAAGTTCCTAATGAACCTGCTGCAATAGCCTGCTAAGCCCATGAATGATTTGACTTCCTCCACATTTCTAGGAGCTACCCACTCCATGAAAGATTTTATCGTTTCAGGATCTACTGCTATGTCATTCTTGGAAACAACATGTCCCAAGTAGTGTACTTATGTTTGAAATAAACTACACCTGATAAGCTTAGCATTAAATTGATGCCCTCTTAGAAATCTCAACGCTGCTATTGAATTCTCGACATTCTCTTCCTCATTCTTATAATATATCAAGATTTCATCAATGAATAAAATAACAAACTTGTCCAAATAAGCACACAACATACTATTCATCAAACACATAAAATTAGCTAGAGCATTAGTCAAGCCAAATGGAACTGCAACAAACTCATAATGCCCAATCCCGTGTTACAAATCCATTTGGGCACATAAACCCCGAATTACAGATCAGTACTATTAGTGCCCATCAAACCCTAATTCAGTTGTTACATGCCTTAAAGAAGTCAACCATCAGAATGCCTAGCTTCCCAAGAGATTCCATGACTGAAATCATCCAAAAACTACCTCTAAGAAGATCAACGTAGGCAGGCCTTTATTAGGGTGCACTGCAGTGTAGTCCAGTACACTGCTAAGGTGCTATGCAGCGCACTTGATCCCTCTTTGGCCTGCGCTGGGTGAATCTGAGCGAAATTGCATTGGGGTTTGGGAATATTCTTACCCATTGGATGCATCTAGAAGTTTCCCAAGTTTATCTACCCTTTGGGCTCGAATTTGGATGAGGTAGGTAGTTAAGGAACATCAATCCCTTTATCCCTTCCTCCATGGAACTAAATTCTAAGTTTGGGAGGGCATTCATTATCACCATTTATGGCATAACTTCCTTCATTCACCTATAAAAATACCACTCATCTAAGTGATCAGGGGCTGGAAATCATTGAATTATAGGGAGATGTTGTTAGTATGAGACTTGAGTTGATTTCAAGTTGATCTAGATTTAAACAGGAACACAAAAAATTATAGAGATAACCATAAACACAGAGATGCAACAAAAATAATACTTCATTTCACTAATGTAAAATATTGAAATATGCTTACAAACAGAAATGGAAATAAACCAGCTAGGGTGATGGTAGCTTATCTCTGAGAAGAGATGTGGTGGCTACATGCCTCTAAACTACCTTACAATGAGGCTCAAGGGCCTTTTTATTATTGAACAATAAGAGAAAACCCTAAACAACCAAAACCCTAACCCGAGGAGATGTAACACCAAGAGTTTATGGGCTTCGTTGGGGTGAGTTGGACAACCAACTTCTCGGGGTCGCGACTTGGTCATATTATCTCTGTTTGACGTGCATGATAGCCCGTTGGAAAGATCTCTCCGAGGAATGCAATAAAAGAGACAATTTTAGATAAAAATCGCTGGCGGTAGATTTCAAAAAAAACATTGTTTAGGGCCTCAAAATGGCTTTGGAAGTTTAGGACCCGAAAACTGCTAAAAATAGTAAACCGTGCTACAATTAAGGAAACTAAAAAAATGAAAGAAGCAATGGTGGCGGTCCAAGTGGAATTGGCGGGTGGCCACCAATATCCACCTGGATCACAAGTATTGTAATGACGTCAAAATGTCTTGCTTGTTATGAGGAGAGGATGAGATTGAACTGGAGGAGTGATGTTGAATCAAGGAAATTGGGTTGTAACTCTTCCTTTTACTAATAAAGTGTTCAAAATTTTTTCCACATGCTTGTGTTATTCACTGATGCTTTCATATGTGTACTATGTACTTGATTCCATACTATGTTTAATCAATAGATCATTATCATATGCTTTGATCGGTTTTTGTCTTCTGTGTGTGTGCAGGTACTCTTCAAGTGGATTAAGTATGGAAAGGAGCAATAGAATTGGTCAAGGGAGATAAGGAGTAAGCAAAAGCTTTAGGTAGGCTTCTTTACTGTCTTCTTTAATCTATTGGTCATAGAAAAAGTAGAGAATGTTTTTGCACTATTGTTCTAGACTTAGCTACTAGTCTAGGGGTTTAAGCATTTATCCCTAGACACCAAAACTTCCCAAAACAAATTGGTGACTCTGTTGACACCTAATCCTCAACGGATGGGTGAACTGGAACGCGAATAGTCATCAAGAAGATGAACTGATCCGTTCCATTTATGTATATAAATGACAGTTAGCTAATGAATTAATATATTAGTTTTTTCTCTGACCATTCTGGAGTTACCCTGGCCTGACATGGTATCAGAGCACAGGTCCCAGGTTCTAAAATTGGTTGTAACTCCTGCACTGTCCTGAGACTACACCCTCTGTCCTAAGACTGAGCGCCTCTATCCTGAGACTGCGTGCTTCTGTCCTGAGACTGCGCCCTCTGTCCTGAGCGCCTCTGGCCTGACATGGTGCGGTGAGCGTGGAATGCGCTGTTGAATGTGAGCTTCGGTTTCCTTGCACTGTTGTGACAAACAATCTTTCCTCTTGCCACTCTGAATGAGGGTTCCCCCGATACATTTTAGCAAAGATAGGATTGCAGATGCCCTCCTGTTCAAACTCATCAACCTCGGCCAACTGGTTCTGATCAAGCCAGCTGATGGCACCATTAATAGCCTCCTCGATCTTGGATTTGTCTGCCGGATCTAATTTACCAACAAACTTCTTGTCTCGGATGGTGTTTCGCATATTGTATGCATAGTTCTCCAGGGGAAATGACAGTCCTTCCATATCCTCACTAATCAGTCGGTTTGTCTTTCCATATCCGTGCAAATTGCAAAAGAGCTTTCCTTCCTGGAGAACTGGATTCACGCCTCTGTGGATAAGGATACGACCCTTATTCCTTCTTTGTTTTCTGATTGCATCTAATTTTCTTTTGTTTCTCCACTGGTGAATTAACGGGACTGCTTTCATTGAGGTTACCCGCATTCATCCAAGATTCGGGGTTGCCAAATTCATGGCAGCTCGTGGACTTCGGCATTTCGGAGGGCGGCCGTTTCTTTCCCTCAAGTGGGGCACCACGTTTTTAAGTGGGTCTGCCATGGCCATGCCGTTCTAAGCAGTGGACGGCCTGCATTTATTTCATTAGTTTTTTCACTCCGAGTGTGAAGCGCTTGTGTAGATGATCTTGAATGTACATTCAAGGAAGCGAGGGATTGCGTTAATCGTTTTTCTCTGCCACTCTGAATGAATATTGGTATCTTGAATATACTGCTCCTCGATTAAATGTGCACTGTCCTGGTTATGAGCTGTTGAATATATTGCGCTGTTGAAGCCCAAATTGGGGTTGAATTTCACAGTTCACTAAATGCAGCCCTTTCAGGATGAATCATGGATTCATGATTTAAATTCTGGTTGTTTTGTTTGATAGTCGGATTTCACTGTTATATGATGAACCACAGTAATGCTTAGAAGTTAGAAGCTTTGGGTTGCTTTGTGTGAGCACCATTGGCATGCTCTAAGTGGATACACTCCGAAATCCAGATTTGGAAAGCTTCTCAAATGGTAATGCTGTAGTATTGCGCCGTCTCTATAAACAGTTTTTTTCAAAGCATTGCGCTGTTTTTTCAAAGTGTTCATATATATCATTCAAGGAAGTTTTCAAAGCATTCAAGTTATATCAGTCAGGGTGTTTTATATATCAAAACATTTGTAGTGTTGCATAATATATGGATTATTGAAGTGATATATTGATGAAGTGAAGTGATCCCTTGCGCATTTGCATAATATATTGATATATTGAAAGTGATCCATTGCGCATTTTTCAAAAAATAGTAGTATTGCAGTGATATGTACAATGAAATGCTGATGCTTTTAGCAAATATCAGAAGGATTTGAAGGCTGTAACGTAAGGATTCTTTTTTATCAGCAGAAGTATTTTTTATAGAATGCATTCAATCATCTCTATGGTCGAAATAGTTCTCACTGGCAAGGAGAACTATTCTGAATGGTCTCGGATGGTAAAACACACCCTCATCCACAATGAGTTGTGGAAGGGAGTGTGTGTCGGAGAAGAAGACAAAGACCCTGTGCAGCCTACATCAGATAAAGAACTTGTCATTTGGGAAAACAAGAACAGCAAAGCCTATGCATTGATTCCAGCATCTGTAAATGAAGAAGTAAGTCGTCATATTTCATCCTATTCCACTGCCTTTGAAGCTTTACAAAAGCTGAAAGAACTCTATGATTCACATTCTGCACTTGAAGTTGTTCAGCTCATGATTAAACTCTTCACTCTTGAACTGAAAAATAATGATCCCCTTGCTCTTGCATCTGAAATAAAGTCTATAATGCATGATATTAAATCCACTAAGGTTGAGCTGGATATCTCTCTTATTTCCTTTCTCAAAGCACTCTATCCTACCTACTCCAATTATCTTGAGTCTTTACAAGCAAATGGAAATCTTAAAGACATAACCTTTGAGTCTCTTGTGAAAAAGTTTGCTAAAAGAGAGAAAGCTTTTGGAAAGAAAACAGTCCCTGAATCTTCTGAAGAGACTGTTTGCCTTGCTCATAAAGAAAAGCATCCTGCTCAAGATTCTACAAGAGGAAGAGGTGGATGAAGAGGAAGAGGAAGATACTTCAGAGGCAGGGGGGGCAGACATTCTCAAGCAGAAAAGGCAGATCTGCATTGAATTCGCTGCAAACGAAATGGATCACATGATGCTTCTACATGCAAGCTACCATGGGAAAAAATTGAGCAGAGAAGAAATCAACAGAAAGGTAAAACTGATGACACAGACAAAGGTAAAGCACCTGAATCCGCTCACTATATTGAGGCACAATGTAACATTGGAGTAAATGAAGATTTGTTTAATGCTTCACTTGCTTCTTCGAAAAATGACTGGTTGCTTGATTCAGGAGAAACCTGTCATATGACTCATAGGAAATATTTTTTTGAAGATTTCACTGACAATGTTGATGGAGCAGTATACTTTGCAGATCAGTCAAAAATCAAGTCATCAGGGCTTGGCACAATCAGGCTTAAACTGCCTGGTCTTCCAGACTTTCTTCTGGATCATGTTCTATATCTCCCACAACTCAAGAGAAACTTGCTGTCCCTGGTCCATATCCACCAGCAAGGTCACTCCATTCACATGTTTGATGGAAAGCTTGAGGTAAGAAAGGCATCTGACCACTCACTTGTCATGAGGGGTATAGAAGAAGAAAGACTTCTTAAACCGCAAGGAACCTCTGCTCATGCACAACATTTCTCATATATTTCTCATCATGAAGAAGGTACACTTCCGTCAAGTTTATTATGGCATGCTAGATTTGGACATTTAAACTATGATAGTCTCCGCTTGTTGAAGAAAAATGGTGTTGCTGGTTTTCCTACAATTCCTAGAAAACATAAGCAATGTGATGCTTGCATTCTAGGAAAGCATAGCAAACAGTCTTTTCATGATTCACATTCAAGAGCACATAGGAAGCTTGAACTCATTCATTCAGATTTATGTGGTCCAATGCCTGTTCCTTCTGCAAATGGAAATAAATATATCATGACATTTATTGATGATTACACCAGAATGTGTTGGGTTTATTTATTGAAGAACAAATCTGATGCTTTTCAAACATTCAAGAATTTTCATAAATGGATTGAAAATGATGCACAATCTCATATTGGGTCTATTCGCACTGATAATGGAAAAGAATATACATCAAATGAATTTGAACACTATCTTCGCCAACATGGGATTAAACATCAAACAACCGTGCCTTATAATCCTCAACAGAATGGTGTAGCTGAAAGAATGAACAAAACAATTTTGAATATGGTACGATCCATGCTTTTCTTCAAAAATGTAAAGATAATGTTTTGGGCTGATGCTGTTCTATGTGCTGCTTATATAAAGAATAGATGTCCATCTAGTGCTATAAGAAACAAGACTCCTTATGAATTGTGGTATGGACATGTTCCTTCGGTAAAACATCTCAGGATTTTTGGTTCCACCTGTTATGCTTTAATACCAAAGGTACATAGAAACAAACTTGGTGCTAGAAGTCGTAAGTGTATCTTCCTGGGGTATTCAAACACATCTAAAGCATACCGCCTCTATGATGAAGTAAATAAAAAGTTTGTTGTATCTAGAGATGTCATTTTTCTTGAATCATCCAAATCTGACAGTGTTGTTGAATGGCAACTTGATCGCTTGGATAGATTCACAAAACCGAAATCATTTCAAGAGTTTGATAATCAGATTCCACATCTTGAAGGGGGGATTCCTATACTAGATCAACATGTGGAATCTTCTTCTGAAGAACAATGTCCCTTGCATGAAACTCCAACACGGGATGATCCTTTAAGTGATGTAATTGATAGAATTGGGAGACTCAATCTTGATTCAGTCCCAACTCAATCAACAAAGCAGCCTAGACCATCTTAGAAAGGTCCCCCAAAGTGGCTGACAAAGACACTTGAAAGTGTTCATCCTGATGAAATTGGAAAAACAGGAACCAGAAATACAAACTGACAAGATGGAGGTGATGTAGATGACTCTAATTCACCTGTTGATATGGATGTTACTTATGATTGTGAATTGAACTTGTCTACAGATTTTGAACCAACTTCCTTCAAAGAAGCTGCTTCTCATGATGAATGGAAAGAAGCGATGCAGAAGGAGTATGATGCCCTCATAAAGAATGGCACTTGGAAGCTGGTTGATCCTCCATTTGGAACCAAACCAATTGGCTGCAAGTGGGTCTACAAGAACAAGTACAAAGCTGATGGCTCACTTGACAAGCACAAAGCTAGGCTTGTGGAAAAAGGTTTTGCACAGAAGGAAGGGGTCGATTATGAGGAAACTTTTGCCCCCATAGCAAAATGGGCCACCATCCGGACACTCTTTGCACTAGCTGCCCAGAACGGTTGGAAAGTCCATCAAATGGATGTAAAAACTGCATTCTTGAATGGAGATCTAAAAGAGAATGTTTTTATGTCCCAGCCTGAAGGATTTGCTGTGAAAGGACATGAACATAAAGTATGCAAACTTGTGAAGTCCTTGTATGGCCTCAAACAAGCACCACGATCCTGGTATGAAAAACTAACTGAGCATCTTCTGAAACTCAAATTCAAACATTTTGATCTTGATGATGCAACTTTATTTGTCAAGAAAGTTGGCAAAACAGTTGTATATCTTGTGGTATATGTAGATGATCTTTTAATGACAGGGAACAATGAAAGCTATATTGCATCCATAAAGAAAGAATTAGGAAAAAGTTTTGAAATGACTGATTTGGGCTATGTTCATTACTATCTTGGCATTGAAGTAACCCAACATCCAAAATCCATATTTCTTTCTCAAAAGAAATACATTGGAGACTTGTTAAACAGATTTGGCATGACAGAGTGCAATCCTCTTTCTACTCTAATGGAACAAAACTTGAAGATCACATCTATTGAAGGAAAGGAATTTGAGGATGCAACAAAGTATAGACAACTTGTAGGAAGTCTCATCTACCTCACTACTACCAGACCAGACATTTCATTTGCTGTTGGAATCCTCTCCAGGTTTATGCAAAAGCCTTGTGAGGGACATTGGTTTGCTGCAAAAAGAGTTCTAAGGTACTTGAAGGGAACTCAAAACCTTGGAATCAAGTATACACAGGTGGACAACTTCAACTTGATTGGATACTCTGATTTAGACTTCGATGGAGACAAAGAAACTGGGGTATCTACTTAAGGATATGCTATGAGTCTTGGATCAGGAGCTGTCTTTTGGAGATCACGCAAAAAATCAGTTCCAGTAGTTCCACAACAGAAGCAGAATACGTGGCAGCAGTTGAAGCAACGAAAGAAATTATGTGGCTCAGGAAAATTCTTGAAGATTTGTAGGTAAAACAAGTACAATCAACTCCACTCATGATTGATAACACCTCTGCAATAAAGTTGGCCAAGAACCCAAAGTTCCATGATCGTACTAAGCACATCAATACTAAATATCATCTGATCCGACATCATGTTGAGGCCAAAACAATCCATCTCCGTCATTGTTCCACAAACGAGCAAATTGCAGACATCTTCACCAAAGCGCTTGGAAGAGAAAAGCTTGAAAGATTCAGAACGATGCTTGGACTCACCAACATCCCTTCAGATTAAGGGGGGGAATGTTGACACCTAATCCTCAACGGATGGGTAAACTGGAACGCGAACAGTCATCAAGAAGATGAATTGATCCGTTCCATTTATGTATATAAATGATAGTTAGCTAATGAATTAATATATCAGTTTTTTCTCTGACCATTCTGGAGTTACCCTGGCCTGACAGACTCCACTGGGGAGATATTATCCATCCTAGTAGCTAATCCACCTCCTTAGACACCTTGACATACTTTACTTGTTGTCATTCAGCCTTTTGCATTGAATTTTGGTCAAAATTTGAGGTTAGATGACTCTTGAGTGGCCTCACAGGAATTAGTGCAGGCTAGCCTTAGAAATAGTGCACTGCAATGCACGCTCAAGTTAGAGATAGTGCACTACAGTGCAGTTACTCCCTCTTTGGCCTGCGCTGATCTTCCTAGGGTCAGATTCCCACCCTTGGAATTAAATTTTTTGCCAAAATTATTCTGATTGCTTGTTTGCTGATTGTAAATGGATTTCTTGTCTCTGAAAATAAATTTTCATCTCCTTAGCTGGCCCTACTTAGACTAGGATTGATAAATGTTTCCTATGTATTTACTTTGTCATTTTCAATCTATAGTCGAAAGTTAGTTTTTGGCCGATTGATCTTTGTTGAAAGAAAGTGTTGTAAATCGTCTTTTCCTTCGAAAATTGAATTGTCGTAAAATCTTCATTCATGAAAGATCAATTGATTGATGTGTGTATATGATTAGTCTTTTCGTTGAAAGTGTCATAGTTCTTCATTTCTTTGAAAACGAAAGTGTCGTAAAGTCTTCCTTTCCTTGAAAAGAAATTGTCACAAAATCGTCATTTTTATGAAAAGAGTTTATTGATCGATTGTGCATTAGTTTTCCTTTTTGTTCATTCACATTAAGGGAAATCGAAAAGAAATACATGCATTTTTCATTGAAAAAGTTTGTGTATGCTTGAAAGGAATAGCTAGGGAAATTGCATTAGATGTGCTCTTTGCTCTTTGTCAAAAATCAGATTGCTCTATCCTTACTAGATAAGGTTTTCATCGTTCAAACCAAATCAAAAGTTTGTTTATCATATTAGTTTCATTTTAGGAATTGCAAACATACATCACATGGTGAACCTTTAAAGGCAAATTCTAAAGAAGATCAACTTAAAATTTATCTGAATTTACCTAATGGAGCATTGTCACCTAACGAAAAACATTTAGAGGTCTAGGCTAGAGACGTGTTCCGGCGTCGTAAAACAAAGCAGCTGCTGCTAACTTGTTTGCAATACATTCCGAGTGTGATACATCATTCCACGTATGTGAGTATATCATAGCTCATCCACGTACCTTCGGGTATATAGGGCGGTGTTACAGTACGTAAAGTATATGGGAATGCTCTCACTGTGTGGTTTTGCATTAGACAACGCTTATACGGATTGGGCCTCCACGTACTTTCAGGTATATATGGGAGGACAACACTAGGTTGCTATCCATCCTTAGGTAACCGAGTCGGCCGCCTTGTACACTATGATACACCAAACACAGCATTCAGGGAGATTGCCTGCCCGTACTTCTTGGTTCGCCAGGAGGTATTCTGCAGTTCACAGTTACTTGGTAATCCTTTTGCCTAGAACATCCCTCTTTTGTTTTGTTTTGTTACTTTGATTAAAATTAAATTAATTGACCGCGGATAACATCCTCCACACTCACTCCTTAGTTGATCTTAGGTTGAGACATATGGCAACAAATCCGGAGTCCACCAATCAAGGAATTCCTTTTGATGGGAATCCTAGTCGTTTTCCTTCTTTCGGAAATATTGGTGCTCCTTATATGGCTACATTGTCCCTTCCGGGACTTACCATTGGCTTTCCAATATGGTTGTTTTCAACCTCCTTGGTTCAAAATGTCATGATTTCTTCGCAATCGAGACTCCTCCAACTGGACAAAATCAACCTCCAGTTGATCCTATCGTTGACCCTTTGCCTTCTTCCTCGGTTGTTTCTTCCTCCCCTTCTTCCTCTTTGCTTGGTGAAAGTATTGGTACTAGTAACCAGGTGGCTAAGAAGAAGAAGAAAGGGAAGAAGAAGAAGAAGAAGCCAATTCAGCAAGGGGCCAACCAAGCAACCATTACTTCAAATGCAACTGCTGATGAGAAACCATCCATTAAGCCTCACAAAGTTGAATATCCATGCAAACTTTGTGCGGGATACCATCTTCTTTGAAATTTTCCTGGTATTCCTCAGATCTTAGAAGAATGGTCTTCTCGTTCACATCACCTTGTGTTATCAACTTCTAGAGATCATGTTTGTGACACACCATCAACTAGTGGCAGTAAAGTTCATGGAAAGAAGGGCAAAGTCAAGTTTCCATGTAGGTTATGTGAAGTGAATCACCCCATTCACCTTTGTCCCTATCTGGATGAAGCCAAAAATGTGTTGGATAACCGTCCTGCTTCACCGCAACGACTTCCATCTGGTTACAGGAAACTCTCCCTAAATCCTTCACTAGTTGATGAATTCACTAACCAAAATCAACCATCGATCAAAGCCAATCTCTCTAAAAGTGAATCCTATGAGTCTATACTTGACCCAAATCAACAGGTCGAAGTAATAGTTGACCTGATTTCACCTTTAGTAAATCGTACCTTTCTCGAAGAGAGTGAATATGATACCACTTAGGTTCTTTTTGTTTCTTCATATTCAAATGAACTTGGGGGCAATCCACTTGTTCCATCAAGACAGGAGGAAAATCCTCTCGTTCTCGTAACTTAAGGGGTTAATTCTCCTGTCCTTATGGTACCCGCTCCAAGTAGTCTAGTCGCTTCCTTTGATTGGAACCGACTGGCAAGATTTCGCCTTCCTTCCTATGTGCATTTCCAGATCATAGTACAAGTTTGTAATATGATTGTATCTGGCACCATTATAGATGAAGGTGCATCAATGAGTATCCTTTCCTCAACTGCTTGGCAAGCGCTCGGTTCACCACCACTTGTGCTTGTTACCCAGAATCTGTTGGCTTTTAACAGAGGAACCAGTCAACCATTAGGGATCCTCCCTCAGTTACCTATTACTTTGGGAGGAAAAATCATTTATCTAAATGTGATGGTAGTCCCAGGTCCTTTAGATTACAATTTACTTCTTGGGCGCGACTATGTTTATGACATGGGAGCTATTGTTTCAACACTCTTTCGAGTGATTTGTTTCCTGCATGAAGGCAGAATTGTCACCGTTGAACAGCTTTCATTTCCCGGTCCAAATATGTCTTCCAGTCAACCGTCTTCCCTAAATGGTCCTTTTGTACCAATGGTATCATCACCACCACAAGTTAATTATGTGGCAACCTATTCCATACCTACATCAACTGACGAACAATACAGCGATGTTGTACAACATGTAGTGGGGGCATTGGAACTAGATCTCTCCTTCATGACATCTTATGAGTCGTGAAACCAGAAATAGGAGGATAGTTCTTGGTCTTGTGTCAACCTCATTAAAAAATGAAACAAGGAGTCTGAGGATATTTCTTTTACTGTGTCAACCTCATTAAAAAATGAAATAGCTCCCAAGAGGATAGTTCCTGGTCTTGTGTCATCCTTGTTAAAAAATGAAACAAGGAGTTTGAGGATAGTTCTTTTACTATGTCAACCTCATTAAAAAATGAAACAACTCCCAAGGATAGTTCCTTGTCTTGTGTCGACCTCATTTAAAAATGAAACAAGGAATACGAGGATGGTTCTTTTACTATGTCAACCTTGGTAAAAAATGAAACGGTTCCTATGAGGACAATTCCTGGTCTTGTGTCAACCTCGTTAAAAAATGAAACTAAGGGTTTGATCAGAGTTCCTTGTCTTGTGTCAAGATCATTAAAACATGAAACAAGGACCCCTGGAGCAAAGTTCCAATTTGAGTCTTTGATTAGATCTCATAAAATCCCAGTTGAGTCTTTCACTTGATCTCGTAAAAGAACCTTCATTCCATCCACTTAATAGCCACGAGTAGTCTACTTAGGTGAATGTAATGAAGCTTGGGGGGCATGCACCTAGTGGTAAAGTTAAGTTTCCCTATAGGTTATGTGAAGGGAATCACCCCATTCACCTTTGTCCCTATCTGGACGAAGCCAAAAAGGTGTTGGATAACCATCTTGCTTCACCGCAGCGACTTCCATCTAGTTACAGAAGACTCTCCCTTTCATCATGTTGGGGGCTTGTAAACTGAACTCAAGCATAGTTCTTTGTTTCAAGCTTGTATAAAAATGAAACTGAATCCAAGCATAGTTTTATCGTTTCAAGCTTGTGTAAACATGAAACTGAATCCAAGCCTAGTTCCCTATGGTTCAAGCTTGTGTAAAATTGAACCCATTTCCATTTTTAACCCTCGTGATTTCCATTCTATCAACGTCTTCTGCCAGATGAGCCTTGGTTTTTTCTCCCTCCAGTTTCACTATCTGCTTGGCTGAGCATACACTTTCACTTGGTTGTTTTACCCGTTTTGAGGGAAAGTTGCAATGAGTGGTCTTATTAGCCAGCCTCTTCACATCAATCAACATGTTTTGAGAAGTTCCAACATCACTGAAACCAGATGCTATCCTAGACACCACTCGTTCCTCAAAATGGAGTCCTCTTTAAGCTCTTTTCAAACTCTCTAAACATGAAAAGATTGCCGGGTACTTGTCCTTTCCAGCTCGTTAACAGATTGGAAATGATATCTCTCTTGTATTATTTTACGCTTTTTTGGGCTTGACAGATTAATTTAAGAAAAATAACTTGTAGAGTTTCCTTTTCATCCCTTTTCAAACTCTCTAAACATGAAAAGGACCGAGTTATCTTTGTCGTTAAACTTGTTAAAAACATCAAATAGCGACAAACTTTTCCATCTAGACAAGACCGAGTTTCACTTTTTCTAGACTCGTTAAAACATCAAATAATGATGGATTCAACCGAAGGGTGAAATTATACAACAAGCATATGTTATCCTCCTCAAGCTTGATAAAAATAAAGAGGTACTGGCCAGCAATGATTGGGAAAATTTGAAAAAGGGGAAAACACTTTATGTTAGCAAGTCGCTATTGAACATGACACTTTCACCTCATCACCGTGACTGTGTGGGTTGCGTCATTCAGCTTGATGGTTATCCCATTGTTGGTCTATCATACCATCCATTACTTTGTTTTGGTCAATGCTACCAATTCATCTTAGTGTCGCCGACATGTTCAAGAGAAGTCATTCAGTTCAAACTTCATCCTTTGCAATACCGCAAACCTTCATTTTCATGATCGCCATTCCTGAAATTTCTGTCATCAGTCGATTTTTCATCTCCAAAATCATTTACCTCGTTTCATGTCATTGATGTGGGATACATCAAGCCCCTCCTGTGACAAGTCACTTCTTGTCGAAATCAGCACATTATCCAAGAATTTGACTTAGAAACACCCCTTCAGTACCTTGAGGTTTGTGTACATCAATGGCAGGTTTCTCACTTCCGACGATAGGTTGACATCATTGGCCTTCGACCGAAAGACTTTGTATGGTGTTCGACATCAAATCATTTATTCACACCATGTGAAATGTACTGTAGTACCTTGAGGGTCATTATCATTATCGGTGATTCCTCTCGCGTCTGTTAATGGCTTACATCATTGGTTGGTAATCAGATGATGTCTTCCCATGTTCGACTTCAGATCATCTATTCACATGGTTAGACTTGTACTTGAGTGAAAGATTGAACGAGATTGAAGACCCCGGATCTAGTTTCATCCATCCGGGCTGCGATATTTTCAGGAGTACTAAATCAAATGTACAATGGCCTTACATTCATGGTCATCCATTCATGGGTCTATATCTGTAGATGACTATATTTGTACATGTAATGAAAGTTTATAAGCTAAGCATGGGTATGCCTTCCCTCAGCAAGTTCATGAGAAAAAATCAAATTATCATGATATATGTATTGTAATTGATGCAGGTCACCTTCCGCTTCGAAACCTCCTCTCCACATGATAAAGCATTTCACTCAACATACATATTTACGACTTCATGCTTTAGGGGGAAATTGTTACAGATCCATTTGGGCACATCAACCTCGACTTACAGATCAATACTATTAGGGCCCATCAAACCCTAATTCAATTGTTACATGCCCTAAATAAGGCAACCATCAGAATGCCTAGCTTCCCAAGAGATTCCATGACTGAAATCATCCAAAAATTGCCTCTAAGAAGATCAGCGCAGGCAGGCCTTCATTAGGGTACGCTGTAGTGCAGCACATTACACTGCCAGGGTGCTATGCAACACACTTGAGCCCTCTTTGGCCTGCGCTGGGCGAATTTGAGCGAAATTGCATTGAGGTTTGGGAATATTCTTATCCATTGGATACATCTAGAAGTTTCCCAAGTTTATCTACTCCTTTGGGCTTGAATTTGGATGAGGTAGGGAGTTAAGGAACATCAATCCCTTTATCCCTTCCTCCATGGAACTAAATTCTAAGTTTGGGAGGGCATTCATTATCACCATTTATGGCATAACTTCCTTCATTCACTTATAAAAAGACCACTCATCTAAGTGATCAGGGGATGGAAATCATTGAATTATAGGGAGATGCTATTAGTATGAGACTTGATTTGATTTCAAGTATTGTAATGATGTCAAAATGTCTTGCTTGTTATGAGGAGAGGATGGGATTGAACTGGAGGAGTGATGTTGAATCAAGAAAATTGGGTTGTAACTCTTCCTTTTACTAATAAAGTGTTCAAAGCTTTTTCCATATGCTTGTGTTATTCATTGATACTTTCATATGTGTACTATGTACTTGATTCCATGCTATGTTTAATCAATAGATCATTATCATATGCTTTGATCGGTTTTTATCTTCTATCTGTGTGTAGGTACTCTTCAAGTGGATTAAGTACGGAAAGGAGTGACAAAATTGGTCAAGGGAGATAAGGAATAAGCGAAAGCTTCAGGTAGGCTTCTTTACTGTCTTATTTGATCTATTGGTCATAGAAAAAGTAGAGAATTCTTTGCACTGTTGTTCTAGATTTAACTACTAGTCTATGGGTTTAAGTGTTTATCCGTAGACACTAAAACTTCCCAAAACAACCTAGTCCTGAAGGCAGTCTTGTAGATGTCCTATTCTTTGATACGTACCTCATGATATCTTGATCTCAAGTCAATCTTTGAGAACATTGCTTCTCCCTTAAACTAGTCAAACAAGCCGCCAATCCTCGAAGATGGATACATGTTCTTGATCGTCACCTTATTCAGCTACATGTAATCAATGCACAATCTAAGAGTAACATCCTTATTCTTCACGAACAATACCAGTGCACCCCAAGGTGATGAACTTGGTCTAATGTATCCCTTATCAAGAATTTCCTTCAACTGCAACTTCAACTCTACTAACTCTGGAGTGTTCATCCTATAAGGTGCCTTTGATGTTGGTGCTTCCCCTGGTACCAACTCAATAGAAAAGCCTACTTCCTTGTGCAGAGGAAACTCTAGAATCTCTGCTGGAAACACATCCTGAAATTACTACAATATAGGGTACCTCTTGAATATTTATGAATCCTCAACGTCCTTACCCTTGTCACTATAAATATGAACTGTAAACATCACACACTCTTTTCTGCAACTATGCTTAGCTTGCATAGTAGTGACCATTTTCACTAATGTAGGCTTCGTCTTCCCTTGCAAGATTCTCTTCTCTTCACTAGCATCCAAGCACTCAATAGCCTTTTCATAGAAATCTACTTTGGTAATGTGAAGATAAAATCAATCCATACCCAAAAGCATACTATATGATCCCAATGGTAGTACATACAAATGTGCTACTATTGGCTTACCATTCAGCTCAAATGCACAAGCTCTTACCCAATGATGAACTCTCTTCTTTGTACCTATAGCCAACTGCACCAACCAAGACTCCGCATGCACTTATTTTCTCAAGCCACACTTATCCACTGAGTTAGGGTTAACATAACTATAATTAGATCCAGGATCAATCAAAATAGAAATAACTTGATCACAAAGCTTACCATCGATCTCAATGACATATTCTTGGTGATCCGACTGCCTGTCATCCACAGCCACATAAATCCAAGGAATACTATTACCAACATCCCCAACTGTCTGTGCCTCTTGAGCACTATAGATCTTAGGCCTACCTCCCTAGTACAATGGAAAATCCTTCTTACGATGATCTTTGCCACATATCCAACACTGCAACGGTGCTCTACTATCACCTCTAGTATGCTACTCTCCAAGCTGCAACAAGTGTCCCTTCTCAACTGCACTGAAATTTTTGTAAGGAGAAAAAATTTCTTTCTCACCTGCATCTTGAGGTGTTCCTTGCTTCGGTGGCCATTTTCATTTTTCTCATTTCCTTTAAATTCACACTTAGGCTCAACTTTTCCCTTTGACTACTCATAAAAATGCTTCAATTTATTGATGGCTTCCTCTAATGATATAGGCTCATCAAACTCAATTTGGTCTCTATATTTTATTGCCAATCCACTGATGAATCTTTGAATATTAGTCTTCTCCTTCTTGAGATATGGTACATACCTCAACAACTCCAAGAATTGGCTAGTATACTCATCATCTATCATAGAACCCATCTATAACTCATAAAAATCCTTAGCTTTATCATCATAGCACCTCTCTGATAAGTAATTCTTCTTGAAGATCCTCTCGAAATCATCCTAAACCAAGCCTTCTTCCCTAATACCCTTGAAATTCTTCACATCCTCCCATTAGATATTTTCTTTCGCTTTTAAGACTGAAGGTGGTTATCTTGGCTTTCATGTTCTCTTAGTAGCTATGCAATCTGAAGAATTTCTTCATTCCAAGCAACCAATCCTTTGCATCTTCAAGCTTCTTCAACTCTCCATCAAATGTAGGAGGCTTGAATTTCTTGAACTCCTTAGGTAAATAATCCCTCCTCCTATAAGGATGATGATGGTGGTGACTGTAATGATGCCTCCTAGATGAGGAAATAGAATGGTGCCTGATCCGTAAACTGTCATGGATATTCCACTTGACCATTCGTCAAAACAAATCTAATAATATTATATTAAAACTCAGAAATTTCTACACTATTACAGTTTATTAAACTTTAAGATCTGCGGATTTAACTATAATTAGTGCATGCATGTGAATAGAAATTATACATAAAATTATAGAATGAAAAAATAAGCACACACACAAAAGACAAAAGGTATGCTCTCTGGGAAACCCTTTAGGGAGAAAACCCAGCTAGAAGGTGAGGTTGCTTCTCTCTCTTTCTCTGTCTGGAAATATGGATGCAAGTACAAAGAAGTAATGCCTATGGCCTATGGGCTACTACATTTCACATATCCTCTCTGTATTCTCTACCTCCCATCTCTCATGGCTATCATTGCTCAGATATGGAACAAAATTCTCTCAAAAGAATGGAATGCCTCTTCCCCCTAGTGGTCTGGTTATAACACAACTCGATATCCTACTAGTGATTAATTTTGACTACGTCAACTCTTAACTAGAGTTACAAAATAAATTATTATAGAGTCTTTTACATCACAAACATGTGGCTAGCCCCTTTTCCATGAATAATGGGGGCTGGCGTGGCATCCTCTCGAACTATAGGCGTGAAAACAAGAAAGTTAACTTCTAAGTGGCATAACATTTGCATACGGACTCTGATTGAGTTAATTGTTACACCGTTGGAAATGTATCTGTGTGTAGAATAGCATGAAAATTTGTCTTGCTATGTTGGAAAATTCTCACCCCCAAAAAACGTCGTTTGATGCCTCAAAACGCTCCCAAAAGGTTTGAGACCTTGTTTTGCCAAACTGGGTCCCGCCGGTAAAAATGGTCCCATGAGCTGATTACTCCACTTTTTCCACTCCAAATGCATTGAGATATATGTCAAACAATATAATGATCCAATTTGGATCACACCTCCCCATTTTGGGAGGCTTTTGGTCCCAAAAATATTTTACAGAATGAGATGAGGAAAATCTTCCTCCACCTTCTCTCTGGTGTACCATTTAGCTTTGCCTGGAAGTTGGCCCTTCAACCTAATCTACCAAAGGTCATGCTGCCCATGTCTTATAGTTCTGGAACTATTATGCAAAACTATATCTTTTGTCAAATCTACCTGAGTGTCTGTTGACAAATCGTCCACAGAAGGTAGGACCTGTTCCTCTTCCTGATCTAGCATGGAAGGCTCATAGAGTTTCAAATTCTCTACATTCACAACTGATTAAATGTTCATAAATAATGGTAACTGAGTTGATAGGCAGTATCACCCACCTTTTCCAGCATCTCAAAGGGACCACACCTTAGAACCTTGATTTTCTTAACAAGACCCTGCAACCTCTACTTGTTTAACTGTAGCCATACTTTGTCTCCCACATTGAATGATTTCTCTATTCTATGTTGATCATGCCCGGACTTATACTTCTCTTGTGACTTCTACATTGTTTCTTGTACCTATAGATGGATCTGCCTGATCTTCTATATAAAATTTTCAGCCCTCAAAGCATCTATTATAAGATCTTCCCTCACTCCTCCTTGCTTCCCATATGCAGTATCCGAAGGTGAAGGTGGAAAATATCCAAAAAAAGTCTCAAATGGGGACTTTCCTGTAGAAGTGTGGACTTCTATGTTATAAGAATGTTTTATATATACCAGGTTTTCATCCCAGTTCTTCAGGTGATTCTGGTTGTATCCCCTCAGAAGATGCACCAAATTCCTGTTGACTACTTCTATTTGCCCATTTGTATGTGGATGGAATGTTATAGATCTCTTCAAATTTGTGTCCATCTTCTCCCACAATGTAGTCCAAAATTCATTAAGAAATCTTATGTCCCTATTTGAAATGATGCTACTTGGTATCCCAAAGTGCACCTAGACCTGTCTAAAGAACACGTTTGTTTCTTCTTGTGAGTTGATGGTTTTTTTACATGGCATTAGAACACACATCTTTCTGAACGTGTCAACTACCATGAATAGGTAGTCATGTCCCTTCCTATTTTTTTGTGAACCTCCCACAAATTCCATGGAAATGGTTTCCCAAGGACGAGTACATACAGGTAAGGGATGATATAGACCCCGTTTCCTGTTGCTAGTCTTGCTGGTACAACAAAGCATTCATTCTCTTATGAACCTAGCTACTCGCTCCTGAATCTTGGGCCAATACACATACCTCTCCAAGTTAGCCATGGTATTCCCTACACTAAAGTTCTCTGCAACCTTGGAGGTGTGAGCCTCTCTAATTAGCTGCAAACGCTCACCTTTAGGAACACATATCTTATCCATGTTAGTGTGAAAATTCTTGGAAGGTGTACCATATATACTTCACTTAAGTCACTAGGTGACAAGTGACCCTAACAACAAGTTGATGACTATCGTCGTCTTAGATCTGAAACAAAAATAGAAAACCTGTAGTAAAAGAAGATATAATCCAAAACATAAAGCATCAATATAAAGTATCCAGTATAATAACCCAATTGGAAAGACAATTTTAAATGAATAAATCTTTTATTGATAACGACTAGTGAAGGAGATCTACAAATTGGTCTGTAAGTCCCCTTCTTCCATGGGATGGGTCCTTTGATATCCTTGATGCTTCAAAAAGTGATTCTCTCTCTCAATATGTGAAAAACCCAAAAAGAAAGTGAAGAACTTAAAATGGGAGCTCAAGAAAAATGATGATAATGTTGATGATGATTATGATCATGGTGAAGAATGAATGAAACCCTCCTTTATATAGCAAAGTATGGAGTTAATATCGAAAATGGAGAATAATAAAATATTATTAACCAAATTCAGATCTAAATACAAGGAATACTTTATTGTATTATTGGAGAGGTAAAAAGTATTTAAAATGGTTAAATACCTTTATTTAAAAATAATTAACAAATAAAATGATCAATTAATTATTTCACGAGAAACAAGAAAGGTGTGAAATAAAAATAATTGTTAAATAGTGATTTAATAATTATTCTAATAACAAAAATAAGGAAATTTAAATAAATAATTATTTATTTAAATATTCCTAAGGGATTTAGTCAAATGTGACAAGGAATAATTATTTAATAACTATTCCTAGAGAAAATTAAGTAAATAGTGATTTATCTAATTATTTTCATGGGGTTTTTTGATTTAAATAGGAAAATAACTTAATAAAGGTGGTTTACTAAATTATTTTCCACAGTGAAAGTGATTTTACTATGGTAAAATTAAATCTACATGGTGTATTTCAATCCATCTAGTGAGAAATGGCTAGGTGATCATTTTTTGGTGATAACAATCCAACTTGTAGAGTAACCCGTCTTGGAGATGGTAGTAAATGGTGTTGTGGCCATCGTGCACATGACTCTGATTCTCCAACTATTAATAAACCTCCTTGAAGTCCTCATTTTCTGAATATGCCTCTCTATATGCATCATGGGTGAATGGTTCCATATGCTTAAGAGTCCCCAGAGCTGTAATATTTGATATGCATGGCCTTGATAGCATATTAGAAAACTTGTTTGTGATGCCCTTCTTATTCTTGATCACCAAATTAAACTGATGTAAGAACCCCATCCACTTGTAGTGTCTGGTCTGTTGTAGCTTACTATGGGCCTGCAAGTACTATAACGATTGGTGATCTGTGTGGATTATTTTATCCTTTCCCATCATATAGTGCTTCCACTTCTTCACAACTTGCACCATGGCATAGATATCCTTGTCGTAGGTGGGGTAGTTAAGAATTTCCCCATGAAAAACTTTAGAATGGTAACATACATGCCTTTCTCCTTGCATCAAGACAACTCCCATAGCATACTCGCTCGCATCTATCTCCACTTCGAAAGCCCACTGCAAGTTTGGTAATGCCAGAACTGATGCTTGAATAATATTCTTCTTTACCTTCTCGAAACCTTTCTACTGACCTTTTCCCCACTGTAAACTCTTGCCAATTTCTATTATGGCGTGGAGTGGTGTTGCTACCACTGAAAATGAGGCTATCAATTTCCTGAGGTACTGTGCTACCCCAATGAAGCTCTTGATCTCATAAACATTAGTAGGAATTGTCCATTTCATAATGGCCTACATCTTGGAAGGATCTATCTTCATATCTCCTCCACTAATCACATACCCTAGATACACCAAGGACTGCTGCGCAAAATCTCACTTCTTCAGATTTGCTAGCAGCCGGTGATTCTTCAATGTTTCTAGCACCTGTGTCTAATGTGAAATATGCTCCTCCCAGGTAGCACTATATACTAGTATATCATCTAGATAGACAATAACAAATGAATCTATAAAAGGGCGTAGTATAGAATTCATTAATCTGATAAACATAGCTGGTGCATTATATAGGCCAAATGGCATAACTAACAACTCATAAAAACCTTTCCTAGTTTTGAAGGTGGTCTTACATGTATCTTCTTCTTTGACTCAAACTTGGTGATATCTAGACTTCAGGTTTAGCTTGGTGAAATACTTTGCTTGCTGAAACTAATCCAAAATATCTTCTATCCTCAGTAGGGGGTATCTATTCTTGAGCATGATTTTTTTCAACGCCTTGTAGTCTATACACATCTGCCAAGTCCCATCCTTCTTCGGTACAATGATGATGGGTGACCCACACGGTGATTTACTCGGTTGAATGACACCCTGTTCTAGCAGCTGCTGCAAATTTTTCTTCACCTCACTTGCTTCTACAACAGACTTCCTATACAACCCAATATTTTACAATGGGGAATCTGGAAAAAATTGGATCTCATGCTCCACTTCTCTCTTAGGTGGTAACCCTTTAGGCTCTTGGAACATATCCTTGTATCCCTGTAAGAACTCCTCCAATTGTTGTTTTTGTTTCTTAATACACCCATTTGATGCCTTGCCTCTTATTGACTCCTATTCAGATTGAGTTTCTCTTAAAAACAACAAAAAATACTTCTTGCTAGAACTGATCAATTTTTTGGCTCGGTTGGAACTTACCAGTGAAATTTTCGACTTGCCTTTGTGCATATTGATGATGATAATTTTTACATCATTTATGAGTTGGTATTGGTTAGATCTCCTCATGAATATTTCATCACATATGTACATGTATGGACTCCCAAACATGATTCCACATACATCAAGGGGAACGGGGAACCACATCCAGATCTACTTCATCAATAAAATCAGCACTAACAACAAATCTAATTTTGCACTGTTGTTACCTTCATCTCTACATCCTTATTTACCCATCCCAGTGGATATGGGTTTGGATGATCATGAAATTCTAACCCCAACTTCTTGACCAACTCTGCTACAATGAGATTTGCATGGGATCTTGAGTCAAACAGAGCATTAATCTTTGTCTCCATTCGCATACGATCCTGAGTCATATAGAGCATCAATCTTTGTCTTCTTGACCTGTATCTTTATATGAAAGAGTTTGGTCATTTCTTTCTCTTCTTGCTACTGAAGGCTTCTCAGTTTCACCTCCTTCTGCATTGATGTAAAAACGATCTTCTCATCCATGTCTGAGCTACTTTCAACTTGGTTGCTCGAATCAATGGCCATGAGATTCTTCTTCTTATTATCTTTCTTCTTGTTCTTCGAGTTTAGCTCTGGATGCAACTTCCAACACTTCTCCTTTGTATGGCCATCAATGTTGTAGTGGTTGCTAAGATCTTTACACTGGTGTGTTGTGGCTTCTGTATTTTTATATTTTCCCCCTTTTTTCTTCTTCTTCCCCTCCTTAGAAGCTTCATGTTGCTCCTTTTTCTTTGATCCACTTGATTGCGCTCTTTTCAGGCCTATGTTCTCTAGGTACTGTGCCTGTACACAAGCCTCGTCCACCGATTTGGGCTTGAACAACATCACTTTCTCACGCAAATGGCAGTGCAGACCCCCCAAATACTTGAGGAGTACATCTGGGTTCTTTGGAGAGATACCCAACATTATATCCATCTTTACTGAATTATGTGGTGTACTCCTACATGCTTTGACCCAATTTTTGTCTGAAGTAATGCCACCGGATCCACTTGTCCTCCATGTACATGATGTGGTAAAACTATGACTTAATGAGGGTTTTGAAATCCTACCACTTAGTCGCTGGAGGTTCTCCTTCCAACCTTAGGGTTTCTGTGTGGCTCTCCCACCAAGTTAGTGCATGGACCTCTAATTTTAATCACGTGAATGAGATCTTTTGCCTTTCTTTGATTTGATGGGTGCTGAAATAAACTTCTAGTTGCTGCAACTAATGGTTTAGCTTCAGATCATCGATCTTGCCGTGGTACGGCTAGATATCAACTTTTGCTTCCATTTTGAAGAAGGATTGATTCACGACACTTGAACTAGGTTGATGTTTTCTGGGTTCTTTCTTCCGTTGGTTCTCTGTGTCTTCCTGATCTCCTGATCCCCCTTCTATTTTTTCCTCTGCATTCAAACCCCTATCTTCTCCAACTATTTCCAACTTATTTCTTAGGGCCGCCATGAGGAGGTTTACATTGTGGTTTATATCCACGACTTGATGCTCGAGCCACGAAAACCTCAACTCTGCAGGAACACAAGGTTCGTTTATAGATTCATCGACCATGATTACGGTTTTACAATTTTCGACCCCACTGGCCTAAATCCCTGCAATCTCCACAAAATACCCAAAGAAACCTGATCTGATACCAAATGATCCATAAACTATCATGGATATTCCATTGGATAGTTCGTCAAAACAGATCTAATAATATTATATTAAAACTCTGAAAATTATACACTACTAGAGTTTATTAAATTTTAAGATCTGTGGATTTAAATTTAATTGGTGCATGAATGTGAATAGAAATTATAAAGAAAAGTAGAGAATGAAGAAATAAGCACACACAAAAAAGACACAATATATGCTCTATGGGAAACCCTTTTAGGAGAAAACCCAACTGGAAGGTGAGGCCACTTCGCTCTCTTTCTATTTGGAAATATGGTTGCACGTACAAAGAAGTAATGCTTGTGGCCCATGGTTTGCTATAGTGCACAGATCCTCTCTGTGTTCCCTACCTCCTATATCTCATGGCTATATTTTCTCAACTATGGAACAAAATGCTCTCGAAAGAATGGAATGCCTCTTCCCCCTAATGGCCTGGTTATAACACAACTCGATAGTCTGCTAGTGGTTATTTTTGACTACATCAAATATTAACTAGATTTACAAAATAGACTCTTCTAGAGTATTTTACACCAAAAGCACATGTATAGCCCATTTTCCATGAATAATGGGGGTTGATGCGACATCCTCCTGAACTATAGATGTGAAACCAAGAAGGTCATCTTCTGAGTGGCATAACTTTTGCATACAGACTCTGATTGACGTGCTCCTTGTTTCATTGGAAAGGTCTCTACATGTAGAATAGAATGGAAAGGTTATATACTAAAGTGACAAAATTTTACCCCCAAAAAACATATTTTGATGCCTCAAAATTCTCCTGGAAGGTTTCAGACCCCATTTCACCAAACTAGGTCCCACTGGTAAAAAACGGTCCTGTGAGCACATTCCTCCAATTTTTCCACTCCAAATGCATCGAGATGGATGAAAAACAATATAATGATCCAATTTGGATCAATGCCCATACATAATAGTCCTCTTATCAGGTGTATCCAATGATCTACCACCTTTAACTCTGTCCCCTCTATCTAACCTCTATCCGGACTGAGATCTGCTACCATAAGCTCCATTAGTTTTCTCTTCCTGATCTTGACTGATCCTTAGTTGTCCTTGTCTTTGTAACTCTGACAAGCTATAAAGGATTGTTGCATTAACCTCTACTTGCTTCTGTTAAGCCATTGCAAGTCTTTCTTGAGCCTAAACCAAATTGTCATTGTCTACTTTACAACTTTTGATCTCTGCTCTCAAGCTCCACAATGTATCTACTATACCAGGAGAATACTCTTCTCCTTGCTACCCAACTAATCTATAGGGAGAGTCACAAGAATTGTAGTCTACCATTTTTCTTGTCATTTTGAATTCTTGTCTTCCTACAAGTATACCATGTCAGATAAACCAAATAGATACCAAAACCAAATCCATACCTTAGTGATGTTCAGGGGAGGCTTATCTCATATGCAAGATCAGTCCACATTAGCATGTGCATGTATAATCATAAGAATATCCATGTAATAACATAACATCGCAACAACATCATGCATGATCATACCAACTGTATACCATGATCCCATGCATGACAACCATAACCTTGACAACATCAGACTTATCCAAAGAGAGTGAAACCATGCTCTGATACCACCCTGTGGTATCAAATATGACCCAAAGAGAGAAAAAACCACTCTAATACCACCTTGTAATGTCGCCTCCCCTGAGATCTACCCACTTTCACTAACTTACCTGGGGTAAAAATGAGATGATGGGTTACTATGTTATGAATTAACCTCCTACATGACCTTAAGGAAACAGAGACGACACAAAAAGAATTTACTGACTTCCCTCAGGTGCCACAAGACCTCCAAGAGTGACCCAACCCCTCTAGGTATCCAAACCCTGAGACAACTCACCTTTTACTTGACCTATAGCCCTAGTCGCTCCCTTTCCAAGGCCTCCATATGACTATGGGTTCCCAATCGGTCCCATAGGCCTGCATCAATGCGACTATGGCCTTTTTCTTCCAGTCTTGTGCCAGTGACTGAGAGAATTAAGGATACTTTCTAGTGTTGGGGCTAAGCCTCTACCAATAAATCCATAAAAATTCTAGAACTGATAAAAGACATGAAGACAATGCTTGTAAACCAAAAACTAGAACCAGGACCTGACTTGACCATCCCCAACCAGGATTGACATTTTGTCAAACACTTGGTAGATATGCAACCTATAGGTCATGAATGCAAATTTGAACATAAGGGACTAAAAAATCGTCTAAGGTTTAACAAGAAGGGTATCTACCTTCTCACATTAGCTGTCATAACATCAATTAGGTATTGCATTAATTATTTATTCATTTATGAGTGAAAACATAAAAATACCCATGCTTGAGATCTATCATAAAACCATGATTATAACCAGCATATAACCATAAGAGAACAACCATTAAAGCCACATAATAACAAGTACATTTCCTTACAAAAATCAAGAGAAAATTATATTTTATTAACCATAGGCAATTACCAACTAGGTTCGGGACTTCCATGTTCCACCCAATCGTAGATTGGTTGAACCATATCTTTCGTTCAATTAATCACCCCCATGCCATATTCCAAGAATGAATGTGGGATATCATGGGATAAACCAATCCAAAGACAACCAAGGGAATCTAGAGGTTAAACCACCTCCACCCTCTCCATACCGTGAGAACACCTAAACCAGTGCTGAGATCACAAAACTGATCTGAGCTTGGATGCCTCAGAATTTCTTGACCATCCTTGAGGAATTTTCCTCTCTTCGCCCTTAGGATTTACAATGTATCCCACCATTATCGGTCAAGGGATACCTAGGACTTTGTGAATTTTCCTAAGACCACCTGACCCCGGATTTTGAAACCATCCAAAAATCCAAAGCTAAAACTAATAAAGAATCCCATCACACCATGGCTATCCAGAAATGAGAAGGCTAGGATAAAATCCACTGTTGAATCCTGACAAAATCCATGCCAATGACAACAAAATAACCAAATACCAACATGCACATACCATGCATTTCAAAACAATCTAGGAAATCACACATGCAATTTGTTACCTGGAATTATTCCCACTGAAGCCGCTTGATCCTTGCCTTCCTTTGTTTTTCTTGTTCTTATTTGCTTTTCCTTTCCTTTCCTTTTCTTGCTTTCTTACTTTATCTCTCCTCTTGGTGCTTTCTCCTCTTTGAGACAAATTCTAACATTAATTGACAAAAGGCTTACCAAAAAGCTACCAACTGATGCTCTGAGGTATTTTGATTGATGAGGCCTCTAATTTCTTCAATTTTCCTTATTTTCCTTCATTTTCCTCCTCACATGCAACCTGTGACCTTTCACCTTCCTTTTCTCCAAATTTATGTTATTTTCATAAATAATGTGCCATAAATACCTTTTTTCCTTTCCAAATCCTTAGCCATTTCCTTTGCCAATTTCCACTTAGCCATAAAACACAACAAGTGATTCCCACTAGGATATTTTTCCCAACATTAAGCTTCAAATAAGTGTCCCTTACCCATGGTCTTATTTTACCTTTATTAAATTTTATTACATGAAATTTTAACTCAGGGCTATTACAGAGCGAGACCTAAATGATGAAATTTCAATTGTCCGAAGATTTCACTCATTGACCACATTTGACCATAGACAAGGACAGTTCATTAGAGGCTTCATAATCAAAATTTTGAGTATAAGCATTTTTGGGTTGATTTCATGGATATTGTCATGTTGTTTTTGTTGGATAGTTATATGGATGAAGATATGGATCATTGTAATTTGTTTTGTTGAATCATTTGATGAAAATATAATAAGAAGAACAATTTGAAAGGGTTTCCCCATAGTGGGCTTTTCCCTGGTCTCCGGCCAATCCCGGTGTTTATATGTGTGAATGTTTTTCTTCTATTATTGATTTATGTTCTGCTGCATTGATGATGATATTTTTCTTTCTATATAGTTTCATATGTCGCTGAATAATGATGTAAATATGAATAATGTTATGATTTTATGGGGTGAACTTAATTTTTTAATGAATAAATGCAATTATCAAAGAAAACAACAATATATCCCTAAGAAAAATTAACATGGTTTCAGAGTTGGACTTAACAAAATTCATGGAGATCACCCCTATGATGACACCATTGATGGATGCAAGAGAGGATGGTGCATACCTAAAATAATTCTAGGGTTCGAAGGAAATCCTAGGCAATTTGTGTATTAGGGTTTGAAGGATATTATAAGGGTTTGAGAGAAACCCTAGTTTATGGCAAATATTTGAGATATGAAATCTAGAAACCTTAGCAACGTCAATGTGAAGATGATCAAGCACTTGTGTCAGAATTGTTGAAGCCCTAGATGGGATAGTTTCTATTAGTCTTGGTTGCTGATAAAGTTGGTTGAAATAGTGAAGGAAGTATTGTCATATGGACAATAGAAAATGATGGCTCTTGAAGGTTAATTCAAGAGGGAGATGATCACCTCTCATTGAAGATAAGTACTTTCCAAATTATGGTACTCCTTTATGTCTTTACCTTTGTTTAGACTTATAGATATGATTATTGTTTTGATTATTAACTATACTTCCTGCATGTATATTTGAGTATTTGGATGATTCTAATCTCTTGATGAGTTGTGATAAGTGGATCCCTCTTGAGTATCATGGCTAGTGCAAGAAGAAAAGAACTAGCATTGGAAACAATGAAGAGGCACCTAATGAAAAGGTGACAAAGTGATACTACATAAGAAGGTTCATAGGTATCTAAACACTACAAGGTATGTATGGTGTTATGTTTTAGCTATAATATTGATGACAAGGTAAGCCCTAAGGTATGATGTGAATGTACCCTTCACAAATAGTTCATGAATATGAAATTGATTTGGATTCATGGTTCTTATAATGAAATGGTGCATTTGGTATTGAACAAGTATCTTACCTTTTAGACATAATGGATTTCTTGATTCTATGAAGCTACTTAATATTGATATTTGACATAGTGGTATACTTGATGTTTGGCTAACATCTATCATTTTGAAATATTGATCCCATAATGAAGTCTAGCACCTTGATTCTAGTAGATGGTAACTTAAAACTATTGATATTGTTTCTGAAAAGCATGCTAGCCATGATGATAGAAGCATAACAATGAGATTGTTATTCAGGATATTTTTTTTTGACCATGTTTATGTTTTTATGTGTTTAGCACTTATGGCATATGGTAAAATTGAATGCCCTAACTTGATGCATTGAGTTATGTGACAAGGAAGTAATGTTGTGATCATGACTCTTGAAGTATACTCCTATTAGCTTTTTGACACTAACCCTTGATGAAATATTGATGTCATGATGTAATGGTGAATTAGTTTATGCTAACATGATATGATCATGATAAATATATAATATTGTTATAACGCTATTTGTCACTCCATTATAGTGAAATAAACCCAATATCAACTTACCTCAGTTGTTTGGCTTAAATGCATCCCCTTTCACCTTTTATTTCACTTATGTGAGATTTGTCCCATCATAAAAGGGTGAAATTACGTAATTGAGAAATTTGTCATAATTATTTTGCCAAAATATTATAATTATGAGATAATATTTATTTCATAATTGCGATAATTGAGAAAAATCTCATAATTATGAAAAATGTTTCTAGACTTTTCCATTCCCAATAAGATCAACTTGACCCACTTGTGTATGAGTTGGCTAAGGGTCCATTACTGTACAATTTTCCTAACTTCTCAAGCCCCTAGGTGTCTAGGTACATTCTCTTGGAGGATGGAATAAGCCTTTATAATCTCACCAAGAGGGAAGGGGGAGAGGTGTCAAAAATATAGTGCGAGTGCTCTACTGCCTTAGGAGAGGAGGCCATATTGCAAGTTGGAGGAGAAGATCTTCTTTGTGTTGATGGTATACATTTGATGTAGTTCCATTTATATGGTTAATAAAAATTTGTGGTCCCTTCCTTACTTGAATTTGTGTTCAGTATATTATATGATCGTATCTATTTCTTTTGATTTAACGATCTTCTGAGGAAGATCAACTGTTTTCCTTGTTTAGTTTTGATTGTGTGCAAGGATAGAGATTTGGTGCAGACATGTTGGATCACTTGAGTGGAGCGCAAGATTTGCATTGAACTCAAAACCCCTCCCTGACATGTGAGGATTCTAGGTGTGATCTCTTATCTATAGCATAGATCTGATTTCTTGCTGCATGCATGACCATTTGGATTGGGAGGCCATTATTAGATCACATTAGCCATTATATTTTGCTGTTTGGTGATCTCAATCGGGCATGAGATCATAGAGCAATAACTCCTTGTAGATCTAGTTGCAACATATATAATCTGACTTTATGATAAAACATATCTGTTGATGCATGATAGTATTATAGACAGGTTGATGGCATGAATGTAGATGACTAAAGTGGATTACCTTTTAGAGGGAGAATATCTCCATAACATTCTTACTCCCATTATCATTTTCATTATATGTATATTATTTACTGTTAAAGTATGATTTATGGACATGAATAGACAAATATCTGATATTGTTGGTCTGCAGTAAAGTTTTGATCTGAGAAGAGATAGTTTTCCCTTACTCTAAGCCTTAGTTTCACGAAATAAATCTTACAGGTATGACTATATCCTCTCAGACACATGCAAGTAAGGTCAAGGATGATACTGTAGCCTCCCAGACCATAGAAGAAGGCCTATGGGTGTAGTTATGCCTACAAGACACAAAAATGAAGTTTTGTGCATGAAATTAGATGTTCACCTGAAGGATGTCAGTCCTACAGACATGGAGCAAACAACAGAAATTTCTATGAGCAAGGAAGTTTGAATGTTTTACTATAATGTGAATATGTTGACTAAAATTGTGTTTGCAGGTGACCGAGATATGCATATTGTGATTTATCCATTGAGGCTAGTGTATGACAGTATTTGATAATAGTTACAAGAGTTTGACATGATTTGGATGATTGATATAGATGAGCAGTGTTTGGAGTTTTGACATTATACTTGATAAAGTTTTAGAACTTTGACTTGATATGTTTTGGGCTATAGATCTCACTGTGATAGAAAATGTACGATTTGACTTGATGACTAATGATTTGATTTGACGATTGATGATTTGCCTTGATAACAATGCTAAATGGTCATAGTATCTTTCAGTGACTTATATTGGTTGATATCATTAGGTTTGATAGAATGATTGAAGTATTGGCAATTATGATTCAGTATGAAGTAACCTCACAATAAATGGATCGAACTTGAGTAACCTATTCTTGGTATATGTATTTTCATCTAGTGACTTATATTATGATCATAAGGATGACTTGATGAAGTTTGGATTGATATTGCTTGGTAGATGACAACTTGTTGGTATCATAAAGTCATAATTTGATCTTTGGATGTGAGCTCTACCTATCACCTAATCTAAATAATTTTTTACAATTGGTATTGATCATTTTTATATTTAAATTGCACAATATTGATCTATGTAAGGTTGAACATATTGGTTTGGTAAAGTGTTATGTTTGCAGAAATCATTGTATGAAGCAAGCTGCTTGAGCCTGATATGTCTAGTCATCTGATGAACCCAAGAAGATGGGCCCATCCATAGCTCTACTTCAAAAGTGGTCCAAGGTACAAATTTGTTTTTTATTTTATGTATTGATGGTTTAATCTTGACAAGTAATGAGCCTCTAATAATCAAATTAAGAGGGAGATAACTTATGAAGCTTGAAATATTGAATCATGGCATGATTAATTGATTTCTAAAGTTTGGAAAAGAAAATATATATTGCAAAGCTATTGAAGAAGTTTTTGGAAAGTAGAAATGAAAATCCTTGGACACTCCAAGTGAATTTTAAGAAGATGTGAAGAGATATTAATGAACATGACTTCGCATCCAACAATTGATTGAAGCATTGATGTTCCATTTTGAACACTCATCTGTGTGTATGTGTGGATATATCAATATATATGATGTGCATAGAACCTGAGCGAATTCATGATTGAGCCGCTTCATACAAATTGAGTTTCCTCTAAGCACCCTTCAAGATACGTTCATGAGACGATCTATTTTAGGTCTAAGACATTCTTCCTATGATATGTGACTGCATGGATGTACTTAATGTTGTTTGGGATCTTTGTTGATGTGATAAGAAATTTTGGGTGCTTCCTTAGTAAGATATTTGTCATGATGTTTTAGATGAGAAGTATGTACCTTTAAGCATGACCGATGCTCAGTACAATGTGGCTAGCATGGATAGTTGTGAGGCATGATGAAGAAGCTCTTTGGAGAGATGTTTGAGCATGTTCTGGATATGACATGGATACATTGCGATGACAAAGAGTGGGAATCGATTGGAAAATAATCCTGTATATAGCTAGGACTGAGATGCCTTCATATATTGAGACAGTGCTACTGTACAAGACAAGCTTAGGCTTGTGGTTGACACCTCCTTGAGAGGGAGGATGACTATGATATCCTTTTTATGATATGTATATTTTTATTCTAATATGATATTTGATTTAATTTCTTGTATAAACAAGAGACAACTTCTATTGAGACATGATGATTACCAGATATGAGCACGATGATATGTTGTTGATCTATAGAGAGCATCATTGATCGAGGACATTGAGCCAACTCTTCCCCCCTGTTTGAGCTCCCAGGGTGTGGAATTGAGATGGAGGGATCCTGGGGTTGAGGGATCTCTGGACAGTAGGGTCATAGATGTTTCTCCCCTATTTGTTACCCATAGGGTTGGAGATGTTTCTCCCCTATCTTGGTCTTTGCAGAGTATACCCTAGTTTGCATCATACCCACAAGTAGGGCTTGTTGGGAATATCTCTCCTCGTTTGGCCAACAGGTTGAGAGTGTACTTGGGGGTGTAAAACCTAAGCTAATTATGATGTAGGTTTCCTACCACATGAATCTTGAGGGTCATTGTTGGGAATATCGCTAGGTAATAGGATGGGTTGAGTAGTAGCTCCCTTATATCACCTATTTCTTGATATGGGGTCGTAGATGTTTAGCTTGCCCATGAGATTCTGGGTTGAGATATGCTCCCCAATATGGTTCCATGTTGGGATGTGCTCGCTGATGATATGCACTCTAATGTTGTTTTGGATTGAGATAAGCTTTCCGATGTTATTGCAGGTTGTAGATCTAGCTCCCCATCGATGTTCTTGGGTGGTAGCATTGGGCTCCCCACTGGCAGAGATTCTAGGTGGTAGAAATGGCTCCTTGGTGAATAGAGGGTGGTAGCTTAGGCTCCCCTCTAATGACAAATTCTTCTTCTTTTAGATTCGAGAATATTTACAATATGAGAAGGGACAATTAAGAGATAAGCGGGAATAAGGAAGAGATGAAAAATGATAATACGAGATCATGAGATACTTGAGATTGGATACAATTTGGTGACAAGATGCACATGACATGATACACGTGGAATTATCCCTAGTTGAGAGGGAGTGTTACAATATGAAATTGTGGTAACATTCTACTTTGGACAACTCATTCAATGGGGATAATGATTTCATTGAATTCCTCTTTTCGAGAGTACTAAAATCGACCTAAATATAACTCAAATCAAATAAAGGAAAGTGTACTTATGAAGAAAATACCACATGTGCATATTTGATAAGGTCGACCCTAAAGAAAATTAGACACCCTTGGAAGGATATAAATACAAGTGACCTCAACCTCCTTTTGACATCATCATGAGATATTATTCTATTCTCTTTCTTATTTTTTTGCTCACACAAGTCGCACATCCATAGAGGGATGGGTTCACTCAAAGATGAAATTGCAAGATTCGAAGCTCAGATTTCTGTTTTAGTGTTTTGGGCCTCAGTCGTAGACATGAAACAGGAAGAACTTGATCACAATTTCACATTAACTGGATCATCCGTGTGACTAAATCTTTTCAATAGCATGCTTAGCGCTTCCTCCATGCAACCAACATCTAAGGTTTCTGAGCCTCAGTTGTCGACTACAGTCGCTCACTTATAGACTCTAGGGAGCGATTATAAATTTCCCAGTCGAACGCAAGACTCCTACTTCGTGCGACTAGGACCTAAATGATGAAATTTCAGTTTTCCGAAGATTTCGCTCATTGACCGCAGTTGACCGTAGACAGAGATAGGTCATTACAGGTTTTAGAATCAAAATTTTGAGTATAAGCATTATTGGGTTCATTTCATGGATATTGTGTAGTTATTTTTGTTGGATAGTTGTGTGGATGAAGATATGGATCATTGTACTCTTTTTTCTTGAATCATTCGATGAAAATATAATAAGAATAATAATTTAAAAGCATTTTCCCCATAGTGGGTTTTTCCCTGGTCTCTACCTGTGAATGCTTCTCTTCTATTGTTCCTTTATGTTCCGCTACATTGATGATGACAATATTTTTTTTTCTATATAGTTGCATATCCTGCTAAATAATGATGTAAATATGAATAATGATGTTATGGGGTGAACTTAATGTGTTAATTAAGAAATGAAACTCTCAAAGAAAAGAACAATATATCCCTAAAAAAAATTAACACAATCACTCCATCCCTTTGGAATCTGTGTCCCATTACTCAGCCCATAATATTATTTTATCAAAATATTTGCATTGCATACATAAATGTAACTAATTGGGGTTGTCACACACCCCTGCTTCTTGGGGGAACATTGTCTTCAACGTCCTTTATCCATATGCAACACAAATGACATTCTTACAAACAAGCACATATTGTTTATGGAGCTTTATATACATAGTTTTGTGCAATATTTACAATTTAATACATTTGCTTCAACCAAAAAAAAATAGAGGATATGCTACCCTCATTGAATCAACCATTTCCCAAGTGGGTTCCTCAAGCCCAAATTGTCTCTACTACGCTTTGACTTTCCTTATTGCTCAATTAGAATATTGTACATGTATTTTAAGAAAAGAAACATGGAAAACATCATGGATTTGAATTGGTGGAGGTAAGGCCAACCTATAGGCCACTGGTCCTATCCTTTTAACTATCTCAAAAGGCCCAAAAAAATGTGGTGCCAACTTGGCACATGATCCAATCTTCAAGAAAATTTTCTTGGGTTTAATTCTTAAGTAAACATGTTCCCTAACTTGGAACTATTTATGCTCCCTATGTTGATCCACATATCTCTTCTGGTTGTCTATGCTACCTTTAAATTTTTTCCTAATAATATTCATTTGTTGTTCCATATCTTTTAGTGTATCAAACCCAATAAGGACCATATTCACCGGATCACTCTAGTTAAAAGGAGTATTACAACTCCCTCCATACAATGCCTCAAATAGGATCATCTTTAAAGACTCCTGGTACCCATTGTTGTATGCAAACTCTACAAGTGGAAGATACTCTTCCCACTTATTTTTTTGGTGCATCACATACATCCTCAACATGTTTTCGAGGATTATATTTTTCCTCTCTATTTTCCCATATGTCCGTGGATGATAAGTTGTACTGAAGACCATTTTTTCCCTAATCTTACAAAAAATTACATCCAAAACTTAGAAGTGAACTTGGCATCCTATTTGCAATAATTTTCTTGGGAACTCCATTCAACCTCACAATATCCTTTATGAATATTTGAGCCACCTCACTAGCTGAGTTGGTGGATTTAACTACTACAAAGTGTTCCACCTTAATCAACTTGTCAATCACCACCATAATTGGATCACTTTGTTTTGAGGTTCCTGGAAAAATTGTGATGAAGACCATGGAGACCACTACCCACTTCCACTCTAGAAAGGGAATGGGATGCAATAGAACTGCTTGATGTTTACGTTCGATTTTCACCTTCTAGAATTCTACGCATTTGGAAACAAAATTAGCCACCTCATTTTTAAAATTAGGCAAATAATAAAACTTTTTAATGCCTGTGAGAGTCCTTTGGTATCCTAGGTGGCCATAATATGTTTTTTCATGGAATTCTCTCATTATAAGCATATTCAAATCATCATTATATGGTACATAGATTCTATTCTTGAATCTGATTAGACCCTCATTTGTGAGATGATATTCCTCATCCTCACCATATTGTTGTAGCTTCTCCTTCACTTGTGATATTTCTCTTCATGTTGTCATACATGCTTGATCCATTCTATTATATCCATTCCATAGGAAATTATGGATTCCATGTGATTCAATTGAATTCTTCTGCTAAGTGTATCAACAACCTTTTTCTCCTTGCCTTTGATGTACTTGATCTTAAAGTCAAACTTGCTAACTATATCTAGCCACCTAGTTTGTCTTGCATTCAAGTTAGTTTGATTAAATAGGTACTTTAATCCACCATGATTTGTCATGAGCATGAACCTTTTGCTGAGGAGGTAATGCCTCCACATCTTCAATGCATGAATAATGGAAACTAACTCTAGATCATGAGCCACGTAGTTTGTCTCATGGTCATTTATATTCCGTCACTCATGGAAAACTAGTTGTCCTTCATACTTCAAGACTCCATTGAGCCCTTCCTTATAGGAATCTAGACAAACTAAAAAATCCTTGGGTAGGTTTGCAATTCTCAATATAGGTGCATTATTAAGAAACTACTTCAATTGCTCAAAGCTTGTTGTACATTTAACTGTCCACTCAAACTTCTTTCCTTTCCTCTGCAAGGATGTGATAGGGTGGCATATATTGGAGAAGTTACTAATGAACCTTCTGTAGTAGCCTGCCAATCCCATGAATGATCTAATCTCATTCATATTTTTTGGTGTTAGTCATTCCATGATGACCTTGATCTTTATATTTTCTGGATCAAATGATATCCCTTCCTTAGAGACAATGTGCCCAAAATAATGTATCTATGATTGGAACAAATCATACTTGCTGAGATTTGCATAAATCTTGGGTTCCCTCAGCAACTGTAGCACTGCAACAAGGTGCTTTTCATGTTCTTCTTCAGTCTTCGAATATACCAATATATCATCAACTAAGGAAATGACAAACTTGTCCAAGGATGAAACACATTATTCATTAAACACATGAAAGTGGTAGGGGAATTAGTAAGAACAAAAGGTACCACTACAAACTCATATTTTCCATATCTTGTTTATAAATTAGTTTTATGAATTTATTCTTCTTTGATGAGCACTTGATGATATCATGATATCAAATATATCTTGGAGAAAATATATCCTTTAGCCACAATTTTAGCTCAAGCATACTCAGCCAATATAGTGCTTTAGATGTGGGTGTTTCTCCAGGAACCAATTTGATAGATAAATCAACTTCTCTATGAGGATGTAGTCCCAAAATATCAGTTGGAAATCCATCTCTGTATTTTTTCAACATGTGATATTTCTCTAGCACTTCAATATCATTGGTTTTTACATTGTTGAAAAATTGTATAAAAACAAATTTACAACATTTTTGGAAACTATGTTGGGATTGCATGGTTATGATCAACCTCATTAATGTTGGCTTCTACTTACCTTGCAAAATCCTTCTTTCTCCAATGTCATTAAGGCATCCAATTTCCTTTTCAAAATAATCAACTTTAGTTATGTGCATGTACAACCAGTCCCTGCCTAATAACATGATATATGCACCCAATGGAAAAAAATTTAAATGTGTTATAGTTTGCATGTCATTGAGCTCAAATGTACACGACCTCACCCAATAATTGATTTTTCTTTTTATTCTCGTTTCTATCTGAACTAAACATGGCATTGCATGTAATTACTTGGCCGAATTGAATTTTTTCACGAGCTCCAGGCTGATATAACTCTAGTTGGAACATGATCAATTAAAATATAAATAATCTGATTGCACAACTTACCTTCCATCACAATTATGGATGCCTGGTGGTACTTCTGGTGATTATTCACAATTGCATAACATTTGGGTAGACTTTGAACCACATCCCTCACATTCTTAGCTTCCTGGGCGCTATAAATTTTTGGACTTCAATTTTTCTAGTGTTGGCAATCCCTCTTTCAGTGATTTTCCCTATAAGTACAACATTTTAACGAATCTTTACTCTCATACTTGCACTACTCTACTTCCTACTCAGGAACACTACCTTTGGCGGCTAGACTAAATTTCTACTGAGATCAATTTGCACTGGTTGTGTGTATTCCTTCCTTCTTGTCCATAGTTTTCTTGGGCCATTTCCTCTCATCCTTACCATTGTTCCTTGATTTCCAATCACTTTTAAATTATGGCTTGCACTTTTCTTGTTCATAATAGTGTTTTAATTTATTTATGGCATCATCCAAAGTTTGAGGTTCATAAAACTCAATGCAATATTTAAATGACATGGGAAACCCACTGATAAATTGTTGAAATTTTTCCTTCTCCTCCTTGAGATATGGCACATATCTCAACAATTCCAGAAATCTAGTAATGTATTCTTCATTTGAAAGTTGTCCCATTTTTAGCTCATAAAATTCCTTTTCCTTGTTGTCATAATATCTTTATGATAAATATTTGTCTCTGAATAATCCCTCGAACTCGTTCCATGTCAATTTCTCTTCGATTATTCCTTTTGTTAGGTTCCTATACCAATAGGAGTCACAATTTTTTGAAAGAATGAGATTGAAACTTGTAATATGTACATACCTTTGCTTTCTGCAAATGTTTTCCATATTGAAGAATAAAAAAATGTAAAGAGGGTATGTCCTAAAATAATAATCAAAGGACAAAAAGAATAAGAAAAGGTCCAAAAAAGTGAGAAATATGAAGCCCAAAAAAAGAAGAAGGAAAAAGACCATGAAAGTGAGGAAGCCAAAATTCCACTACTATTAACTTTTATGCATAATAATGATTGTGTGCAGCTTGTTATTCATGCCACAATCCATGGTAATCAAACTATTTAATCTTGATTATGTCATGCTTTAAATTTCATGTTTATAGTTAGAGAATACAATCTGACCAAACTGTTTAACCTTGGTAGATAATTAGATAGGTAGACTAAATAAAAGGAGCTCAATTGCTTAATATGAGCCCTTGGATGGAATAAGGTTAGATTTAGTTAGTTTACTATTGTAAAGAAAAATAAAAATATTTGATAAGGGTTTGCTAGCTCAAATGCACCCTAATAAAGAGAAGTAAAAATTGTAGGACGAGTAGATGGGTAAGTAGAAGAAAGGTTGCAGAAGTATGATGATTGATTAGACAAAAATTATATTTATCATTCTCATCATAAAAGTTTTAGATATGAATCAACAATCAAGCATGCAAATGATTCACAAAGTCAATTAATTAACTTCCTCCATTTATTTCATCTCTTTACTTTACTAATTTCCCATAAATAAAGTTCAAAGTACTTAAACCCTTAAGTCAAAGAGGCTCAGAGCATTTCTATGACTTTTGGAGGGACCAGACCCTCTGCTCAATGATTTATGGATGTTAAGTACTAAATTCCCCTCATAAAAGTTCATCCCTCACCTTCAGTTCATTCATTTTCCTAAATAATGTTCCTTTCCTAAGGATAAAACACTTTTTCCTAGGAAAAGCATTTTCCTGCCCCACATAAAGCATTTTCATATCAAAAACCCACCAAAACACATTCGCCTAAGTTATAATGCATATATGTGAAAAACATTTGAAACGTGAAAAATCATTTACTTAGGGTATTGTGCCCCTTTCCGCTCATTTTATTAATTACTAATTTTATTTATTAAATCCCAATAAAAACCTGTTTCCCCGTATATATTTAACTCCTACATATAAATTAACCCTACCCTTAGTCTAAATATAAACTATAATTTCACCCAAACACCAAAACCCACTAAGTAATCGATCTGCGATTAAGTTAGGCAAAAACCCAATTAATCCCTCTGCTAATGACCCCGACGCCTTAGCCCCTCCTTAATCCATTATTAACTCAAATACCGCTACACTTAATTACTCGCCGGGCCCCCCCGTTAGCCTCCGTGCAACTTCCCCGCCCGATCACCGTGCGATCATTTTCTTTCACATCCGACGGCCCTTATCCATATTGGGTGGACCCAACGTCCGAACAATACTCGCCCAATAAAGCTCCTTTTCGTCGGGCCCCCAATGCTACGTGTCGTTCGACGTATGGAATCGAGCGACATCCCCCCAATACCACCGAGTGCCCAAAAACGGTGCGATGGAAACCATTTACCGCCCGCTCGCTATGCGAAAAAATGACCATTGTTCCCCCGTACCCACCAAAATTGAATTTCGTGCATAAAACCAAAAAGCCCCAAATCATTTGTTTTTATCGTTTTTTCAACTGTAAACCTCCATGCACGCACCTGTGAACGTCGAAGTTGTCAACCTACGTCCAATTGCACCCTAAAGACACCACAAAGCACCTAGTTTGCTTTCTAGCCTACTCAGAGCCTTTTCGACCGTTCACAGTTGCCAGTCACCCTGTTCAGAGCCAGTTCTCCTCAATTCTAGGTATTTAAGCCATAATTCACTGGAAAACCCTATCAATTTCAGAACCAGTTACTGAGTTTTCTTAGTTAAGGTAAAAAATTAATTAAAGAAACTCTAGCAACTCAAACCTACTCTGTACTGAACCACCATTGCCCTAAAAGACTGAAAATCACCTCCTCCATACTCAAATCCACAAGAACTGAGAATGGCCACCCCAATTTCCATGGATGTTAGACCTATTTCCACTCCTCATTTGGACCTAGACCACCTCCCCCTGGCTGATAGGGATTTCCAGATAAAGGACACCACTGTCCATGAATCCCTGCTCAAAGTATACTACCAAAGTAGGGATAGATACTTGAACCAGGCTGATGAAATTGGATTTTGGGAGTCCAATTTGCCTAAGTACCAATTCCCGAGAGTCTACATTTTCCCAGAAATTGTACATTATTGCCATGCCAACTATGTCCCCATCCAAAGAGCAATCATGTCCCCTAACCAGGCCATACTTTTCACTATCACTGCTGAATCTATAAACGAGATGCTACAACTCTAGCCTGGCCAAAACTTGACTCCCCTCTCCATTGGAGACCTGTTGGACTTATATCCCAAACTCAGCCCTGCAAGATTGGCTCAAATTAACGAAACCTTCATCGTAGAAGAGTAGTATACCCCCAAATACTCCCCTCCATATGTAGCAACTTTATTTTCTCCATGGGGCAGAAGTATTGTGGATATGATATCTAGAGTCCTGGGTTATACCACTAGTGAATATATTGATGAGATTATTTTAGCCTTCATGTCCATATACACTCCAGGACAGCCTCCTGCTGTCATATATGACTATGCTCAGTTCATAGCTGACAGGATGCATGAACAGTTCCTTAGAATGAGTAATGAGAGAGTTTTTAAGTACTCCTCTGTTTTGTATCACCTTTTTCTATACTACCAAGCAGATAAGTTCCCCTTTACTCTCCAGAAGCTTGACACCAAGGGCCAACCAAGATCAGTTATCTTCTAGACCCCATTGATTCATCAACATCCCTCCCCCTATTCATACAATGAATTCATTGATTCCTTTGTCCACCCTGTGATGACCATGCTCACTGGAACCCCTCCACCAAGAATCAGTCCTAAAATTAGGAGAGTCCTTCATCTAAACATCAATCATCAGGTGGGAGATTGGTACCTGTACCAAAACCACACTGAAATCAGGATTTATGGCTGTGAGCTGGCCCCATACAAACTACCTAAATACCTCCCAATGAGGTTATTTTCCTTGGAGTACTACAGGAAAATAATAATTTTAGATGAGGTAAACTTTGTTAAAGCCAAAAAGAAATCCCAACTCAAAATCAAAGACCAATTGGATCCCTTTATTTGTGATAGCAGAGAAGTTGGAAAGGAGGTAGACCTAATCCTTTAGAGATTAAAACTGAAACAAAGCTTCATATGGAGATACGATCCCTTGGACTTCATCTGCAAAAGAAGGCAGAAGAACAAGATGGCCCCCTATATCCATCACCGCATCACATGCCAACCAATTGCAATGGGTGGAAAACACTTTAGAGGACAGGGATAATGCAAAAGTTGCTGTGGAAAACACATTAATTTACCTAGAGAAAAAACCTTGATGAGGATTCTTTCCTACAGGTGCCAGAAGAATAACAGATACCAGAAGAATCACAGGTGCTAGAACAATCAGAAGTACTAGACCTGTCAGAGGTGCTAGATCAAACAGACATACCAGAAAAAACAGATACACCAGAGGCCACCATGAGTACCCACCTAGTCTTACAAACTCCTCTAAATGAGGAGAAAATCCTCAAGAGAAACATGGAAGGGGCCACTACTTTAGAAAGAGCAACATCACAAGCCTATGTAGAGACAAACCAGGCTAAGTGATAAGGAGTGAATCCTGTCTCTGAACAGGAATATACAGAGGAGACAATAGAGGTTACAAGCACAGAAAGAGATATGAGCAGGCTTGCCACTCCATCTGGAGGTATCCTAGAACCTTCCACATCACACACTTAGATGTTGGAAAGGCAACAAAGTGTTGAGGTATCCTCTTTCTGAATTCCAACAGATAAAGACCAAGATATTAAGTAAAGATACAAAGAAATAAAGGCTAGAAATGAGAGGCTGAAAGCCCAAACCTATGCACAGTATCTGAAAATGACCCCTACCAATCAAACAAGGCTTATGTCAGCCTTTGATGTCAAAGAGGGAAAAATGCAGATGAGCTTCATCAAGCCAACCACTCAGTAGCCAAGGATAGCAACAGATTTTAAGAGGGTGGATTTTGAAGTACTAGCAAGAGTTATTCATCCCATTGACTAGATTGAGCTACACAAGCAAACGGGGGAGATGATATACTCCACCTTAATAAGGAAATCCATTGTTTCACACCAACTGCAAAACTCTCTTAACAATATATCAACCCAATATTAGTTGGAGAAAGCCCCCTCACAGGATAAAGATCATAGAATCAAGTCCTTAGAGGACTTAGTGATTGAATTGGGAAACGATCTTAAAGATGTAAAAGCTACAGAGCAACTGATCAAGAAGAAAAATGATGACATAGCTTAACTCAAGAAGTAGCTAAAGATACCTTGGCTGCATCATCCTCAGACTCAGGAAGTCCTAGAAGCACAACAAGGACATGAAGAGCTCATGGACTTGGTCCTGAAGCTAAATGATCAACTTAAGGAGATAGAGAAGGAGTTGGACACTTTAATTCAGTTGAAGCAAAGTGACATGGCCACAACTTCCAGAACTGTCATCCACATAGTATCAACAATGGTTCCATCCACACTGGCAGCATCACTAGCACCCACAGCTCTACCTGCCACAACATTGCCAATAAATGCAGAATCTACTATAGCGAAAGGTACATCAACTGAGAAAGCAACAGAATTGGTAAAAGCCATGGAAGATATGTCCATCCAGGCTACAAAGCTCAAAAAGTTAAAGGAGAAAGTGAAAAGTTTGGAAACTAACTGTAAACTTACCCAAATTCAGCAAAGAGAAGAGACAAAGAAGGCCCAAAGAATGAGTGAGAAAATCGAACTCCTGGAGAAAGTTTTGACACTGCAGAAGCCACTAGGACAGACTAAAGAGATGCTCTGGGCCAATATCATTGACTCTGTCAATGATATTTGGCCATCAATCCAAGTTATATTTGAGCAGACAGAATTAGTGAAGATAGCCACTGAAGCTATCCAGAAAGTAAGAGAAGAATTAGGAGACAAACCTGAGGATGCAAATCAACTCATCCACTTCCTAAACAACAAGAACAGATATGAGCTCCAAGAGCTTAACATAGAAGACATGACTGAAGCCATTTTGGAGATTAGAAAGGTTCTTTCCAAAAGAAACCTCATGCACAACTTAGAAGAGAAGTGCCACAACATGCAAGTAGCCATTGACAGGTTCATGGCTAAGTTTCAGATTTTAAGGGACAAAGGTCTTCCTAGTCCCATGGTCATCAATGAAAAACTCATGACCTAGTTGGACTATAGTGATAATCTCAATAAATTGGCCAAGGAACAAGCCAGCTCTTCGGCTATTAAAGCTTTGCCTACAGGCAAAGTATTATATGATACATTGAAGAACTTGTTTTTCCTAGAACATGAGGTGAAACATTTATTTCTCACCAAGCCCAATTTTGCAAAATACACAGAGTCAGATGAAATATAAAAAAGAATGGTAAAAATAAAGTTGCCTGAGGCAAAATGGTGGGAGAAAATAACAGATTTACTATGAAAAAGTTTTACAACAGAAAGTCACTACAGCAAATCTGAAGGCAGTTGGGTGAAATAGGTAAAAGACAGATCAACAGGGTCAAAGAGTAACAGAGTCAAAGAGTATCAGTGAAATATCAAAGTAAAGAAGATTCCAGCGTATAAATACCACAACTATCAACCGGCTTAAAGAGCTCAAAAATCAACAAAAACTCTAGCAACACCACAATAAAAGGGACAACAAGAAGCAGTTCTACATCTGTCTCTATCTTCATTCATGAAGATATTTTATTCCCTAGATTAAATCTCAAATTGTTATGAGATATTTTGTAATTATTTTTTGTATAAATGCTTCACATTTCGAAGTATGTAGTGTGGATTCCAAGACATTTCTATAGACTTTTTCTCTCAAATCAGAGTTCTATTGTATCAATGACTGGATTGGCTTGCTGGATCAAGGAATAAAGATCAGATATTTTACAGGATTCTTGTGTAAAGTGAAATACAAATAAGTATTCTCTCATGTTCACTGTTGTTTTTCTTATGTTTTTTCATAATCTTACTTGTTTCTCTAAAAATCAAAATGTATAACAAGGAATGATATTTCAGAAATTGCTTGAATGCACTCTGTCTTGACTGTTTTACATTCTGAATGTTTTCTCCTAAACTATCTTAGCTAGGGAATTCTTAACTGCTCCTTAGCTTCCGTAGTTTCTTCTCTGGTCTATAGCAAAGGATTCTTAATTTCCCTTTGTTCATGATCACCCTATGTTCTTCATTCCGATCCCGGTCCAAGGATTCTTAAGTGAAATTTCACCCTGGTTAGAATTACTTCAACCATTAGGCCTAAAGATTTGCATCTTGCTTTGCTAGCTTGCCCTGTGAACATTCCCTTTAATGATCTGCTCCAGTTATGCTATCCATTTATTGACTCCATAGCCCAATGGCTTTAAGACCTAGCTCTATCCATCTGCTCCAAGAATTCCACCACCCTACCTTCAATCCAAAATCAAAACCCCATGAACACTAAGAACTAGCCTAAAATCCCATAAAAACAAAGCTAAATTATAAAGAGAGAGCCATCTCTTGACTTAGGTTGGCTAGAGCCTAAGCCTAAGAGATTGGTTTGTGGTTACCTCTGATGCTTCCTTCTTTTGATAGCTTCTAGGGAAAACTTTTGAGTGATAACATAGTGGCATGATAACATAGTGGCGACCATACTGGGGATTCAAACCCTCAGTCTTAATAAACCTTTGAGAAAATTTCAAATCTTTATTTCAAGCCTCTTGAAGGGTTTATTAGAAGTTATTTAAAAAATTTCATGAAAATAAAGTAATTAGAAAAGCTCGAAATTATGGCTTCAAGGAGGACTCACTATACTAGGGCTAATCTAGATCCAAACCCTGCCCCAGTAGTGGATAATCCCAACCTGATTTCAAGAAGATCCAAAAGACAAGAAAGTTCAGTAAGTCCAACACCTTCAATCAAAGCAGATTCATGCCTTGATGAGTGGTTGTTTCTAGAAGACCTCCCCTTTGATGAGTCATTTGACCTTTCACTATTTAGAACCAGGTCTGAAAGTGTAGTTGATGACATAGTTCTAGATCCAGAGTTTATTGCAGATTTTGAAGTCTAGAAGGCAAACTAGTCAATTGATGAGTATATTCTAAATTCTCCTCAGTCATCCTTTACTATTGCTAAGATCCCTGATATTTTTGAACCAATGTCAACTACCCTTAGTTCACCATTATTCCCTTCCACCTCTGAAGTTCATTCCTCACCTCCATTTATACCTTCACTTCCCTACCAACCTATCATTACCCATCAATCACCTATTACTCCCAGTTCTCCAACAACTACTATATCATCTCCGAGTACCCCAACCCCACTTCTTAGCCCTGCCTAACTTAGAGCCATGGCAAATAGATATGCTCCTCTTGTGTTACTGGCCCCACTGGGTGCCATGCCACAAGATTACCAAAACAAAATTGTCCAATTTGATGGCATAGGACCTTATACAACACAACATCATGTAAACAAAATGACAAACTACTTTGAATTGCATGAAATTGATATTGGAGATGTTCAAATGAGACTTTTTGCTCAGACTCTAGCTGGTGATGTTAGGAAATGGTTTAGATATGTACCTGCTAATAGCATAGATATTCTAGATATATTTTATCAACAAATTTTAAATAGATGGGAAAAGAAAAATAACCCTCTGTAGATCCTTTCAGAATACGAAAACATCAGAAGAGGACCAAATGAAAAAGTCCATAATTACTGTACTAGATTTAACAATATATATAATGCAATACCAGTCAATCTTAGACCCCCACCTAACTTAGCACTAATAAATTTTCCTGATGGGTTTCATACTGATATGGCCTTCCAACTCAGAGAGAGAAATCCTCCAACTTTAGAAGACATGCAGAGTGTAGTAGTTAGTGTAGAAGCCAACTTGCTAGCAAAAGAGCTAGGGTTAGGAATGAAAGGAGAGGATCTGTGAAAGATGAAGCCTCACCCTCTAACCTTAAAATAGATGTTCGGGCCAAGAGTATGGAAAAGCTTATGGATAGGATAGATAATATGGAGAGGAAGCATCAATGGGATAATCAACAGGCACCTCCAGTGAGAAATCCAAACTTTAGAAAGAATCAGAATCAAAATACTAGAAAGAATGGACATAACCAGAATATTAGGCCTCCCTTTCAGGAAAACTATGCTAAAACATCCCATTCAGATGACCCTGAAAAAAACACACACATTAACTTGATGGGATTGGATGATGAGGAAACTGTCTTCTTGACCCAAGATGAGTAAGAACTGCATATGCTGCAGAAATTGTAGACCCAATCTGGAGAATCATTTGATTATAAGAAAGGATATGATTATGCTATCTTTGAAGTACACAAACAATACAACTTAAGGAGTAAAAATAATTCTGACACTCTTGACCAGACCAAGAAAATAGTGCCAAATCTACCTAAGAAAATCAAATCAGCTCCAGTTACTAAAACTCTCCAAATTCTCCCTAGACCAAATCAGAACCCTCCTGGCCCCACCATTGTAGATATAACCCATGACCAACCCCCTAATGATCAACCATCCACTTCAATCCCCTCCAAGGAGACAGTGGAGAAATATCCAAACACCATATTAGAAAATCCACAGAAAAAGACCTCAAATGCAGAAAAAGAAGAGAAACTTACTCCAATTCCTACTATAAAAATTCCAAGTCCTCAAACAGAAAAATCCCCTTTTCCTTTCAATTTGGGAGCAGAGGTAGCTAAACTAAAAATTTTAGTTCCCTTAATAGAGCTGATTAAAAGTGAAACCTATAAGTCTCAAATAAACAAAACCTTAAACTTTATTGAGAATGAGGACTCTGTCAAGTTGTTTGATGATCAACCAGAACTTATATTTGGTCCTGATGTTAATGGCAAACCACTAGAAGGAGGGATACAACCCTTTTATATTAGCCTTAGCATTCATGATAAAATCTTACACAATGCAATGTTAGATTCAGGGGCCTCACACAACTTAATGCCCAAATCAGTTATGGAAAAATTAAACTTAGACATTACTAGACCTTACAAGGACTTATTTTCATTTGAATCAAGTCAAGTAAAGTGTCTAGGGTTAATCAAGGACCTGTGTGTTTCCTTAGTACAATATCCTGCTAAGAGCATTCTCATGGATATAGTAGTCGCTAACATCCCACCTAAATATGGCATGCTATTGTCTAGATCATGGGGGGCTAAACTCCAAGGATCTTTACAACTTGACATGTCATATGCCACAATCTCAGTCTTTGGACAACCTAAAAAGCTGTACAGAGAGACCCTAATGAAATTTGTGGTGAGTAGTTGGGATAGGCCTCAAAACTTTCCTATCTACTCCCTACATTCGGACATTGATTCTTTTATTTTGTATAATGCTGAACAAACACAACAAACCACTTCAAACAATATTATTTCAGAACCAAAAGAAATTGCAGTTACAGCTAAAAAAGAAATTGTCCAAACTCAAGAGATTTCCAATAAACAAGATAATCAAAACACAACAAACAACGAAAATTTTCTTCCCCTTGACAGTGAAAATTATGAACATGAGATATTATGGCACCTTGAATTTGATGGATCAGTGAATAAGTTAGGAGCAGGAGTAGGAGTGTGGATATATAATCTGGAGAATGATCACTCAGAGGGCCATGCTTACAGATTGAATTTCAAATGCACTAACAACATGGCTGAGTATGAAGCACTTCTTTTAGGTCTTAAATTAGTTAGGAAGCTAAGAGTTATAAGAGTTTCTGTTATGAAAGACTCTGAGTTAGTTACAAAACAAATCAAGGCTATATATATGACCAAAGACCCTAGATTAAGTTGTTACAGAGGAACCATTATAGAAATACTAAACACTTTCCTAGAAACCAAGGTTGCTGTAATTCCTAGGAAGCATAATATGCAGGCTCATAGTTTAGCAATGTTTGCCAGCACTTGTAAGTTACCATTTCAACCTAACCATCAGTACACTGCTGAGGTCAGGCACAGACCTGCTATCCCAGATAACTTGAAAAACTGGCAAGTATTTTCTAATGACAAACAGATAAACAATTTTTTAACCTTAGAGGAAGAATTTGTAAATAGTAATATAGATACTAACATAACATTAGATCCTAATTTTAAAGATGAAATAGAAATTAATGAAATACAAAACGAAAAGATAGATAGATTTCATTCCACCAAATTTACAAAATTAGATGTAGAAAACCTAAAGCAAGTTGAAATCGATGAGATAATTAACGAAGACTCTGAAATCATTAGTCTCAAAGACAACTTTTTTCCCAAAGGATTCACCCCTTTGGAAGGCTTGTTTGATTTAAATAATGTCCCTAGAAAACCAAAGATGGAACCCTTAAAATATGATATTGAGGAGTGTAATATAGGCACTAAGGAAAATCCAAAATTGATCAAACTTTCAAAGTCCTTACCTCCTATCGAAAAAGTGAAATACCTTGAATTATTAAAGGAATTCCAAGATGTCTTTGCTTGGAGTTATGAGGACCTAAAGTCCTATGACACCAACATCATACAACACACTATCCCCATAAAAGAAAACCAGAAACCTTTCAGGCAGAAACTTAGGAGGATCAATCCCATCCTATTACCTTCTATTGAAAAGGAAATCCGAAAAATGTATGAGGCCAAGATAATAACACCAATCAGATTCTCTGATTGGGTTTCAAATTTAGTGCCAACAAGGAAGAAAATTGGTGAGATCAGACTTTGTGTTGATCTCAGGAATCTTAATAAAGTTTCACTCAAAGACAATTACCCTCTCCCTAAAATGGATCATATCTTACAAAGGGTAGTAGGGTCAACCAGAATCTCATTATTGGATGGGTTTTCTGGTTACAATCAGATTTTAGTTCACCTAGACGACCAGGCTAAAACTGCGTTTACTACTCCTTGGGGCACATTCATGTATGTGAAGATGCCTTTTGGATTAAAGAATGTAGGGGCTACTTTCCAAAGAGCCATGGACATAGCTTTTGCTAAGGAAATTCATGACTTCCTAGTAATATATTTAGATGACATCACTGTATTCTCAAAATCTGATAAACAACACTTAGATCATCTAAGGCAGGTTTTCATCAAATGCAGGAAGTATGGAATTTCTTTGAATCCAAAAAAATCTTTATTTGGGTTAGAAGAGGGAAAGTTATTAGGCCATATAATCTCAAAAGATGGTATCCAAATAGATCCTACAAGAATTGAAGCCATCTTACAGATACAACATCCTAGGAGCATTAGGGTATTACAAGCCCTTTTAGGAAAAATCAACTTTCTTTGGAGATTTATTTCTAACTTAGCAGAATTAATTAGATCATTAAACAATATTTTGAAAAAAGATTCGACCATAAAGTGGACCGTTTTTTTTTTTCTAGGTTAAGACTAAACTAAGTACCCACGGGGAATTGAACCAGTGACCTATCGCAAGGAGTGCCTTAACAACGCACCCATTCACCGTTAATCCAAAGCCCCGTGGGCGACCATAAAGTGGACCGTTGAGGCTAAGAAATCCTTTGAATATATTAAGCTAGCCTTAACAAAAACACTAGTTTTGATCAGTCCAAAGTTTGATAGAGATTTCATTATATTTTCCTTTGCCTCAGAACACACAATTGCTGCAGTCCTACTGCAGAAGAATGATCAGGGTTATGAACAACCTATTGCCTTTTTTAGCAAAGCCCTGAGAGATGCCCCTTAAAATACAATATAATGGAAAAGTAAGCCTTTGCTTTGGTCAAAGCTATCAAAGATTTTAGAGTTTACATTTTATATTCTCATATAATAGCCTATGTCCCTAATTCAGTAGTCAAGGATATCCTAACTCAGGATGGTCCATATGGAAAGAGAGGGAAATGGATCGCTACTATATTAGAATATGACCTAGAAATCAAACCAACAAAGTTAATCAAAGGCCAAGGTTTAGCCAAGCTCATGGTTGAATCGAACTGTTAGGCCTTAGATATTAATTTTATTGTAGAAATGGATAATGAAGAGGAGATGGCGACTCCACCAATCAGCCAGGCCTTTATTGAATCACCATGGTATGTTGACATCATATATGTTTTACAAAATCTACAAGCTCCTCTTGAATTATCCAGGACCAAAAGCAGATTTTTAAAAATGAAATCCTTAAAATTTTGCATAATTGACAATGCTTTGTTTTGGAGGAATCATGAAGGTATCCTTCTTAACTGTTTATTGAAAGAATAATCTGACAAGGTGTTACAAGAGTTTCATGCAGGTGACTGTGGAGGACATCTTTACTGGAAAACCATTGTTGAAAAGATTCTTAGAGCCGGTTTCTATTGGCCTACTTTGTTTTCTGATGTAAAGAAATTTGTAACCTCATGTCATAAATGTCAGATTTTTGAAGGAAAGAAAAAGCTTCTACCCCTGCCCCTAAAACCAATCTCTGTTGAAGCACCTTTTCTGCAATGGGGTCTTGACTTCATTGGTGAAATTCACCCACCTTCCTCTACCCAACACAGGTGGATCCTCACTGCTATAGTCTATTTCACAAAATGGATAGAAGCCATACCATCAAGGAAAGCCACTGACACCATTATAATAATCTTCCTTGAGGCCAACATCCTATCAAGATTCGGGTGCCCAACCAAAATCATCACTGATAATGCAGCATCTTTCAAATCTAGAAGGATGATTGATTTCTGTAATGAGTATCATATAACCCTGGGCCACTCCACAACTTATTACCCTCAAGGAAATGGACTAGTAGAGTCCTCAAACAAAAGTCTGGTAAATATCATCAAAAAATTGTTAGAGGATAACAAGAAAACATGGAACAAAAAGCTAGTAAATGCCTTATGGGTAGACAGGCTAACCACAAAGAAATCCATTGGTACTAGTCCTTATCAATTAGTTTATGGAATGGAAGTTGTTTTCCCATCTTCTTTGGGAACACCAGTGATGAAGTTTCTCCAAGAGTTGCAGGTTGAACCAAATGACATACAAAGAAGAATCAACCAAACAATTCACTTATAGCAAACTAGGGAAGAAGAGTATATCAGATCTCAAGTTGTGCAGGAAAGGATCAAGAAGACTTTTGATAAAAGGACTAAGGAAGAATGTTTTTACCTAGGGGACAAAGTTATAAAATGGGATTCAAGGAGAGAAGATAAAGGTAAACATGGGAAATTTTATTTCCTATGGAAAGGCCCATATATAATTTATTCTTTCAGAGGTAATAATGCTTTCTTCCTCAGAGAAATGGATGGTACAAAAGAAGAAGGAGGACCAGTTAATGGTCAAATGCTCAAACACTATATTGAACCTAATTACTGATTTCACTGATCATTTGTACATACTTTACTTTCAAAAAGTCTAGAGTTGATTGGAGGGTGATTTTTGAAGTTGAAGCCCAAAGATAAGGCCCTAAGCTTCAAAAGTTTTACCGTCATAAATAGTAATAATGCAGAAACATGAAAAGGAAAATTTGCAGGGTAACATCTCAGCAATTCAAAAGGCCATTGGTCTACAAAGTTCTTGACATTTCACCAGGAAATGCCATCCCCAAGTGGAGCCACCGTTAGGTTCCTGTACCAATAGGAGTCATAATTTTTGAATGATTGAGATTGAAACTTGTAATATGTACATACCTTTGCTTTCTGCAAATGTTTTCCATATTGAAGAATAAAAAAATGTAAAGAGGGTATGTCCTAAAAGAATAATCAAAGGACAAAAAGAATAAGAAAAGGTCCAAAAAGTGAAAAATATGAACCCCAAAAAAAAGAAGGAAAAAGAGCATGAAAGTGAGCAAGCCAAAATGCCACTACTATTTACTTTTATGCATAATAATGATTGTGTGTAGCTTGTTATTCCTGCCACAATCCATGGTAATCAAACTATTTAATCTTGATTATGCCGTGCTTTAAATTTCATGTTGATAGTTAGAGAATAAAATCTGACCAAACTGTTTAACCTTGGCAGATAATTACATAGGTAGAGTAAATAAAAGGAGCTCAATTGTTTAAGCTGAGCCCTTGGATGTAATAAGGTTAGATTTAGTTAGTTTACTATTGTAAAGAAAAATAAAAATATTTGATAAGGGTTTGCTAGCTCAAATGCACCCTAATAAAGAGAAGTAAAAATAGTAGGACGAGTAGATGGGTAAGTAGAAGAAAGGTTGCAGAAGTATGATGATTGATTAGACAAAAAGTATATTTATCATTCTCATTATAAAAGTTCCAGATATGAATGAACAATCAAGCATGCAAATGATTCACAAAGTCAATTAATTAACTTCCTCCATTTATTTCACCCCTTTACTTTACTAATTTCCCATAAATAAAGTTCAAAGTACTTAAACCCTTAAGTCAAAGAGGCTTAGAGCATTTCTCTGACTTTTGGAGGGACCAGACCCTCGGCTCAATGACTTATGGATGTTAAGTACTAAATTCCCCTCATAAAAGTTCATCCCCCCCTTCAGTTCATTCATTTTCCTAAATAATGTTCCTTTCCTAAGGATAAAACACTTTTTCCTAGGAAAAGCATTTCCCCCCCCCACATAAAGCATTTTCATATCAAAAACCCACCAAAACACATTAGCCTAAGTTATAATGCATATATGTGAAAAAAATTTGAAATGTGAAAAATCATTTACTTAGGGTATTGTGCCCCTTTCCGCTCATTTTATTAATTACTAATTTTATTTATTAAATCTCGATAAAAACCCATTTCCCTGTATATATTTAACTCCTACATATAAATTAACCCTACCCTTAGTTTAAATATAAATTATAATTTCACCCAAACACCAAAACCCACTAAGTAATCAATCTGCGATTAAGTTAGGTAAAAACCCAATTAATCCCTCCGATAATGACCCCGACGCCTTAACCCTACCTTAATCCGTCATTAACTCAAATACCGCCACACTTAATTACTCACCGCACCCCCCCGTTAGCCTTCGTGTAGCTTCCCCGCCCGATCACCATGCGATCATTTTCTTTCTCATATGATGACCCTTATCCATATCGGGCGGACCCGATGTTCGAACAATACCCAACCAATAAAGCTGTTTTCTACTGGGCCCACGATGCTACATGTTGTTCGACGTATGGAATCGGGCGGCCTCCCCCCAATACCACCGAGCACCCAAAAGCGGTGCGATGGAAACCATTTACCACTCGCTCGCTATGTGAAAAAATGACCACTGTTCACTCGTACTCGCCAAAAATTGACTTTCACGCATAAAGCCAAAAAGCCCCAAATCATTTGTTTTTATCGTTTTTTCAATTGTAAACCTCCATGCACGCACCTGCGAACATCAAAGCTGTCAACCTATGTCCAATTGCACCCTAAAGACGCCACAAAGCACCCAGTTTGCTTTCCAGCCTACTTAGAGCCTTTTCGACCATTCGCAGTTGCCAGTCACCCTGTTCAGAGCCAGTTCTCCTCAATTCCAGGTATTTAAGCCATAATTCACTGGAAAACCCTATCAATTTTAGAACCAGTTACTGAGTTTTCTTAGTTAAGGTAAAAAATTAATTAAAGAAACTCTAGAAACTCAAACCTACTTCGTACTGAACCACCAGCGTCCTAAAAGATTGAAAATCACCTCCTCCATACTCAAATCCACAAGAACTGAGAATCGCTGCCCCAATTTCCATGGATGTTAGACCTATTTACACTCCTCATCTGGACCTAAACCACCTCCCCCTGGCTGATAGGGATTTCCAGATAAAGGACACCATTATCCATGAATCCCTGCTCAAAGTATATTGCCAAAGTAGGGATAGATACTTGAACCAGGCTGATGAAATTGGACTATGGGAGTCCAATTTGCCTAAGTACCAGTTCCCCAGAGTCCACATTTTCCCAGAAATTGTACATTATTGCCATGCCAACTATGTCCCCAGCCAAAGAGTAGTCGTCTCCCCTAACCAGGCCATACTTTTCACTATCACTATTGAATCTATAAACGAGATGCTACAACTCCAGCCTGGCCAAAAATTGACTCCCCTCTCCATTGGAGACTTGTTGGACTTATATCCCAAACTCAACCCTGCAAGATTGGCTCAAATAATCCAAACCTTCATCGTAGAAGAGAAGTATACCCCCAAAGACCCCCTTCCATATGTAGCAGCTTTATTTTCTCCATGGGGCAGAAGTATTGTGGATATGATATCTAGAGTCCCGGGTTATACCACTAGTGAATATATTGATAATATTATTTCAGCCTTCATGTCCATATACACTCCAGGACAACCTCTTGCTGTCATATATGACTATGCTCAGTTCATAGCTGACAGGATGCATGAACAGTTCCTTAGAATGAGTAATGAGAGAGTTTTTAAGTACTCCTCTATTTTTTATCACCTTTTTCTATACTACCAAGCATATAATTTCCCCTTTACTCTCCAGAAGCTTGACACCAAGGACCAACCAAGATCAGTTATCTTCTAGACCCCATTGATTCATCAACACCCCTCCCCCTATTTATACAATGAATTCATTGATTCCTTTGTCCACCCTGTGATGACCATGCTCACTGGAACCCCTCCACCAAGAATCAGTCCTGAAATGAGGAGAGTCATTCATCTAAACATCAATCATCAGGTAGAAGATTGGTATCTGTACCAAAACCACACTAAAATCAGGATTTATGGCTATGAGTTGGCCCCATACAAACTACCTAAATACCTCCCAATGAGGTTATTTTCCTTGGAGTACTACAGGAAAATAATAAATTCAAATGAGGTAAACTTTGTTAAAGCCAAAAAGAAATCCTAGCTCAAAATCAAAGACCAATTGGGTCCCTTTATTTGTAATAGCAGAGAAGCTGGAAAGGAGGCAGACCTAATCCTTCAGAGATTAAAACTGAAACAAAGCTTCATATGGAGATATGATCCCTTGGACTTCATCTGCAAAAGAAGGTAGAAGAACAAGATGGCCCCCTATATCCATCACCGCATCCCTGAGATAGAAAAGTATGCCAACCAATTGCAATGGGTGGAAAACACTTTAGAGGACAGGGATAATGCAGAAGTTGTTGTGGAAAACACATTAATTGACCTAGAGAAACAACTTGATGAGGATTCTTTCCTGCAGGTGCCAGAAGAATCACAGATACTAGAAGAATCACAGGTTCCAGAACAATCAGAAGTACCAGACCTGTCAGAGGTGCCAGATCAAACAGACATACCAGAGAAAACAGATAGACCAGAGGCCACCATGAGTACCCCCCTAGTTTTACAGACTCCTCTAAATGAGGAGAAAAGCCTTAAGAGAAACAGGGAAGGGGCCACTACTTCAGAAAGAGCAACATCACAAGCCTATGCAGAGACAAGCTAGGCTAAGAGACAAAGAGTGAATCCTGTCTCTGAACAGGAATATACAGAGGAGACAACTGAGGTTACAAGCACAGAAAGAGATATGAGCAGGCTTGCCACTCCATCTGGAGGCATCCTAGAACCTTCCACATCACACACTCAGATGTTGGAAAGGCAACAAAGTGTTGAGGTATCCTCTTTTAGAATGCCAGCAGATAAAGACCAAGATATTAAGGAAAGATACAAAGAAATAAAGGCTAGAAATGAGAGGCTGAAAGCCCAAACCTATGCACAGTATCTGAAAATGACCCCTACCAATCAAACAAGGCTTATGTCAACCTTTGATGTCAAAGATTGGAAAATGTAGATGACCTTCATCAAGCCAACCACTCAGCAGCCAAGGATAGCAACAGATTTTAAGAGGGTGGATTTTGAAGTACTGGCAAGGGATATTCATCCCATTGAACAGATTGAGCTACACAAGCAAACGAGGGAGATGATATCCTCCACCTTAACAGGGAAAGCCATTGCTTCCCACCAACTACAAAACTCTCTTAACAATATATTGGCCCAAGTTCGGTTGGAGAAAGCCTCCTCATAGGATAAAGATAATAGAATCAAGTCCTTAGAGGACTTAGTGATTGAATTGGGACACGATCCCAAAGACGTAAAAGATGCAAAGCAACTGATCAAGAAGAAAAATGATGACATAACTGCACTCAAGAATCAGCTAAAGATACCCCAGCTACATCATCCTCAGACTCAAGAAGTCCTAGAAGCACAACAAGGACATGAAGAGCTCATCTACTTGGTCTTGAAGCTAAATGATCAACTTAAGGAGATAGAGAAGGAGTTGGACACTTTAATTTAGTCGAAGCAAAGTGACATTGCCACAACTTCCAGAACTATCATCCCAACAGTATCAACAATAGTTCCATCCACACTGGCAACATCACTAGCACCCATAACTCCACCTGCCACAACATTGCTAGTAAATATAGAATCTACTACAGCAACAAGTACATAAACTGAGAAAGCAACAGAACTGGTAAAAGCCATGGAAGATATGCCCATCCAGGCTACAGAGCTCAAAAAGTTAAAGGAGAAAGTGTCAAGTTTGGAAACTGACTGTAAACTTTCCCAAATTAAGCAAAGAGAAGAGACACAGAAGGCGCAAAGAATGAGTGAGAAAATCAAAGTCATGGAGAAAGATTTGACACTGAAAAAGCCACTAGGATAGACTAAAGAGATGCTCTGGGTGAATATCATTGACTCTATCAATGATATTTGGCCATCAATCCAAGTTATATTTGAGCAGACAAAATTAGTAAAGATAACCACTGAAGCTATCCAGAAAGTAAGGGAAGAATTAAGAGACAAACCTAAGGATGTAAATCGGCTCATCCACTTCCTAAACAGCAAGAACAGATATGAGCTCCAAGAGCTTAGCATAGAAGACATGACTGAAGCCATTCTGGAGATTATAAAGGTTCTTTCCAAAAGAAACCTAATGCAAAAATTAGAAGAGAAGTGTCACAACATGCAAGTAGGCATTGGCAGGTTCATGGCTAAGTTTCAGATTTTAAGAGACAAAGGTCTTCCCAGTCCCATGGTCATCAATGACAAACTCATGACCCAGTTGGACTATAGTGATAGACTCAGGAAATTGGCCAAGGAACAAGCTAGCTCTTCGACTATTAAAGCTTTTCCTACAGGCAAAGTATTATATGATACATTGGAGAACCTGTTTTTCCTAGAACATGAGGTGAAACATTTGTTTCTCACCAAGCCCAATTTTGCAAAATACACAGAGGTAGATGAAATCTACAGAAGAATGGTAAAAATAAAGTTGCCTGAGGTAGAATGGTGGGAGAAAATGACAGATTTACTATGAAAAAGTTTTACATCATAAAGTTACTATAGTAAATTTGAAGGCAGCTAGGTGAAACAGGTAAAAGACATATTAGCAGGGTCAAAGAGTAACAGAGTCAAAGAGTATCAGTGAAAGATCAAAGTAAAGAAGATTCCAGCGTAGAAATACCACAACTATCAGCCAGCTTAAAGAGCTCAAAACTCAATAGAAACAACCAGCAACACCACAATAAAAGGGACAGCAAGAAGCAGTTCTACATCTGTCTCTATCTTCATGCATGAAGATATTTTATTCCCTAGATTAAATCTCAAATTGTTATGAGATATTTTGTAATTATTTTTTGTATAAATGCTTCACATTTCGAAGTATGTAGTGTGGATTCCAAGAAATTTCTATAGACTTTTTTTCTCAAATTAGAGTTCTATTGTATCACTGATTGGATTGGCTTGCTGGATTAAGGAATAAATATTAGATATTTTACAGGATTCTTGTGTAAAGAGAAATACAAATAAGTATTCTCTCATGTTCACTGTTGTTTTTCTTATGTTTTTTCATAATCTTACTTGTTTATCTAAAAATCGAAATGTATAACAAGGAATGATATTTCAGAAATTGCTTGAATGCACTCTATCTTGACTGTTTTACATTCTAAATGTTTTCTACTAAACTATCTTAGCTAGGGAATTCTTAACTGCTCCTTAGCTTCCACAGTTTCTTCTCTGGTCTATAGCAAAGGATTCTTAATTGCCCTTTGTTTATGATCACCCTCTGTTCTTCATTCTGATCCCAGTCCAAGGATTCTTAAGTGCCCTTTCACCCTGGTTAGAATTACTTGACCCATTCAGGCTAAAGATTTGCATCTTGCTTTGCTAGCCTGCCTTGTGAACATTCCATTTAATGATCTAGTTTAGTTATGCTATCCATTTATTGACTCCATAGCCCAATGGCTTGAAGACCTAGCTCTATCCATCTGCTCCAAGAATTCCACCACCCTACCTTCAATCCAAAATCAAAACCCCATGAACACTAAGAACTAGCCTAAAATACCATAAAAACAAAGCTAAATTATAAAGAGAGAGCCCTCTCCAGACTTAGGTTAGATAGAGCCTAAGATTAAAAAATTGGTTTGTGGTTACCTCGGATGCTTCCTTATTTTGATAATTTCTAGGGAAAGCTTCTAAGTGATAACACCTTTGATATTCTTCTAATCTTCCTACCATATATTTGGTTTTCCTTTCAAACTATAGGTGGCCAATTTTACTTTCATGTTTTCAAAATAATCATGGATTCTGAAGGATTTCTTCATGGCAAGCAACCATGGTTATGCATCTTCAAATTTATTCATTCTCTCCATCAAATGTGGATGGCATGGCCTTCTTAAGTCCTTCATGCATATAATCTCTTTCTCTCTTTCTCTAATGATGGCGATGAGAATAGGGATGATATCAACTTATAGCAAATATAGATTTTCTACTAGAGTGATGTCCATGAATGTTGGTTTTTCTTTCTAGGGTGCTCAATGGTGCATCTTCTCTCACAGTATCCTAAATTTCCCTTTTTTTCCTCTTCTTGGACATACCAGCATCTACCCCATTTATTCTCTTCTAACCCCAAGGAGTTTTTCCTGTCTCTATGACTAGTCCCCAACTCATGCTACCTTTGTATTTGTAATTCTAAGAGGCCTTTTAGTATGACTCCATTAACCTCAACTTGCCTCTCCTAGGCCTTTTTCAACTATACCAGCCCCTGGTTGATTTTCCATGTAAATAAAATAAGGCCAAGGTCACGGGACACGTATTCCAAGCTAAATATTGGGAAAAACATAGTGAGGGGTATCACTAGTGATTAATAATGGCTATGGAAATTGGAAAAGGAATTGGTAAAGGCAAAGTGGCAATAATTGGCATTTTATTTACGAAATAAAGGAAAATAGGAGAAAAAGAAGGTGAAGAGACATAGATTTGCATGAGAGGGAAATTGAAGGAAAATGAAGAAAATAGAGGCCTCAATGATAAAAATTCTTCTTAGGATTAGTTCACAGCTTTCACTGGTTTACATTTTGTCAACTCTGTTTTTGAGTTATCTTCTATTTGTTAGAAAATGATATATTATAGAGCAATGGAACACATAAAATATTGCAGAAATATAAACACAAAAAATGCATAAAACAAGGGAGACACAGATATACGTGGTTCATCCAATTTGGGTGACGTCCATAGAGAAACAATTAGTCCTTCCTTTTATATTATGCAACAAACTAAAGAGATACAACCTACAACAGATTTGGTGTAATTCCCTCTTCACTCTCACACAATCTCCTCTCTCTTTCTCACTCAGAATACTGATCTACATAGATGCAATACAATTCCCTCATATATAGAAAGAGGGGTTTCCTTCTAGGGAAAAAAAACCCTAAATTAAACATAACATTTATCGTTCGATCTACGCCTAATGAACGACCCAGATTGACTACGAAATTACAACATTTTACAAGGCAATTTTACAACATTTTACAAGGTAGTTGCCCCCACCTGGACCCCCCCTATGGCGTATATTTTACGGGGGGCATTGCTGTTATGAAACCAGCTCACAAAAAGATAGAAAAGATAGATGAATGCCTTAGAAATAAGCCTCTTCGAGGGGGCAACCTCCTTTACGTTACACAAATGAACAATTCTTAGATGATTCAAATGACAAAACCTCCTTTCTATATATAAGAGTCTAAGGGGTCACAATATAACCAAGCCGACTTAACAATAATAATATAAAGGCACAAAAATAACAATAGAGGGATTCTATGGGGCACAATAATAACAATATGGGGACAATAGGGGCACAACATAATAATAAGGGATACAATGAGAATAGTAATGGGGGAATCACTAATATTATAGGGACCTAACATGCCCCTCCCCTTCAAAAAAGTGTTTTCCTCAACGCTTGAGTAGTTCTGGATGCTTTTGTATAAAATTCTCATCCTCCCATGTGGAATCTTCAGTGGCTAAGTTTTTCCACTTGATGAGATATTCCGAAATTGGTCGATTTCGTAGTTGTCAAGTTCTTGTTTCTGTGACTGCTTCCGGTTCCAATATAATTTTTCCTTCCTTGTCAAGTTCTGGCAATATTGTTTGAACTAGGAGCTTGTCGCCTATAACCTTCTTTAAACATGAAACATGGAAAATTGGGTGCACTCGAGAAGCTGCAGGAAGCTCCAATTTGTATGCCATAGTACCAATCTTTTGTAACACCTTGTACGGACCATAATACTTTGGTGATAATCTATTATCCTTCTTAGCTTGCTTGAGGGACATTTGTTCATATGGTTGTAGCCGTAGGAATACCCAGTCACCTACATCAAAACTTCTTTCGCTGCGATGTTGATCTGCCTGCTGTTTCATTCCATTCTACGCCAACATGAGGTTATCCTTTAAGAGTTGGAGAACTTGTTGTTGATGCTCGATGTGATTCTCCATTGCTTGAACCTTAGAATTTTCTCTTAAATATGATGTGATGGATGGTGGATGATATCCATAAAGTGCCATAAATGGGGTCATTTTTGCTGCAGTATGGAAGGAAGTGTTATACCACCATTCAGCCAGAGGCAACCATTTGAACCATTTTGTCTGTTTATCAGATACAAAGCAACGAAGATATCCTTCCAAACATTTGTTTACTATCTTAGTTTGCCCATCAGATTGAGGATGATAAGATGAGCTATGAGCTAACTGAGTAGCGAGACAAGAAAATAATTCTATCCAAAAATTTCCAGTGAAAATGGGATCTTTGTCGCTTACAATAATATTTGGATTTCCATGTAGCTTTTGAATTGTTTCCATAAATGTAGTAGAAACTTTACTAGCTTTAAATGGATGTGATAATGCACAAAAGTGTGCATACTTGGTAAGTTTGTCAACTACCACCATGATGACACTCTTTCCTTCGGACTCTGGTAAACCTGTGATAAAATCCATTGAAACCTCCTCCCAATGTTGGATTGGAATGGATAAAGGTTGTAATAGACCTGGGGTCTTAATTGTTTCAACTTTATTTTGTTGGCAAACCAAACATTCCGCCACAAAATTTTGAATATCCGATTTAAGGCCATCCCAAAAAAAATCCTTCTTAACCCTGTGGTAAGTTTTTAAAAATCTTCAGTGCCCTCCTAAGGGAGAAGTGTGCAATTCCATAAGAATCTTTTGTTTCAGTTGGGAATTCTTACATAGGTATAAGCGATCTTTGTACCATAATGAATCATTTTTCCAACTAAATGTATTAGATGTACTGGAATCTTGTTGTAACTTTTGAATGAGTGCCTACACTTCTTCATCATTATTCCATTCCTCCCTTGCTTCATTTATCCAATCTGGTTGGATAATAGAAATGGCGCACAACAATGCTTCCACATCCTCATCCTTTCTTGAGAGTACATTTGCCACAACATTTTGCTGCCCTTTTTTGTAGATGATTTCAAAGTCATAACCCGACATCTTTGTGACCCATCTTTTTTGCTCTTCAGAGGATAATCTTTGTTCTAAAATGTATTTAAGACTATCATGATCTGTTTTTACCTTGAAGTGTCTTCCCATTAGGTAGGGTTGCCATTTCTTAAGTGCATGTAGTATTGCCAACATTTCCTTCTCATAAATAGCTTTGTGTAAATAATTTCCCTTGATTGGATGACTTTCGAAAGCAATGGGTCTTTGATATTGCATTAAAACGACATCAATTCCATTTCTTGAAGCATCACATTCCACAATAAAGGTTTTTGCGAAGTCCGGCGTAGCTAAGATCGGTGCTTGGCACATTGCCTCTTTAAGATGTTCGAAGGAATTTGTTGCTTCTGGAGTCCATGAAAATGCATATTTCTTCAATAATGTTGTTAGAGGTGCTGCTATTCTCCCATAATTCTTAACAAACTTGTGATAATACCCTATCAACCTGAGAAATCCTCGCAGATGCTTTATGGATGTGGGATTTTCCATTCCATAATGGCTTTAATTTTGCTAGGGTTTACCTTAACACCTTCATGAGATACAATATGACCTAGATATTCCACCTCTTGTACTCCAAAGAAACATTTGGAGCTTTTTGCATATAATTGTTTCTCTTGCAATAGTTTGGGCACCCTGTCAACATGTTCAACATGATTCTTCCAAGACTTGTTGTAGATTAGTATATCATCAAAAAATACTAACAAAAATTTTCTAAGGAAGGGTTTGAAAATGGAATTCATCAAACCTTGAAATGTATAAGGTGCATTAGTAAGGTCAAAAGGCATGAACAAAAATTCATAATGACCCTCATGAGTTCTAAATGCTGTTTTCGGAATGTCTTCAGTCTTCATTTTGATTTGATGATATCTTGAATGAAGATCCAACTTGGTGAAGTAAATTGATCCATGCAATTCATCCAATAATTCATCAATGACAGGAATGGGAAATTTATCTTTAATAGTTAGCTTGTTGAGCTCCCTATAATCCAGACACATGCGCCATGATCCATCCTTCTTGTGCACCAATACTATTGGAGCAGAGAAATAACTTTGACTAGGTTGAATTATACTAGCCTCTAGCATTTCTGCAACCATACGTTCAATTTCACTCTTTTGGGCATAGGGATATCTGTATGGCTTGATGTTTGGAATGTAATTCGTGAGTATGTAAAAACCCTAACTTCCTCATATCATATCTCTGCAAATATAGTGAGACAAGCTCAGAAATTCGGATCCAAAGTTCAAAATGATTTCGGATCAAATGGGTTTTTTTTGTAGCTTCTGAAATGTCACAGAAAAAAAGTTAGAGCGAAAATGCCATGATGGCCTATTTGGAGCAGCAAAACCCTAGAATCCAAAGCTTTGATACCAAATGTTATGAAACTAGCTCACAAAAAGATAGAAAAGATAGATCAACGCCTTAGAAATAAGCCTCTTCGAGGGGCCAACCTCCTTTACATTACACAAATGAACAATTCTTAGATGATTCAAATGACAAAACCTCCTTTCTATATATAGGAGTCTAAGGGGTCACAGTATAACCAAGCCGACCTAACAATAATAATATAAAGGCACAAAAATAACAATAGAGGGATTCTATGGGGCACAATAATAATAATATGGGGACAATAGGGGCACAACAATAATAATAAGGGATACAACGACAATAGTAATGGGGGAATCACTAATATTATAGGGACATAACAGTTGCCGCCCCATTACGAACTGGGGTCCAATGCGACGATACCTTTGAATAGAGAAGATAATCAGGCTCCACACCCAACACTATTCTCTCATTCTCTCACACACTTGCACACTTAGAGAATTATTGGAGCATGCTTGGAGCAGGAAAGCATAGGGGAAACAAGTGGATCAACAACTACAACTAGTTTTCTTTGTAGGTAACAAGTTGCATGTGTGATTTCCTTACTGATTTATAGATGCATGGTATATGCATGTGATTTTCTGGTTATGTGTTGTCATTGGCATGGATACTTGCCTAGGTTGACAATGGTTTTAGCCTTGTCTTTCCATTTCCTAGATAACCATGGTGTTGAGGGTTTTTTCCACTTGATTTTTTTTCTGGTTGGTGTTCATGTTCCTTATGGTTTTGGGTTGGAACAAACACTCTAAAAGCCCTGGAACAACTTGGGTTGAGTTACTAGTCCTGGAGCCTAGGTTGGGAAAAATTCTCTAGAGCCCTTGGTGGGTTGATTTGCTAGTCCCTGGAGCCGGGTTAGATAAATTCTCAGGAGCCTTGCAAGGTTATGGGTTGAGTTACTAGTTCCTGGAGCCCGAGACAACTTGGGTAGAGATCGATTTGGTTGGTGTTAGTGATGTTCGGTTGTAGAGGTGGAATCACTATGGTCAAGGGTTGAGGTGGTTTCACTTCTAGAAGCCTTGATTTGATTTTGTCTTGGTCTGTTCCATGAGATCCCACATTCATGCTTGGAATATGGCACACAGGTGATTGACTGAAAGAGAGATTTAGTTAAGCCCAATCTATGGTCGGGTGGTATTTGGAAGTCCTTGACTTGGTTGGTATTTTCATATATTAATAAGAGTTATTCTCCTATTATGATTCATGTAGACTTGTAATGATTGTATTGGTGATATTATAACTAAGTTTCCATGATTCTTATGCTGGTTATTTTCTGGTTATATGTTAGTTATATGATGTGTATCATTTATATATCTTTTCATTAATTGTTTACTTATTGATTCGTTGATGAATGTATGGGCTAATAAGTGTTGTTGCAACTATATGGAGAGGGCACAGAGCCTTCTTGATGATTATATGGTAAGCTTATTGAATTAGTGAAAATATATATATTTATAACCTACAGGTATTATGTACACAAAGTGTTTGTATAAATGAGTAATTTGGACCTCCAACTTCCCAAGGTCGTAACTTTGGCATACGATCTTCATTTGACTATCATAATACCTCGTTTCGAAGATCTCCATGAGGAGGTCGAGAAAAATATTTTAAATATAATTTATCACTTTGCTAGCCTCACCATTTTCCCTGAAAATGTCATTTAGACCCTCAAAATTCTCTCGAAATTTTAGAACCTGAAAAACTGTCAAAAATAGAAAGTTATGTTAAATTTAAGGAAATGAAACTAAAAAGAAATAGTGTTGGCTCAAGTTAGGTTGATAATAGTGTGATCATGTGTCACTGGGTGTTTACAGTCAGTTCTGGACATGTGGACACCATTTTCCATTAGTGCATCTTGGAAATCGAGTCTCGCATAGTAACTATCATCTCATGTTTACCTTGATGAGAAAGTTTAAGTGGGTAAATATGGGCTGAGGTGGTTACAAGGTGGTATAAGAGTTTCCAAGTTCAAACACTTGGACTAGATGGGCTAGGGGTGATTGTTCTGCATGCATGTTACTTGTCGATATGTTGGTTATACATGAATTATGATGGGCATTTTTGAGGTTGATGATGTTGATATTGAGACAATTGATGTGTCAATTTCATTATATATATACATATGTTGTGCTAATCCAAATTGATTGTGCAGACAAGATAGCCTCCCAAAAAATTCACTGAGGTATGTTTGGTCATGTCTATATTTGGTTTATCTAACATGGTATTTTTACAGGAAGAAGGTCAGATATAACAAGAAAGATGGTTGATTATAGTTCACATGACTCTCCTTATGGATCAGCTGAACAACAAAGAGATGAGTACTCTCCTGAGATAACAGATACCTTGAGAAGTTTAAAGGTAGAGATTAGAAGTTGTAAGGCAGATAATGAGAAGATAATTGAGGCATAGGAAAGGCTTTCCATAACACAAGAAAAGAAAGTAGGGGTCAATGCAGTGATCCTTTAGAGCTTATCTGTAACCTCCTTGGTGAAAAATCCATGTAATAAAGTTAAAAATAATAACCACGATTGATTAGATACTTATTCCAGGCTAAATGTTGGGCAAGATATCCTAGGGGGTGTTCATTTGTTTTATTATGGCTAAGGAAATTGGCAAAGGCAATGGTTAAGGCTTTGGAAAGGCAACATGACATTGTTGGCACATTTATTTATGAAAATAATGGAAATTAGGAGAAAAGGGAGGTGAAAGGTCACAGGTTGCATGTGAGGAGGAAATTGAAGGAAAATGAAGGAAAATGAAGAAAATAGAGGCCTCATTAATAAAAAGGCTTCTAAGGATTAGTTGGTAACCTTTTTTTAGTTTAGTTTTGGAGCTCTCTCATTATTCTCTCTCTCTCTCTCACTCTTGGACGCTTAAAGTTTTCTTGGATCACTCGGGAATTGGATCAAGAAAGGAAAAGAGGGCAAGAGGAAGCAAAGATTAAGCAAGGAAAAGCAGGATCAAGTAGCTACAACAATATTATTTGCAAGTATTTATTTGCATGTGTGATTTCCTTGCTATATTTGGCATGCATGGTGTTGCATGTGGTTGTTTTCCATCATGGCATGAGTTTTTCCAGTGTGATAGTGTTTGCTCAGCCTATCCTTTCCATTTCTTGATAACTTTGATGAGATGGGTTCTCATACTTCGGTTGAGCTGGATTGATAAATGGATTCAAAGCTTAGTGGGTGGATCTCCAAAATGACAAACACATGGCCTAGTGGTCCTTGAACTGGACTATGGATCATGGTAAAGCCATTGGCCTAGTAACCCCTGAGTGAAAATTTAGGTTGTTGTAAATCCATGAGTGTGTGCCTCGATGGGCCTATGAATCCTTGTTGGTGAATGGAAGGATATACGGTAAAGCCGAGATGTGGATTTCTCTCTGTTGGGCCTACTACTCCCGGGATGGGATGTACGGTAAGACCTGGAGAGTGGGTCTCGGTGTAGGGCCTAGTGATCACTAGATCAGACTGTGGATTACGATAAACCTTGGGAGACTATGGGCACTAAAATTCCTCACAATGTAGGTGGAGAACTCCGGTGTAATCCATGCTTTTTTGGTTCTTTTCAGTTGGATATGAGTCCCACATTCATGCTTGGAATATGGCACGAGAGTGATTAGATGAAGAGATTTGGTTCAACCAATATATGGTTGGGTGGAACATGGTAGTCCCATCCCCGGTTGGTTTCTATATCCATTAATGAGAAATTAATTCCCTTGGTTTTTCATGTGTAAATGTATTGGTTTATATGTGGATTATATGGTTGATGTATTTATGGTATTTCTATTGTTACTATGCTGGTTATGTATATGTTTTATGACAACAACTATGTATGGCTCTCATCATGTTTTTAATTGTAAATGAATGGACAATGTATCTATGATGTAATAGATTATAATGCGGCAAATGACATGAGGGAATAATGGTTCTTAGCGATTCTCATATAAGTATGAGATCCCTATGCTTAAATATGATTGTTTACACCTATAGATTACATATTTGTGATATGTTTGACGAAATGCCTGTCATGGCTAGTACGGGTCTAGTTAAGGGATTGTTCAACTAATTGATTTTGCATCATTGTTTCTCTGTTATTCTACTGTTCTGGAGATGTCATTACATTTTGGGAAGTGACCTAGGCTCTAGGCCTAAAAAAGTGGCTTAAATCTCGAGGATGCTAGAAGAAAACTGAACAAAATAGTCCCTAGACGTTAGCATGCCTATAGCATGAGAGCGTTTAGAGCCTCCTAGACATTGGAAAGCCTATGTCATGACAGCATCCAAAGGTCAAGTGATCAAAAACTTTATGGGACCCATGGGCAAGATGTCTGAAGTGTTAGGATGGTTCTTAGGGGTCCTGTAGATGATGTGGAAGTCTGTATGTTGTGTTTCCATCGATTCCATTTCCTTAAGATCACATAGGAGGTTGAAACTAATCATAGTAGCCTCTCGTCACATGTTTACCCTAGTTGGTTGGATACTTGGGTAGATGTAGGAGGAGGGTATTACAGAGTGGTATCAGAGCATGTTTCAGCCCTCGAACTGGATGGGCTATGTTTTGGCCATGCATGCATGTCATTTGCATGCGCTTCTCTTACACTTGCATTCCATGTGCTTGTTGCATTTGCATGATGTTGATCATGGTTGTAATGATGTCGTCATGTGGAAGTTGATGTTGTCATTATGGAGTGCATCGTCATGAGTGTATGATTGGTTGCATGCTTTTATATGTCACTTACATGTATCATTTTGCATGCTTGGTGACATTCTTGTATGTTTGGTTACATTCTTGTATGCTTGGTTACAAGTATCATTCTTGTAGGTTTGGTTACAAGTATTGTTCGATTACAAATTATTACATGTGTTCATGCATGTGTGTGGTTGATTACGCATTTCTTATGCATGTTGATGTTTGCATGTGGCCATGTGTACAGTGGCATAATGGTTGTTGTCATGCATGAGGTCATGGTATGTGTAGTCGATATGGTCATGCATTGATGATTGGATTCTAGCTAGAATGATGTTTATGTGTTGATGCACTTATTTGTATATGTCTATATGTTGTTATGATTATGTTATACATGTATCACATTGATTTGGATGATCTTGCAGATGAGGTATCCTCCCCAAATTATACTAAGGTATGTTGGTTTATTATGATTTGGTTTATCTGACATAGTATGCCTTGTAGGAAAGAGATCAAATGGCTAGCAAGATGGTAGACTACAAAGACTCTCCCTATGAATCAAATGAGTAGTGTGGTGGGAACTCTTATGATTTGGCAGACACATTGAGAAGCTTGAAGGAAGAGATAAGGAGTTATAAGGCACAAAGTGACAGGATGATACAGGCACAAGAGAAATAAGTAGAGATTAATGTAATACTCCTTCAAATTTTGTCAGAACAGTAGCGACAAGCGCCACTTTGGATCAGTCATGGACAGGAGGACAAAACTAATGGGGCATATGGGAGTAGGTATCATGGTGGTCAGATTTCAGATAGAGATGAAACTATTAGAGATGGCAGGTTGTTGGATACTCCGGATAGGAGAGGTGATGGATAACGGTACTATTCTAGTTTTGCTTTTGACAGGAATCATGATCATCATCGTTATCATGCTTATAGGAGGAGTGATAGGGGATACTTTCCAGATGAATTTAAGAAAGAAAAGACACCTACTTTTGATGGATATGTGAAGAATCCAGAAGATGAAGAGGCTTGGATACTAGGGATGAACAAATTCTTTGAGTTGCATGAGTACCCAAATAACATGAAGGCCAAAATTGCTATCTGTAGCTTGAAAGGTAAATAAAAAATTTGGTGGGAAGATGTGAAGTGAGTCAGAGACACTAGGATGGATGAATTTAGTTGGCATGAGTTCAAGCGGATTTTTAGGAAGATATATTTGTCAAAACTGTACTACGAAAGTAAGGCCAAAGAGTCCTATGAGCTAAAGAAGGGGTCAGTGGCAGATGAAGAGTACATGACCAAGTTTATGGAGCTATTGAGGTATGTACCATATCTGACAGTTGAGAAGGCTAAAGTTCAGTGGTTTGTGAGTGGTTTTCCATTATAATTTAGAGATCAGATTGAGTATGATGAGCCTCGATCACTTGAGTAAGTTATTGGGAAATTGAAACATTGTTATGAACAATCAAAGCATAAGAATGACTCTTAGTAAGGATGGAAAGGAAAAGGCAAAGGTAAAGGTAAATGGCAGCCTAGGAGAGCAAGGCCTCAAAATGCAGGGGAGAAAGAAAATGTGGCACCTCAAAATAAGTTTAATGCAGCTAGACAAGGACATGGATCATAGCAACAACATAGAGGTAATGGTACTGGCCAGTCAGAGTTTTGGACATGTGGTGAGGAACACCTTAGGATAGATTTTTCGTAGAAGACTGTTGGGGATGTTGGGAAGAGAATTCCTTGTATTTATGTAACCATGGACAACGGATGGGCAGAGCACCAGGCATCTATCATCGAGATGGACAGTAAGCTTTATGATCAAGTTATTTCTATTTTGATTGACCCTGGATCTAATTATAGCTATTGTAGTCCTGAATTGGTGGATAAGTGTGGTTTGAGTAAAGAATTACATGCAGAATCTTGGTTACTATAGTTGGCTACAGGTACAAATAAGCGAGTTCATCATTGGGTAAGAGCTTGTGCATTTGATTTGAATGGTATGCCTACTTCTACACATCTGAATTTATTACCGCTCAGATCATACAATATGTTTTTGGGCATGGATTGGTTATATATTCATAGGACCAAAGTGGATTGTTATGACAGATCCATTATGTTTGTTGATGAAAATGGGGAACCAAGAGTCTTATAGGGTAAGAAGTAAGCCACATCAGTTAGGATGGTGACAGCTATGCAGGCAAAGCGTAGTCCCAGGAAAGGGTGTATGTTATTTGCAGTGCACATTTCTAGTGACAAGGGTAAGGACGTTGAGCATGCAGGTGTCTTAAGCAGGTACCTAGTTCTACAACAGTTCAAGGATGTATTTCCTAAGGATATTACAAAGTTTCCAACTCACAGGGAGGTATACTTTTATATTGAGTTAGTATCAGGGGCATCTCCAACGTCAAAGGCACCTTACACGATGAGCACACCAGAATTGGTTGAGCTGAAGTTGCAGTTAAAAGAAATGTTGGACAAGGGATACATTATTCCAAGTGTATCACCTTGGGGTGCACCAGTACTATTTGTGAAGAAGAAAGATGGTACTCTCAAATTGTGCATTGGCTACAGGTAGTTGAATAAAGTGACCATCAAGAACGGGTATCAATTACTAAGGATTGATGACTTGTTTGATCAGTTGAAGGGAGCAATAATGTTCTTGAAGATTAATATGAGATCTGGATATCATCAGGTACAGATCAAAGAGGAGGATATTTAAAAGGCAAATTCATGGAACAAGTATGGGCATTATGAGTTTTTCGTAGTTCCATTTGGCTTAACTAATTCTCTGGCTACATTTATGTTCATGATGAAAAGTGTGTTTCATCTATATTTGGATAAGTCTGTTATTGTGTTCATTGATAACATATTGGTATATCATAAAAAAGAGGAAGAGCATGTCGAGCATTTAGCAGCAGCGTTGAGGTTGTTGAGAGAGCATCGATTGTATGTGAAGCTCAACAAGTTGTTGGGTGTGAAGCTTTATTATCTTCTTTATTTAAAGGTATCGCCGCATAGGACCCTAGTTCATAATGGGGCAACAACGCTGCCCGTTATTTGCATACAGCCAGGGGGGTCCATGGGGGGGCAATGACAATTCTTTAGAGCTCCCACTAGAGGGGATGAGGGGAAGCACCCTTGAAGCTAAAAATAGATGTAAAATTTCCTTGTAAAATGTTGTAATTTCATAGTCAATATGGGCCATTCATTAGGCAAAGATGTGGCTGTAGAATTTATGTTTAATTGAGGGTTTTTTGCCCTAGAAGGCAACCCCTTGCTATATATGAGGGAATTGTACTGCGTCTATGTAGATATGTATTCTGAGTGAGAAAGAGGGAGGGGATTGTGTGAGAGAGAAGAGGGAATTACAATAGATTTGTTATAGGTTGTATCTCTTCAGTTTGTTGGATAATATAAAAGGAAGGACTGGTTGTTTCCCGTGGACGTAGCCCAAATTGGGCGAACCACGTATATCTATGTCTCTCTTGTTTTATGTGCTTTCTATGTTTATATTTCTGTAATATATTTTATGTGTTCCATTGCTCTGTAATATATAATTTTCTAACACAAGTGTAGTTTCTTTTAGATAGAGGTACACTACTTGGGGCATGTTGTCTCCAAGGAGGGCATTGTAGTAGATCCAGAAAGGATAAGAGTCATCATGGAGTGGGTAGCTCCCAAGAATGTAGATGAGGTGAGATATTTCATGGGGTTGGTAAGTTATTATAGGAGGTTAGTCAATAACTTTTCACATATTGCTTATCCTATCACATCATTGCAGAGAAAAGGTAAGAAGTTCGAATGGACAAAGGAGTGTGAGGCTAGTTTTGAGCATCTTAAGCAGTTTTTGACACATCCACTAGCATTAAAGATTGCAGATTCGGACAAAGACTTTTTAGTATGCATAGATGCTTGCAAGAAAGGAATTGGTGGAGTCCTTATTCAGGATGGACAGGTGGTATGTTATGAGTCGTGAAAATTGAATGAGTATGATCTAAACTACCCCATACATGACATTGAGTTGGAAAAGATTATACATGCATTAAGATGTGGATACACTATCTTCTGGGCAGGAGGTTTACATTGATGAGTGATCACAGTGGTTTACGATACTATTTGACTAATCGAATCTGAATGGTAGGAAAGCTTGATGGTTGGCTACGATCAGTGAATTATATTTTTGAGATCAGGTACATCAAAGTCAAAGAGAATAGAGTGGCAGATTCTCTTAGCAGATGGATACAAGTAAATCACTTAGCAACTATGAGCTCCTATGGGACAAACTTACAGGATAGGATCTTGCAGGCAGGTCAACAAGATTTTAGGTATATGGAGATTGTGCATAGGCTTTAGTAGAGTACTGGTAAAGGTACAAGTGATAGTACAGGTATAGGTGTAGGTGCACAGGATGTATGAAGAAGAATCACAAAGCCATATAACCATATGCACATAAAATTAACACACAAAAATTAAACTAGTGGAAAAGGCAGAGAGTCATCATGTGATCTCTCATGCTCATGTAATTCACGTTATTCAAATAATTTAATAATACATTTAAATACATGAGTAAGTGGTCTTAAGATAGTGTGTCTATCTTAGACTCACTTGGTTGAGACAATTTCTCAACTTACACACTAATTTAGGAGAGCTAGTTGGAGAGAATCTCTCATCCAAACTAGATTCCTTAGTTTGAGGAATTCTCATGATTTTATTTATTTAATTTAATAATTAGATTTATTATTGATTTTTAAGAGAGTGAGGCTAACATTCCCCCCCCAATGATAAATCCAAAATGAACAAGGAACCATCTTCCAAGTTCTCAAGTTGATCCTCAAAAAACATTTGCCTGAAAAACCGCCAAAGCTGGATGCTTGAAAACAACATTCGATGTCCATTGACACAATTTGGTGAACGCCCACTGGCGTCTTTGCTGATGTTGATCACCCACTGGCTGATGAAGATGCCCACTGGTTGCTTCACTGATGTTGTCGAGACTTTCAGTCTGACAACCACTTGTCAATTTCATTGACATTTCCCCCCCTTTGTCAGCTGAAAGGAGAGGCAATCTTCTTCAAATTATATCTGAACTCTGAACTCCCCCCCTTCAGGTGTAGGAGAGTTTCACTGTGGTACTCCTGCTTTCAGGTGCATGAGAATACCATCTTCAATTGACTATTGGGTGCAAGATGTGTGAGTGAATCCGATTGTAAAACTTGTACAATCTTCTGGCTGTGGATGACCATTCCCAGGGATCAATCCATGAATAATTTATCTTCAATCTGGCTTACTATCATTGGTTGTAGCATTTCTCTGATGTATGATTTTGCTTGCCACAATGGTGACAAGGATGGAGATCAAAACACTGATCTTCCAGATGATTGGTTCTTTGACAATGAGAACATTTCTGTTTGTCTGTAACTTGAGTTTGTGTGCATTTTTGTTTGTCTACAACTTCAGTTTGTGTGCATTTCTATTTTTCTGCAAGTTGCTGAGAACTTGCTAAGGTGATTTGTTCAAGTAATCCTGCATCGACGAACTGAATGGGATTTGAATAATCAGGGATATGTGAGTTGTCGTTATCTTTGACATATCCTAAGCCACGTCGATTCAATTACTTTGAATTTATTCCCATGGCTTGATGATGGGTTTGGAAGAAAGTTGAATTGGAACAACTTCAACACTTGAAGTTGGTTGGATGATTGAAGTCGAATGATCAGCTGTCTCTAGATTGGTCAAAGACTTGGAAGCAACACACTTCTCTTGCAACTCATTTCTCTGCAGTTGCGACTCCTGTTGAAGGAACTCAATCGTTTCATGTGCATGTTGAATATGCACTTGAATGTCAGTAAGAGTGGTTTTGTTGATGTTCACCATGTCACCCACTGATGATAACATTAAATTGTTAATAATTTGGGACAAATGAATGTGTGTCGCCATGTTGCCTTGCTTACTTTGAAGTCAAGCTCGCTTGTTGTAGAAGTCGTGCTTGAAAAAATTGTTCACTTGAATCGATCATTGAAATGACATGCTCGCTTGTACTGGTTGTTGATTGCTAATGCTTTTAAACACTTTCTTGAACCGCTGATTGTACACTCGCTTGATGACGATCGCTTTGCTTGAATGAAACATTATGAATGATTTAATGAACTTTACATAGGCTCACTTGTTGTGCATTGAACTGCTGTACTTGATTTGGTTACTTGACACGCTCGCTTGATCCTTTTTTAACAATTGATTGTTTAAACTCACACTTGCTTTCTTTCACGCTCGCTTGATGCTTGCTTCAATCAGTGTTAGGTTCGCTTGATGTTGAGAGATTTGCACTTGCTTGAACTTACACTCTTGATTGATCAAAATAATGGTGTTGAATACTATCGAAAATGCACCCAAGAGAAATTCTTACAATGATTTGAATGACTCAGTTAAAAACAATGGATTCATTGGGTTTAATTGATTCCACATCAATTCAAAGCGCGGGTGTCGGTTTCAACTGTGAATGCACCCTTACAATTCAACTCAATTTGACTTTGATTACAAGTTTACTTACAAAAAAAATAAAATTATTTGCAAGTTATACAATGAATAATTGTCGTTGAATTTTGATGTAGACTTTGCCTTGGAATGCTTGAGTTTTCAGCTTCATTAACTCGATTTTCCTTGAGTGAATGATGTTGAATTTCTTGTTGATGTTGAATGCTGATGTTGTCAACTTTGATTATGTGTTGTAGTTGTGAAAATGCATGTGATTGTTTGTGCTTGATTGAATGTTCGTTGCAGCTTCTTAATTTCAGGTGCTTTGATTAATGTGCTTGTTTAATTCACTTGCTTTAGACTCCTTGTGTTTTAGATAAGATATTTGTAGTGTCAAAACTAGACACAAAAACATGCGCAATCAATCACTACACAAGGTGTACCTAAGATCCCCTTATTCAATTTTGGGCGGATCTAGGACATAATCACCACCAAAAAGATATGTCTTTATTAAGCATTGAGCACATCAACATTTTATCTTTACAACATTGTCATTGAGACTTCTCAAGTAATGAGAATCCACTCTTGAAATAACTTGTCTGCAAGAACTAAATAACTATTGAATCAACCTTCTGGAAGTAAAAATATTCACTTATCTCTCCAAATTTACAAAACACTTATCGCTCCAAAATTACCAAAAAAATCGCCTTATCACTCCACACCATCACTTCAAAACTCTCAACATTCACTTATCACTCCAAAAAAAAAACTACATTAAAAAACACCTCCCCAAAATATATTAAAGCACTTTTACATACCACCCTTTTAAAACTTTCCATAAAATATTTTTTTACACTATTTTTAAAATATCCATTTACACCTTTTTTTTCAAGCATGAACTAATATATTCTAATAAAAATGTGCCCACATAAATCTTCAAACCATTCGTTTATACCCTTTTTTCAAGCATATTCTAATATAAAAATGTGCCCACTTAAATCTTCAAACCATAAACTTCATGCCTAGAAAACAAAACGACGTATGCAATTTTTGCCTTTGACTTCCACGCAGGCAAGTATTCCACGCTGTAGATTTTTATGGTGAAAGCTCCTCCACAGTGGCTACACGATGCCTCTTCTGCACGGTTGTCTTGCGCCTCAAATTGACTCGACTTCCTCTCTGAAAAAGAATGCAACTGATTTGCATTGCCCAACGCCTCGATCACCAATTCCTAGAAATTAATATTCATGCCAAATACTCCAACTACAACAATGGAATAGTTGAGAAAAAGGGTCTCCGGAAGACCTCTACCATTCACATTTGTTTGATTCTGATTCTCTGGGAAATGGATGTGCTATTAAATTAGCGTTGTTGGTTGTTTCCATATCAGGATCTCTTATTCCACTTTCCCATTGCGACAACATGCAACAACTTATAGGCAAGCTACGCTAAAAGGTAATCTACAAAAGGAGCGATGACAGGATCCTTTGAATTCAACAAAAACACTTTATTTGAAGTAATAATGGCCTTTATATGCTCTATATTTATGACAATGATGCGCTCTCGCCCGAGAATTGTAGAAGGACAGGAAAGCATAGGATTAAGAATGTGTAAATCTCAAACAAGTTCTAGACACCATTTCCATGCTTGGAGTTGTTCCTCCCAGGTATGGCTTCACTGGCAGTGAGATTGGATTCAACACCTTTTGCAGCCAACAATCACTCAGACAAAACCTTCAGCATTCGATGAAAAATAATGCTCCACCATTGTCGGTTGGCAGATTGAAACTATGAAGTGACCCATTCTCAATTCTAATGCCCATCAAGAATGGGAGAAAAAGCTTGGATCATTGTTCATCTACAATTTATCCCGGTCATGGGATCCAATTCATGCCCAAAGATTACAAGATATTCCAATTTTTCTGTTCCAAATGTCATAAGAATTTCAAAATGAAACATAACCCTCGAAAGGTGAAGTGGACTAAAGCATACAGAAAGCTACACGGAAAAGAGCTTACTAAGGACACAACGTTTGAGTTTGAGAGAAGAAGGAACAGGCCTGAGAGATACGATAGAAATGTTGCTCTGATATATTTTAGCGCAAAATTGATTGTATTTGGGCATCGAACGAGTGCCTTTCACGTCTCTGCATACAGTAATGATCACTTCATCATGTGTTGGGCGCATTCATTATGGATTCACACTTTCAATACCATTAATTAAGTCTTTGTGCACTCTTTTATGTCCTCATCATCCACACGTAGTCTTTACGCAATAGTTCCACAATGTGCCAGCTCTAAATCTAAGATCTCCATTAGCTTTGATACCACATGAAGAAGAATCACAAAGCCATATAACCATATGCACATAAAATTAACACACAGAAATTAAACTGGCAGAAAAGGCAGAGAGCCATCATGTGGTCTCTCGTGCTCATGTAATTCACGTTATTCAAATGATTTAATAATACATTTAAATACATGAGTAAGTGGTCTTAAGATAGTGCGTCTATCTTAGACTCACTTGGTTGAGACAATTTCTCAACTTACACAATAATTTAGGAGAGCTAGTTGGAGAGAATCTCTCATCCAAACTAGACTCCTTAGTTTGAGGAATTCTCATGATTTTATTTATTTAATTTAATAATTGGATTTATTATTTATTTTTAAGAGAGTGAGGCTAACAATGTAGACTATTGTCTTACGATAGGCAGATTGGTTAGATTCAGAGACAAGATATATGTCCCAGACAATAGTGCGCTCAAGAAGGTGATCTTGAGAGAGTTTCATGTGAAACCATATTTAGGCCACCCAGGTTATCAGAAGACACTCATAGTAGTGAATATATTTTATTATTGGCCAAACCTGAAGAGGGATTTAGCAGAGTTTGTGGCTAGGTGTTTTCATTGTCACTGTGTGAAGGTAAAGTGTAAATGTCTAGGTGGATTTCTAGAGCCGATTATGATTCAAGAATGGAAATGGGAGGTCATTTCCATGGACTTCATCGCAGGGTTACCGAGGACAGTGAGACAACATGATTCCATCATGGTTGTTGTGAACAGGTTTACCAGGGTTGCACACTTCATCCCAATGAAGTCTACATTCTTAGTTAGCAATGTAGCACAAGTATTCATTAGAGATGTGGTCATATTTCATGGTGTTCCAAAGAATATTATGTCAGACAGGGATGCAAAGTTCACTTCCAAGTTTTGGAAGGAGTTGTTTGAAATTTTGGGCACAGAGTTTGCCTTCAGTACAACTTATCATCTGTAGACTAATGGAAAAATATAGAGGGTCAATAGGATATTGGAGGACATGTTGAGGATGTATGTGATGCATCAACAATGAAAGTGGGAAGAGTATCTTCCCTTGGTTGAGTTCGCATACAACAATGGTTATCAGGAGTCATTGAGGATGAGTCCATTTGAGGTGTTGTATGTGTGGAGTTGCAAGACTCCTATCAGTTGGAGTGATCCAGTTAATAGGGTATTGTTAGAAAATTATATATTACAGAGAAATGGAACACATAAAATATTGCAGAAATATAAACACAGAAAATGCATAAATCAAGAGAGAGACAAATATACATGTTTCACCTAGTATGGGCTATGACTATGGAGAAAAAACCAGTCCTTCCTTTTATATTATCCATCAAAATGAAGAGATACAACCTACATCAGATTCCCTGTAATTCCCTCTTCAATCTCACACAATATCCTCTCTCTTTCTCGCTCAGAATACACATCTAGATAGCTGCAATGAAATTCCCTCATTTATAGCGAGGGGTTTCCTTCTAGGGAAAAAACCCTAAATTAAGCATAACTTCTACTGTCAGATTTCCGCCTAATGAATGACCCAGGTTGACTATGAAATTACAACATTTTACAAGGCAATTTTACATCTATTTTTAGCTTTGGAGGTGTTGCCCTTGATCCCCTCCAGGGGGGCCTCTAAAGAATTTTCGTCACCCCACCCTAGAAACCCCTGGCGGCATGCAAATAATGGGCAGCGTTGTTGCCCCATTACGAACTGGGGTCCTATGCAGCGATACCTTTAAATAAAGAAGATAATTAGGCTCCACACCCAACAATCTCCCACTTGGAGATTGATGATATAAAATCCACCGCTACTTCATTTCCTAGACAATGAATCCACTTTGGACCTCGTTGTTTCTCATATTCATCATCATACTTGAAGACCAATTGAAACTGAGCAAAATATTTGTTTCTCCATAGTTACAACTTTTGTTAACATATCTGCAGGATTCTGGTTAGTGTGTATCTTTTCCAACCTCAACTATCCATCTTCCAACACTGATCATATGAAATGGTTCTTGAGCTGTATATGTTTAGTCTTGGAATGAAATGCAAAGTTCTTTGAAATATGTGTGTCACGATGGTTGTCACTGTATAACCTGCACAACTCCTTCTACTGCAACCATTCATATGATTTCATCGAGCACTCTTGCTTTTGATGATCCTTGGATCGTACCTTCCAAGTCTAAGGTGGATTCATTTGGTGATACCATGCCTTTGAGTCCTTTTGAAATTGCATACCAGGCCATACAGTCGCTTTCCGACTCTTTTTCAATAGAAATTGATCCAATGAATGTGATCCATGGAGAATCACTTTCAATATCAACCTCAGCTTCAACAACATTTTCTGAGCCTGTTTATACTGATGAGAAAATTTGTGAAATTTTGTCTGTTGATGAGTTACCGTGGGAAGATCTTCATCATCGATCTTCATTCTTACCTGAGCTTGATCATTTTGAGAATGATTTTTCATCTATTTTTACCACTGATTATGTCAAAGAACCACAGAATCCATTGCAACATCCTGATTCTGAGTTAAATTTGGGAAATATTTCTCGAACGGTTCCTATTGACTTTTCAATTAAACCTCGAATTGTTGAAAACATTCATATAGGTGCTTCTTGTACGGACGATGAACTCCAAACTTATACAACCCTATTTCAAGAATTCCGAGATGTGTTTGCCTGGTCATATGAAGAAATGCCAGGAATCGATCCATCAATTGTTGTTCATGAAATCAAAACTTACCCGGATGCTAAACCTGTCCGGCAACATTTGCGTCAGATACACTCGCGAAAAGCTGCTGCTATTAAAGCTGAAGTTGAGAAGTTACTTCGAGTAGGTTTCATTTATCCAATTCCCTTAATGGATTGGGTATCGAATATTGTTCCTATTACCAAAAAGAAAGGAACGATAAGAATATGTATCGATTATAGGGATATTAATTGAGCTTGTCTTAAAGACAATTATCCAACCCCCTATATCGATCAAATTATTGATGATTGTGCCGACAGTGAAATGTTCTCCTTCATGGATGGTTTTTCGGGATACAATCAAATCAACATTCTACCTGCTGATCAACCAAAAACGGCTTTCATTTTTCCATGGGGGACATTTTCTTATTGCAAATTACCTTTTGGATTGAAGAACGCCAGAGCAACTTTTCAAAGGGCTATGTCTTACATATTTCATGACATCAAGCACATTGTGCAGCCTTATCTCGATGATTTACTTGCCCATTCATTACGTAGAGCTGATCATCTCACTCATTTACGAGTGATCTTTATGAGATGTAGGCATTATCGAATTAGGATGAATCCACACAAATGTGTTTTCTGTATAGAAATGAGTCGTTTACTGGGATTTGTTGTTTCGAAAACTGGCGTTTGTGTCGATCCCTCGAAGGTCAAAGCTATTGTCAAATTACCTCCTCCTTCGACTCTTCGCCAACTCCAAAGTTTGCAAGGGAAAGCAAAATTTTTACATTGTTTCATTCCTAACAACGCTGAGATAACCAAAGGTTTTACTAGGTTGTTGAAACATAATACTCCATTCTTTTGGGATGACATAGCTGACAAGTCTTTTGATGCACTTAAAAACGTGTTGACCCATGCACTGTTATTGCATCCTCCCAACTACAACCATGATTACTTTTTGTACCTCGCCGCTTCACATTCCACCATTGGGATGGTTTTAGTTCAGGAAGATGAATTCAACAGTGAACATGTGATTTACTATCTTAGTCGAACTCTGAATTCGACTGAGTTGAAATATTCGCATGTGGAGAAATTGGCCTTGGCAGCTGTTCAAGTTGTCCAACGTTTTTGTCACTACATCTTATTACCTAAAACAACAGTAATTTCTGACTGTAACCCTATGATCTATATTTTGACCAAACAATTGCTAGGGGGAAAGTATTCCAAATGGATTGTTATCCTGCAGGAATTTGACTTGGAATTTGAAAAATCCAAGGCAAAGAAATCTTTGGTTTTTGCGGAACTGATGTGTGATTTCCCGCGTACTAATACTGAAACTGTGGCGGAAGAACCCATTGCGGATGAATCCTTGTTTCTTATTAGTACTCTTGATCCATGGTATGGAGATATAATTTTTTATCTCCAAACCCAATCTTTTCGGCCTGAAATATCACGATCTCAGTGAAAGAAAATACGTTTCCAATCCCAACAATACAATATTATTGGAGATACACTCTATCGTCGTGGGGCGGATTCTGTTTTCCGACGTTGTCTAACTCATGAAGAAGCTGAAAAGGTTCTTAATGACTGTCACTCTGGAGCATGTGGCGGTCATATGTCTGGGTATGCCACAGCCCAAAAGATATTGCGTGCTGGTTATTTCTGGCCATCCTTATTTAAAGATTGTATCTATGCAGTCCGGAAATGCCACAATTGTCAAATTTTTGATTGTAAGATGCATGCTCCACCTGCTCCTCTCCACCCTATAATTGCTGTCGGTCCTTTTGCAAAATGAGATATCGACTTTATTACATGTAACCATCACTCGGCCGGGGGGCATGTGTATATCATCATTGCGGTAGATTATTTTACTAAGTGGGCCGAGGCGATGCCTACATTTGCGGCAGACGGCAAAACTGATGCAATTTTCATTTTCAATCATATAATTACTAGATTCGGTATTCCTCAAGCGATTATTACTGATCATGGATGTCATTTTCAAAACATCATGATGACTGAACTGATAGATCAACTTGGCCTACGTCACGACAATTCCACTCCATATTACCCAAAGGCTAATGGTCTGGTTGAAGCAATCAATAAGGTTCTAGTCACTCTGATCCGATGAATCATTTGTATTCATAGGTCGAATTGGCATAACATGTTATTTTCGGCTCTTTGGGCATATCGAACCTCAGTAAAAACATCAACTGGTTTCACTCCTTTTCAACTGGTTTATGGTTTGGAAGCAGTGTTACCCATTGAATGCGAAATCCCGTCATTACAAATAGCCATAGAATTGCTCCCAGCCACTTCCAAAGAGAAGAAATGTTTGTTGTACTTAGCTCAGCTAGATGAGAATCGACGTGATGCTGCATTATCAATCGAAACTCACGCCAAACAAATAAAAGCTCAGTACGATCGAAATGTTACACCTCGTACTTTTTCGGAAGGAGACCTAGTTTTATTATACGATCAAGCAAACGATAAGCTAGGGGCTAGAAAATTTGTACCTATGTGGCATGGTCCTTATATTGTTAAGCGAAAGATGGCAAAAGGGGCCTATGAATTGGAAGATTTTGACGATGTCTCTTTAGGTAAACCCAGAAATGGGATTTATCTGAAAAGATATTATGCGTAAATCTGGGTGTGGAGATTTTCGTTAGATTAGTTTTCTTTCTAGTTGGTGTGTTTTAGATTAGACAAGTGTGCCTAGTTTAGAGAGTGTGTTTTCATTATTCCTGCTTATCTTGGTTTTACTCTTGATATTGTAGATGTCGACGTATCCTCAAACATATATTGGTTTTGCTGATGGTGCTTGTCGTAGTACACGAAACATTTCTTCCGCAGCTTGGGTTATCTATTCACCCTCTGACGAGTTAGTATCTATGCATGGGGTAAGCCTCGGTCAAACAACGAATAACATTGCAGAATACAGTGCAGCGATTGAGTTATTATCTGAATCCATCTCATTTGGGATTCGGAGTTTGATTGTCAGGTTAGATTCTGAACTCGTTGTATTACAGCTTAATAGAGTTTATGCCATTAGAAATCCAGTGTTATTAAGATTATTTTTGAGAGTTCGCCTCTTGGAATGTGAATTTGATTACATTGAATATCAACATATTCCAAGATATTTAAATACATTAGCAGATGCAATTGCTTCTCGAATGTTAAATAGACATTTGAAATAAATAAACAGTAAATTTAAAAACATTCCATAACATGTTGTACAAGATAACCAGTAATAGTGATATATCATAGCATAGAAGTGTGTCAAATATACATCGTCTTTGATCATAGGTTGAAAAACACCTTATGATCGGCAAAAATGATAGTGCAAAAGGCAAAAATGTCATGTGAGTCTACAAAGGTGATCATCCTATCACTGATGATGATCACGATAAGAAACCACTGCTCGGGCCACCCTACAAAAGAACCTCCTAAAAGGTCCTGGGACCCCAATCACATAACGCTGCAACCTAAGTGGAATATCATCTATGCTAGTCTCTGGAATGTCTGCTGTCAAACGCTCTAGATGATTCTCCAATTCAGTCAGGGTCTCTGCTGATTGGTTTTGTGGGGTCGGTACTGCTGCAGCTGGGTGTCTCCTCTCATAGGGCTGGAGAACGGCTGGTCGCTGTGGACCCACATCTGCGTTTTAAATTATTTTACTATCAATTTTGGACGATTAAAAAACAAAAAAAAAAATATAGTTTAAAATTTAGAAAATGTTGAAAATGATTTTACCTGAGTCATCCCATTGCTCACCTGGTGGAAGAGCCATGTCTGGATCACCACGATAATCCATCCCAGCATATGGAAAATCTTGAATCACAAAAATTTGGTTTCCCAACCAACGAAAATACTCAGGTGGAAATCAGACAACCTCTGTACCCTCCTCAGGATGACGGGCCATCACTGCAACCCAACGCATAATCCTAGGCTCTCGAGGAAGTCCAGCCTCAACAGAAAGCTGCTGTGGGAAAAACATAGGGACCCTCTCTAGGCCAAAGCTCACAACTAAGAAACCATATCCAAAGTTTTTTAGTTCTCCGTTCTTTGCCCTAGTTAGTTGGCCTTTTACATTAGCCAACACAGCCTCGCACCAGTTCAATATGGTGCCTCGATAACAGTCTACTTCCATTCGCATTTGGGATTCGGTAGCTACATGAAATGCTAAGCTCTTGCAGAGTCTGGTGACAGTAAATGCAATCACTTTAATTTCAGGACTGGAGATAGTTTTGATATCTATCCGTTTGTCCGATGTTTGGTTATTACAAAACTCTAGTTGGAGACTAGCGATAGACTGGCCACCTGGCCTAGTCCCGAATAGAGATAATCGTTCACCTCTCTTGGGAAAACCAGTCAAGAAGTATATGTCCTCTAGCGCGATTTCGAGTCGGTGGCCACCAATAATGAAACACTGGTCCTGTATATTCCACCTGTCTACCAACCATTGCAGAAATTCCACCTGAGCCCTCATGCCAGGTATGCCCCAGAATTTGAATAGTCCGCATGCTTTTAATGCTTGTATTGAAGGCGGATGATTTATTGCGGCTAAATCCACATCTTCGTGCTCCTATTCCCACCAAATGAGCATTTTGTTTATCCTACATTGCAAAAACGACGAATTAGAACATTTTGATTCAAAAATTTTGGGGCGGAAATGGAAAAAATGGTAATTTCAAAACCTAGTTCGCGGGGTCCGCACCTGCTAGTTAGGGACAGTGCATAGGTCCGCACTTTTCCTTAGCACCAGGTGCAGAACTCTGACTTTTTCCCGTGTAGAAAAAAGTCGGGGTTCGCAGGCTACGCATGCTGCACTTGCGAACACCCGCGAGCGGATTTTTAAACCAAATTTTCCCTAAAAATGAAATTTAAAACCCTAAAAACAAAATTTAAATGGTTGAAATGCAAGCCAATGATAGTGTGGATTACCTGGAGGTGACGGTTTTTGATTCCAACGGTCGAATTTTCCGCAATCTTCACAAGAAGTTTCTTACCCAAAAGCTCTTTTTCTCTCACTCTGAAGTCAAATGGTAAAAATGAATTTACAAAAGCCCTTTTTATAAGATTTTTTGAATAAATGAATTTTTAATTTGTTTATTTTTCACTTTGAAAAGGTAACTTTTAATACATTTTTATTTTTTTTAAACAGGTATGAGTTATGCTTTGAGTTTTTGTGCAGAATATTGGATTTTTAGGGATAATTGATCATTTTCAACGAAAAACATGAGTCCTCTTTACGCTCTTTTCTGACTCGTAAAATATGAAAAGATTGCCGAGTTTTTCTTTTTAAACTCGTTAAAATGGAATTAAAAAAACGGTCCACTTACAGCTCTTTTCTGACCACATAAACATGAAAAGATTGCTAGACTTTTGTCGTTTCAAGTTCAATATTGGTAATAAAATGACGTGTCTTTGATCACTTTTTTACTTTTTCAGGTCAGAGCCACTAATTATGGAAAGTACTCCTTGATTGTAATGATCAAGCGGTTCTCTCAAGTATTATTTTATACTTTTTCGGGCTTGGGAGACACAAATTTACGAAAAAGGACAACCATGGAGTTTTCTTAAGTTTTTCTTCTGACTCCCTAAAATTGAAAAACACCGAGTTTCTCCTATACTGGACTCGTTAAAATTTCACAGTAGAGGACCTGTTCGATTTCAAACAGGAACGAACCACTCCTTCTTACAGCTCGAATTTTAAACTAAGTTGGACTCATCCGAAGGATGAGATTATAACCAAGCAAATGTTATCCTCCTCAAGCTTGTCAAAAATAAAGAGGTACTTGCTAGAAATGGTGGGGGAAAAGAGAGAAAAATGAACCTGTTTGTTATACCTTGTGTTTTAGAAAAGCAGTTAACCACTCTTGAACACGACACTTTTTATTCACTTGGATTGGAAAATCCTTTGCCTAACAGTTAATCAAACCATATTGAAAGTCTTCAGCCGGTTTCTGGGTATTAGCTTTGGGTCAATTGTCACCAAACCATCTGCAGTGTCGTTATGTGTTCAAGAGGGCAGTTTCAAATAAACCATTCATCTGCAAAATATCTATCATCCATTTTGACCATCCATGAGTTAGTCCTTGCTATTATATTTCTTCAAAACTTGATCTATGATTTCATGTTGTGGGCTTGCCTACGACGGATCGCTTTCTATCGACTTCAGCTCATTATCTAGAAAGATGACCTAGAAATCGCCAGTACCTTGGAATCTGCATGCCTCAATGGCAGGTTTCTCGCCTTCGACGACAGGTTGCATCATTGACCTTCGATCAAAGGATTCTGTGACGTGTTCGACATCAACTCATTTATTCACATTTCATGGATTTTACTGAGTACTTTGAGAGCCATTGACATTACTGGTGGTTTCTCTCACACTTGTTAATAGTTTACATCATTGACTGGTAATCGAGTGGTTTCTACCATGTTCGAGTTCGACACATTCATTCGCATGGATAGAATCGTACTAGTTCGGGAAGCAGAAATCAAGACCCTGGATCTAGTTTCCACCATCCAGACTGCAAGGAGTTTTGTTATTCATTATACAGTGGACTATTCATAAACAAATGGCTGCGCCCATACTGTGTCTACATATGTCTATACTTGTGATGTATTACAAAATCATTCGTGCATCAGAGCAGTTTAGTTAGTTTGCTAGTCAGTTTTGATCTGAGTATGGGAATGCCTACCTCAGCGATGATATGTTCACATATATATATTTTGCATTGAATATTTTTATAGGTTCCAACTGGGGTATCCACAGGATGATCCTTGAAATGATAAAGTAGTTCACTCTTCTTAGATGAAAAATGCTATCCTCATATATTACAGACTTCGCACTTTAGGGGGAAATCTGTTGCACTAAAAATTGTCACCATGACATTCTGCAATCTGTGTGAGTCTATCACCACTCATACTTTCCTCCTTTGCATGTCTTAAACCTCAGTTCTTCATATCAAGCCTTGAAAATAAGAGAAAGCCCTCAAAAGTCTATAAAACTCTGGTTCCGCACTTTCTCTTAGCATTACCTGCGGTCCCGCACCTAATGGTCATGTCCCCTGCACACCTGACCACTCTGTCTCTATGTAATGGGTGCGGACCCCTGTAAAAGTAAAAAAGGCGCAAGTACATTTCTAAAAACTCACTTTGAGTCATTTCTCGGAGCTTCTAGAAGGAATCTTGAGGTGGCAAGTTCGCTCCTTGGTGGTTCATGCATCCCATCCGTTAAGGAGCTAACCCCTTGATGTGAGGAGCTTATCCCTTTGAAGGAGGACTCTATCCCTTCATTGGTGGCCTTGTAACTTCCTTCCTCTGCACTATAAAATGAGGCATTGGGCTAGTTACTTGGGAGGTTGAAAGCTGAATATTTTTTAGGGTAAATGCTGTTGGAATTTAGACTTCTTAATTGAGCTTGTGAGGAAAGATTACATACCTTATTGAATTCGTTGGGAATAGTGTGAGGCTTGTCAAAGTAGAGGAGATTCCTGTTTGGACCCTGGGAAGAGCTTGTACAACATCAAGTCACCAAGGTTGTAAAGTTTCTTCTATTTCAAGATTAATACAATCAAGTTTATTTTTCTCAATTAGCTATGTTTTTTAGTTGATTTTATGGATTCCTTGATCACCATGATGAACATGTTTTATGATATTAGCTATGTAGGTGTTATTTGATGTGTGCTTGTTTGTGTTTGCAGATTCTCAAAAGGAAACTCTCTTGGACGGTCGAAGCGTGGCTGCCACAAACTAGCGTTGGACTTAAGGTAGGGTCTAAAACACCTCTTAGTTTTTATTATGAATCGCAATATGTTTAGAGAAAAGTAAATTTGCTTGTTCTTCTTGTTGCTAGACATCATTAGATACTAGGGAGATTGGCCTTGTCCGCAAGGACGATCTATCCGGCCAACAAATTGGTGACTCCACTGGGGAACTGAATTTGGTTTTTGGTTGTCCTTTTCTTTGACTTGAGAAACTTTTGCTTGTTTCTCGTTTTTGCTTGATGTGTGTGGATTGGGTAGTTGTTAGGTTCTGGAGTATTTTTGTTTTTCCGAAATTTTGCAGAGGACCACACATTCTATTTAAGTTATAGTGCGGACATCTCCGCATTGTTCCTTTACTGCAGAGAGTGGTATCGCATCTGGTTCTACTGAAAGCCTGTGGACCCTGTCAAACTTTTCGAAAAACCTAAATGTTTTCGCCCAGTTAGGTTTAGGTTGTATTTACGCTTTTTAGTCTCTACCAAGATCTGCATGTGCCCTGTTAAAAATCTCTTATAAGTAAGTTCCATTGGCATTTTTTGTTTTTGGTGATTTTCTAGAAGTTTTTGCCTGCTTGGATTGGTCTTCACTTGGTCTTTGTAGTGACTTAGAGATTAGAAGTCTCAAGAACCTTAGATTACCCTGGTTTTTGTGTCTTCTTGATAAGTTTGACTGGTTTGTGAAGTCTGCCCTTGGTGAGGAATAGATTTCATTTTCTCTTTGCAAATCTTTGAAAGAACTTGGTTAAAAGTTTTGAAATTCATTTTTATAAAAGAAAACACAGCTGGATGTTTTTTTGATTGATTTGTGATTCTGAACAAATTGATCCTTAGTTTGTTGAATAGCTAAGTAAAATGTCCTCAAAAACATTTGAAGCTTTTATTTCCATTAGGTTTTTAGAAATTTTTAGATCTCAAACTTAGTTTTTTCATAATTTTGAGTGTTTCTAGAATTTTTAGAATCTCTTTTGAAAGAATTTGTTTTTTGTAGTTTTTTGAGTGTTGAAAGGAAAAAGAGATTTATTTTTTGAGAGCATAATTAGTAGTCTCGTTTTGAGTTTATTGAAAAACACAAAAAATATTTTCTTTTCATTAGCATGTTGAAGGAAAGATTTGTTTTTCAAAGCATTGCATTCTCAACTCTTTCCCTTAACTAGGAATTCATTGAAAGAAAAAGGATTGTTTATCATCTTAGGTGCATTTTTAGTGTTTTTTGGAGTCGAGTCTTCACACCACATAGTTTCACCTCCATACCTATTGTCTTAAGAAACAACCAATGAAAATAACGCTTAATTAAAATTAATCTAGCAATCTTTTTATTTCTAGGGCTCTTTATCACCAACATAGCTTAGGTTAGTATCTTGGAGTAGGGAGTAATTAACTCTCCAAGATAGTTTAAACAAACAAGTAGCTATATCTTGCGGTAGGAAAAAAAATCCAATTGTAATTGATATAATCTGGGAAGCTCCTCTTAAAGGATTCAATCATGAGATCATGTCTGAACCATTGAGACAATCAAGTCTGTCTCATTGGGAAAGATAGAAGATTTGCGCGTATTAAAAACGGTAAACCTCGGATTAAACATTGTCGAGGAGCCTGGGGTCACTTGTTGGTAAACCTCGGATTGATCATGTCGAGGAGCCTTCAAGGGGATTGAGCTTTGTTACTCTTCCCTTGCGCGTAGATCGGATCATAGACTGTTCCCCCAGTTGTATTTGTTACTGTTGGTAACCATAGTGACCATAATCTTAAGATTCTTTCCTAAGGTGACGGTGAAGGACGGGTCTCACTATACCTAGAGCAGACGTAGACTATACTCACTTGGATTCTCTGGGGGGTTCTCTTCACTCGAGACAGTTTTGTGCAGAAACTTGTGCCATACTGTTTCATTAAGCAGGTTGTCGGGGTAACTGTTCCAACTGCCCTTTCTGTATTGAATTCTGCGACGTTGGATTTCATCACCAACTAGTGTTTTTGGTATGGAAAGTTACTATTTATGTGTGGTTTGAACTCCTAGATTTTTTAGGTGTGTGATTCAATTGTTTGGTTCTTTAGAGACTTTAGGTGGTTTTATTGAGATTTTATTTTGTTTGCGTGTGAAGTAATTAAATATTTAATCGTGGCTGAATTACCAAGACAATCCCGTAGACTTCGAGGGAAACCTCCCGAATATACACCAAGTCAGCTTGAAGGGATACGAGCTCTTGTTTCACCTAGTGACAGTAGAGTTGGGTCACTGGAAGCTAGAGAGTCAGCTTTAATTATTCATCCTGATTATCAAGTTCAACCGAAGGAGTATATTTCTGAACCAAGTTCACTTTCCGAAGTTACTGGTAGTGGTTCTTCTACTAGTGAATTAGCTGACAAACCTGAAACTGAACGTCCTCCTACTCCATCTTTAGGATTTGCTTCTCCAACTTCTAGTGGTCCTGGTTCACCCAGGGTAGGAAATATCATTACCCAAAATCTTCCTTCTGGACTCATTTCTATTGAAGAACTGGTAAATCCGGACGAAGATATAAATCTCCCTAAAGATCAACTAACTTTAGAACTTAGAGAGCGTGAATCAATTTTCTACAGTCCTATTAGAGGTAACGCTTGGTACGTCTCATTGACCAACTTTTTAGAAAATCTGGGTCTTAGTTTTTAACCACTTCGAATTCCTTTTCATCCAACGCCCAGAGGTTATTATCCTCCTTTGAATATGTCGAGACAGTCATCTACATCTATCTTTTCCCAATCACCGGAAACATTTTTATATGGCTGTCCTTCTGTTCCTTCTGGGTATCAGTCTCTCACTGGTATTTTTTCAGGAGCATCTCCTCAACCAAGTGAACATGGAGTATCACCTGGTAATAACGGAACTCCAGTGTTGAGCGTAGAACAAATTCTTATGATGTCTGGTACTACTCCAAATTCGCAACCTCAGGGTAGTCAGTTACCGCCTGGGGGGCAACCTCAAGGTAGTCAATTATCACTTGGGGGGCAGCCTTAGGGTAGTCAGTTACCGCCTGGGGGGCAACCTCAAGGACAATACATACCTTCGGGACAGTACATTCCTCAAGGTCAACCCCAGACTCAGTACATTCCTCAAGGTCAACCCTAGACTCAGTACATACCCCAAGGTCAACCCCAGTATCAATATATACCTCAAGGTCAACCCCAGTTTCAGTACGTGCCTCAAGGTTATCAACCTCAAGGTCAGTACCCATCTCAAGGTTTCCAACTGCCTTCTGGTCAACCATTTTTACAAGGAACTGGAAATGTACCTTTCAATTATCAACCCTACGCTCAACCCGGTTATGGTCCTCAATATGCTCAACCTGTTATGGGTCCATACCCCAGAATGAACATGGTGTGGGATCCATCTCAAAATCAACAGATTTTGCAACCTAATGTGCAGTTGTCATCTCAATCTGGACAACCTTTGGTTACTGGTCCAACCTAGCAACCTGTCCAGCCTACTATTCAAACTTCTACACCTGGTGTAGTTTCTCAGCCTGGGCCTAGTACACCTCGTACTCCGCCTCAAACTGCTGCTGCAACTACTGCAGTTTCTGTTCAATCTACCACACCTACTTCTGGAGTATCGGTAGCTCTGGTTTCTATTGTTCCTGTATCAACTCCTCAAGCCTCTTTACCACAGTCAGGACCCACAGTCCAAATTTCAGTTCAGATGCCTGTAGGGCAAGCTGGTCTAAGTACAATTGTCACAATTCAACCTCAATTTACTTATCAACCATACCAGGGACAGTACCAATTCGGTCCTGCTGTGCAGAACCCAGTTTATCAGTATCAACCGTACCCTAGGTATACTTATCAGCAACCTCAACAACCCCAGTTTGGTCTGGTTAATCCTGGTTTCCCAGGAGGATATAATATTCCAAATGCAAATATGATTTCGGGTTATCCTAGATATCCTCCTCCTGGGGCTGGTCTTATGACCCAAGGTTTTAGAGATCCTAATCGTCAGTTACTGTTTATAGCAACTTTGGATTTACCTGACTTGATGCGCCTTACGAACGATCCAATCAATTATCTTCCGTTTTGGCCGCCAATGCGGAATAAGTTGCCTAGTGATATCCCCAAGTTTGAGGGTAAGTCAGGAGAGGATCCGTCAAATCATGTGATGACTTATCACCTCTGGTGTGCATTAAATTCCATTATAGATGATTCAATTCGCTTACGTATTTTTCAACGCACTCTGATTGGTCTCGCTGCCAAATGGTACATTGAGTTACCATGAGGCCCTTTTTATAATTTTAGTCAGTTAGCTACTTATTTCTTGACTCATTTTCAGTTGCCTGTCAGCTATGACAATGGCACGGAATTATTAACTTCATTAAAATAGTCAACGTCCACATATATTTTAGATCATATTCATGAATGGCGACGTAGACGGCGTTTAGTGAAAGTATTTATTCCGGATCAAATCTTAGCATAATTGTTTGTTAAATCATTATTACCTAAAATCATTGAGGATGTAGCTAAGGCAGGAGTTGTTACTGAAGAGCAAGTAATTGCTCAAGCTAAGTACCTTGACCTCGTTTATACGCAGTCAGGTACTTTACACTAAAAAATCCCCCACCTTCCGAAAAACAATCAAATAACTGCAGCTCCTTCAGGGATTCATGCCGCTAATGGTATGATTGGTTCAGTTAACACCAAAAGTAAGAAGAAATCTACAAAGAATTCTTCTCCTATTATAACTTTACCAGATTCCCCGACAGGAGACTCTTCCGCTGAAATTCCTGCTGATATCCATGTCGTAGAATCATCTACGGCCAAATCAAAATTCGGCGGTAAAAAGAAAGGGAAGAAGAAAAATAAACAAAACACAAAAGAGAAATCAGATAAAACTAAATCTATTGACGAGAAACGTAAACCTCGCTATCCTTGTCTCATTTGTGACGAGGAGCATTTTACAAGAGACTACCCACATCGAGCTGAGGTTTCGAAAATCGTCAAAGGTTCTCAAATTCCTGTTGTCTTGAAGGATCCTTTTCCTAATCAAGATAGTAAAATGGTCGGTTCTTCCTCAAATGCCTCAGAAGAACCCATAATGATGATATCCCATGTCAGGATTGTGACGCGATCGCAAGATTATGGTAGTAAAAGTCCTGTTGGTGGTAAAGAAGCAGAATCTTCTAATTCAAACCCATCAACTTCAGCTCCTTCTAGTTCTGATATGCTACAGATCGAGAAACCTAACCCTGACTTAGTAATCAAACCGCCTGCTAAAGGTATACTTTAGAAGTCAGCTTTCAATCCTCATGCGAGAGCTGCCCAGAATTATAACACTGTTGAAGACTTAGCTATTTCCCCTTCAGCAATATCGGCTTTGGAGGTGCTGCAATCATGCCCAACACATCGCAAATTACTTTTGTCAGCGATAGGAGCTGTTGATATTCAGGATTCGAATCTCATAATCTTTGATTTAGAGAATAGTACACCTTGCCTACCTCATCAAATGGCTTTCCAGATTCCAGTGTTAGTAAAAAACAGGCCTTGCTTTCGGACTGTGATTGATGAGGGAGCTTCTACATGTATTATGTCGATCCAGTGTTGGAGATCGCTTGGTTCTCCGACACTCAATCAATCCTCGATGATTCTAAAGGCTTTTGATGGCCATGGGTTCCATCCTTTTGGCATTCTACATGATTTACCTATAGGGGTTGAAGGCAAAACTGTTAATCTAGACGTGGAAGTGGTTGATGCCCCTCTAGATTACAACCTTCTTTTGGGTCGTAGTTGGTCTTACGCTATGACTGCTGTTATTTCATCGGTCTTTCAGCTTATTAAGTTTCCTCATAATGGGAAGATCGTTACAATAGACTAGCTGACTTATTTTTCGTCCGACCCAGCCTCTTCTGAAAGTATTCAACATGTCGGTAAAACAACTATCCCTTACAAGGATGTTGGGGTAGGTCTGGTTAAAGATTCTGGTTTACTAGGAACTTTTTCTTTTCCTCCTCCTAACGTATTGCCTTCTCCTGCAACCATTCATATGATTTCATCGAGAACTCTTGCTTTTGATGATCCTTGGATCGTACCCTCCGAGTCTGAGGTGGATTCATTTGGTGATACCATGCCTTTGAGTCCTTTCGAAATTGCATACCAGGCCATACAGTCACTTTCCGACTCTTTTTCAACTGAAATTGATCCAATGAATGTGATCCATGGAGAATCACTTTCAATATCAACCTCAGCTTCAACAACATTTTCTGAGCCTATTTATACTGATGAGCAAATTTGTGAAATTTTGTCTGTTAATGAGTTACCATGGGAAGATCTTCATCATCGATCTTCATTCTTACCTAAGCTTGATCATTTTGAGAATGATTTTTCATCTATTTTTACCACTAATTATGTCAAAGAACCACAGAATCCATTGCAACATCCTGATTCTGAGTTAAATTTGGGAAATATTTCTCGAACGGTTCCTATTGACATTTCATTTAAACCTGGAATTGTTGAAAACATTCATATAGGTGCTTCTTGTATGGATGATGAACTCCAAACTTATACAGCCCTATTTCAAGAATTCCGAGACGTGTTTTCCTGGTCATATGAAGAAATGCCAGGAATCGATCCATCAATTGTTGTTCATGAAATCAAAAATTACTCGGATGCTAAACCTGTCCGGCAACGTTTGTGAGACACCCGCGAAAAGCTGTTGCTATTAAAGCTGAAGTTGAGAAGTTACTTCGAGCAGGTTTCATTTATCCAATTCCCTTAACGGATTGGGTATCAAATATTGTTCCTATTACCAAAAAGTAAGGAACGATAAGAATATGTATCGATTATAGGGATATTAATCGAGCTTGTCCTAAAGACAATTATCCAACCCCCTATATCGATCAAATTATTGATGATTGTGCCAGTAGTGAAATGTTCTCCTTCATGGATGGTTTTTCGGGATACAATCAAATCAACATTCTACCTGCTGATCAACCAAAAACGACTTTCATTTTTCCATGGGGGACATTTTCTTATTGCAAATTACCTTTTGGATTGAAGAACGTCGGAGCAACTTTTCAAAGGGCTATGTATTACACATTTCATGACATCAACCACATTGTGCAGCCTTATCTCGATGATTTACCTGCCCATTCATTACGTAGAGCCGATCATCTCACTCATTTACGAGCGATCTTTATGAGATTTAGGCATTATCGAATTAGGCTGAATCCACACAAATGTGTTTTCTGTATAGAAATGGGTCATTTACTGGGATTTGTTGTTTCGAAAACTGACATTTGTGTCGATCCCTTGAAGGTCAAAGCTATTGTCAAATTACCTCCTCCTTCGACTCTTCGCCAACTCCAAAGTTTGCAAGGGAAAGCAAACTTTTTACGTCATTTCATTCCTAACTATGCCAAGATAACAGAAGGTTTTACTAGGTTGTTGAAACAGAATACTCCATTCTTTTGGGATGAGATAGCTGACAAGTCTTTTGATGCACTTAAAAACGCGTTGACCCATGCACTGTTATTGCATCCTCCCAACTACAACCAGGATTACTTTTTGTACCTCGCCGCTTCTCATTCCACCATTGGGATGGTTTTAGTTCAGTAAGATGAATTCAACAGTGAACATGTGATTTACTATCTTAGTCGAACTCTGAATTCGACTGAGCTGAAATATTCGTATGTGGAGAAATTGGCCTTGGCAGCTGTTCAAGTTGTCCAACATTTTCGTTACTACATCTTATTACACAAAACCACAGTAATTTATGACTGTAACCCTATGATCTATATTTTGACCAAACAATTGCTAGGGGGAAAGTATTCCAAATGGATCGTTATCCTGCAGGAATTTGACTTGGAATTTGAAAAATCCAAGGCAAAGAAATCTTTGGTTTTTGCGGAACTGTTGTGTGATTTCTCGTGTACTGATACTGAAACTGTGGTGGAAGAACCCATTGCGGATGAGTCCTTGTTTATTATTAGTACTCTTGATCCATGGTATGGAGATATAATTGTTTATCTCCAAACCCAATATTTTCGGCCTGAAATATCACGATCTCAGTGAAAGAAAATATGTTTCCAATCCCAACAATACAATATTATTGGAGATACACTCTATCGTCGTGGGGCGTATTTTGTTTTCCGACGTTGTCTAACTCATGAAGAAGCTGAAAAGGTTCTTAATGACTATCACTCTGGAGCATGTGGCGGTCATATGTCTAGGTATGCCACAGCCCAAAAGATATTGCGCACTGGTTATTTCTGGCCATCATTAAAGATTGTATCTATGCAGTCCAGAAATGCCACAATTGTCAAATTTTTGATCGTAATATGCGTGCTCCACTTGCTCCTCTCCACCCTATAATTGCTGTCGGTCCTTTTGCAAAATGGGGTATCGACTTTATTACATGTAACCCTCACTCGGCCGGGGGGCATGCGTATATCATCCTTGCGATAGATTATTTTACTAAGTGGGCCGAGGCGATGCCTAGATTTGCGGCAGACGGAAAAACTGCTGCAATTTTCATTTTCAATCATATAATTACTAGATTCGGTGTTCCTCAAGTGATTATTACTGATCATGGATGTCATTTTCGAAACATCATGATGACTGAACTGATGGATCAACTTGGCCTGTGTCACGACAGTTCCACTCCATATTACCCACAATCTAATGGTCTGGTTGAAGCAATCAATAAGGTTCTAGTCACTATGATCCGACGAATCATTGGTATTCATAGGTCGAATTGGCATAACATGTTATTTTCGGCGCTTTGGGCATATCGAACCTCAGTAAAAACATCAACTAGTTTCACTCCTTTTCAACTGGTTTATGGTTTGGAAGTAGTGTTACCCATTGAATGCGAAATCCCGTCATTATAGATAGCCATATAATTACTCCCAGCCACTTCCGAAGAGGAGAAATGTTTGTTGTACTTAGCTCAGCTAGATGAGAATCGACGTGATGCTGCATTAGCAATCGAAACTCACGCCAAACGAATAAAAGCTTAGTATGGTCGAAATGTTACACCTCGTACTTTTTTGGAAGGAGACCTAGTTTTATTATACGATCAAGCAAACGATAAGCTAGGGGCTGGAAAATTTGTACCTATGTGGCATGGTCCTTATATTGTTAAGCAAAAGCTGGCAAAAGGGGCCTATGAATTAGAATATTTTGACGGTGTCTCTTTAGGTAAACCCAGAAATGGGCTTTATCTAAAAAGATATTATGCGTAAATATGGGTGTGGAGATTTTCGTTAGATTAGTTTTCTTTCTATATGGTGTGTTTTAGATTAGACAAGTGTGCCTAGTTTAGAGAGTGTGTTTTCATTATTCCTGCTTATCTTGGTTTTACTCTTGATATTGCAGATGTCGACGTCTCCTCAAACATATATTGATTTTGCTAATGGTGCTTGTCGTAGTACATGGAACATTTCTTCCACAGCTTGGGTTATCTATTCACTCTCTGACGAGTTAGTATCTATGCATGGAGTAAGCCTCGGTCAAACAACGAATAACATTGCAGAATACAGTGCAGTGATTGAGTTATTATCTGAATCCATCTCATTTGGGATTCAGAGTTTGATTGTCAGGTTAGATTCTAAACTCGTTGTATTACAACTTAATAGAGTTTATGCCATTAGAAATCCAGTGTTATTAAGATTATTTTTGAGAGTTCACCTCTTGGAACATGAATTTGATTACATTGAATATCAACATATTCCAAGATATTTAAATACATTAGTAGATGTAGCTGCTTCTCGAATGTTAAATAGACATTTGAAATAAAAAAACAGTAAATTTAAAAACATTCCATAACATGTTGTACAAGATAACTAGTAATAGTGATATATCATAGCATAGAAGTGTGTCAAATATACATCGTCTTCGATCATAGGTTGAAAAACACCTTATGATCGGAAAAAATGATAGTACAAAAGGCAAAAATGTCATGTGAGTCTACAAAGGCGATCATCCTATCACTGATGATGATCACGATAAGAAACCACTACTCGGTGTTATAGACATTTTTGTGCCTTACAACATTGAGCATGAAATGTCCATAATCTAAGGGATCCAAAGTCCCTAAACATGTTGTTCCTACCCCTAGAGGAACAAGGCTAACAAACCATAGCAATTCACATAAGTTCTCCACCAGAAACTGCTCAAAAATAAGTCAATTCAGGATCATTTCAGTGGCTCCACTAGCTGTCTGCGCTGAATGTCAAAGCCAACACTGGCTACTTGCGCTGAATGTCAAAGGCAACACTGGCTACCTGCGTTGAGCGAGAGTGGACATGTGGCAATTTCATTTCTCAAGGTGTCAGAACCCAGGAAGCTTCCAAAATGACACTTGCCTCAGGGAATTCGACTGGTGATGAGTAAGAGGTTCCAAATCTCCAAGTGGAAGCAAGAACCTCCAAGTGGAATCAAGAACTGACAGAGGGAGAGGACACTAGTCACATCTCAAGCTGACTCATCCTCTCTCCAAACATCTATATATGGATCTCTCCTCCATGAGATCTAGAGGCTGGAATTTTGTTATTGCAAAGAATTGCTGTTGGTTTGAGATTAGAACTATTGGGTGATTTGCTTCGAAGGAGGTGAAGAAGGGATTCCTTTTGCTGGGAAGGTGATGCTGGATTGGGCCTCACTTGGTTGTATCTCTTCCTGAACTTTATTTCTTCATCAATAAAACCATTTGAGTTTCTCCTATATGCATGTATATCAATGATGTTTTGTTGTATTTGCATATTTAGTTTATTCTAATCCTAAACTAGTTATGAACGTAAATCTATGCTTTTTGTAGTTTCCCTCTCTTGTGATCTTGCAGGAATTTGGTGTAGCTGGGCCAGTGAAGGAACAAGCAGCGGGAAGCAAACAGAAGAGAGTGAGATCGGATCGACAAACTAGCGGAAGAAATCAGTTAGTTACATCCTTCTCCTCTATTTACATTTCGTAAAGAAGAATACTCAGATAGTTTTGTCTTGTTTGTTGGTAAGGCACTATCACTCCTTAGAGTGGGATAGGGGCATTCCGTGTTGGATACTTTTCCCAGCAAAAAATTGGCAACTCCGCTGGGGAGAGTATCTTGTTGGTTTATTTGTGTTTTTGCTATTCATTTCATAAACTCGAAGAGTGCCGAATCGAACTGCATTTGTCTTTTTCAAATGCAAAGTAGAGAGCAGCTACTCTAGTCCATTCACTGGGCCTGTTTATGATCTGAAAAGCTGATCCACAAGTGCTCTAACAGCTCTTAGTGATAGATCTTCATCCTCCTTTGAATCATCCCTTAGATTGTACCTGGTTGATAGCTTTTATTTGGCCAAAAACTGTGAATTTAACTGCAAACCGTAACCCAGAACCCAGAAACAACTCTCGTTTCTGCTTCAGCGCAGAGCCTGTGAAGAGGTTCTGCATTTCAACGTAGGTCCCGTGAAGGCTACCTGCGCTGAATGTCAAAACCTCTGTGTTAGACCTGCGCTGAACAGTTTTTTGCCTTGTGCAGCTGTGGTTCCCTGTTTCCTTTTGCTCAGTTTTATCCCTGTTTTTTGCAGCCTGTTATCAGTCAGTGTTCCTATCTGAAACCACCTCTCTTTGCCTCAATTCCGCCTCAGTTGTATAAAGAAACTGTATTTGTTCTTTGTGTATTTCTTACATCATTTGCAGTTTCCCATTACGAAAGTAAACTAGTCTTACTGTGGCCCTTAGATCTAGACCTGTCATAAGTGTCGTTTTGATCTTAGGAGTGAGTTTGTTTGCTGTTCACAGTTGATTTAGCTTTTACTTTCGTCGTTTGGTTTGAATTTATGCATTTCTAGTTGTTAGTGTCGGTCTTGAGCCCTCCATCGGTGATCAAAAGCTCTTTGCATGTGCATAGGTAGGTGTCTCATCAGTATCAGTTTTGCATCCCGTTAGGCATGCCATAAAACTGATGGAGGAGCTGGTCCTTGTTCCCTTCTTGGCTTTGCTGGATCAGGTCATATCATTTAATGAGCTTGTGTTACACTTGTTTTATTTTTGTCTTGAAGTCCCAAGTTTTAGGTCTAGGGTTTTGGTCAAAAATCACTGCAAGGTCATGAGTCAAAGGTCCATGAGTGCCCAGCAAGCCAGAAGGAGGTATGTACATATGTTCCATTGATATTTTTCATCAGGTACAGCTCATTTATGCCTTGGATTTAAAAACCCTGTTTTTAAACCCAAGGTCATGTAATATTTGTAAAAAATAAGGAAAATTTCAAAAGTCTTCAAAATGCCGACAATAACCCTGGTCTCCTCGCCAGAGTCCATCAGATGGTCAACCTGCAAAAAGAATGAAGTTAAAGCGCCTCAAAAGCTAAATTCAGGACAAAGCAACTCAAAAAGCAGTGTTAAAAGTGAATGTCAAAATAGAACATTAGAGAGTGGGTTTTGTAAATTAATTTTTTCAAATTGAACCTACAAGAGGTAAATTTCCCTCTAAACATCTTCATTATGCCTCTATGAGCTAGCAAAGAAGAGCAAGAGGGCGGAAAGAGAGAAAGAGGGCGAATTGCAGAAAAATTAAGGAGATTTCTGGTGCGCGACCACTCGGGCAGTGTGCGCGACCACCTGGGCGGTGTGCGACCACTCGGCGCCTCCTCCACAGTTCAAATTTCTAACGCGCGCGACCACTCGGGGTGTGCGCGACCACTCGGAGCCTGCGCGCGACCACTCGGGCTCCCACTCACAGAACCTTCCTAAATCCACTCAAATCGCGTTTTGGTTTGCTAATTGCTCGAGGTAGGCCTCTCTAATGTATTGAATGTTTGAAACATGGATGATGAGCTTGTGTTCATGCATTTTTACCATCAAAAATATGAAGAGAAATAGGTTTAGTGATTGTTTGTTCATGTAGGCAATTTTGCTAAGGTTGGTGTTTGCTTTCAAGGTTTTTAATTCCTCTTTATTCCCTCCTTGTTTCCTATTAAATTCACAAATGTCATATATATCTTATCTCATTTGCAATAAATACTAAATCTCTCATCCCAAATTCCTAAAACCCTATCCCTCCCCCAAATCCCTTTACAAAACCCTAATGCCCTTTCATGTATTCTACCCAAACCCTAATACCCTCCACACGGCAAGGAAAATAAATGAACAACAACAAAGATAAAAAATGTTATGTAAAAAGAGAAAAGAGCAATAATATGGTAAAATGACCAAATATAAAAAAAAAAAAAAGGGATATTGCTGTGCATAGTCATTGGAAAATAGAAGACACACTGCTGTTGCATATCCATAGCAAAAACAAGAAAAATGCAGCTGTGTATATGTATAAAATGGACATATTGCTGTAAATATTGTTTGCAAAAGAATATTGTTGTGTCTCCCCAAAACCAAGCCCTGTTTTCCTCTCTACCCCTTCCCTAAAATCCTGTTCAATTAAGATCCCTTTTCCCTTATGACAAATGTAAATTAATTCCTTATTTCCCCTTAGCATCAAAAGTACATCAATCCCTTGGAAAAACAGATTATGCCTAATAATGTACAGTCAAAGGACAAAATCTAAGAGCTATCTGTTGATGCTAGTAATCAGTGCTGCCCCATCTCCTATATTAGATGCTATCCCTTACCCCCTGTTGAAAAATGTATTGTCCTTTCCCTTGGTGACCCTATTACATGTCTTCCCTAATAAAGATATTTCTTTGCAAATGATTTCCCGATGATGAGAGATGAGATAACATGTTTGACATTTTGTGAATTATTCCTTAAAAGTTCCCTGTTTTTATATATTTTCCCATTCCTTATGAAAAAGTCCCTCCCCTAACATTTCCCTCATGATTTTTTCCCCTTGAAAACAACATACTTCTCAGCATTTTGCAGGCAGGGCAACAGTCAACTTTGTCTATTTTCTCCACCTTGCTCAATAACACCATGTCAACCACTGAAACCTATGAGCAAGGTGATGACCGGTCTTCTTCCACAGAGGTTGAGGTACAGCGGAGGCCTCGTAGGGGAGGCAAAGGTGGTCATCATAAAAGAGAGGAAGGATGCATGTTTGCAAGGCAAAAATGAAGATACTCCAAAGGAAGTTGTCCGAGGCCCGCAAGAGGAGGAAGAAGACCAATCCACTCCATATCTTGGTCAAGGCTTCTCTCACTCACCATGATACTCATTAGCCTCCTCCTAGCAGCAAACCCAAGAAATTTTGAAAGTTTTGAGGCATTTTTGAGAATTTTACAGGTTTTGGCTGTTGGAGTGGTCTCACCCCGCGCGCGACCAATCATGGGGACAGCTCAGAACGGGGAAAACTCTACATTTTTGGAATTTGCATGCAAAAATACACTTGCCTATGGATGGGTTTCATATTTTATGAAGATTTGGGCTTCCAAAAGCTCAAAATACATGCAATTTTTGACTTTCTGCCCCTATTTTGAGTTGCAGAAAGCTGTCTTGGGAGAAATGACTTTTGAGGGGTCAAATCAACTTCAAATTCAAAAATTCTGGTGGGGTTGGAAAGTAGACTCATAGACCTTTCCAACAAGCTATCTTGCAACTGATTTGGACACCAGGAAGGCCCTCAAACACAGCTGCCAATGTGAGCGACCACTCCAAGGGAGGGGCGCGACCACTAAGGGAAATTTCACTGTTTTGACCAGTTCGGCCAGCAAAACACTGTTTTTACTTTGGTTGACTTTTGAGGCATGTAAATGATGGATTTTTGTGTAATTTTCATGGCACTTAGATGATTTTACTCTCCTTCATCACTTCTAGAAGATTCTTTGATGTAAATGGTTAATATTAAATGCATGGATAGGTTTCCTAAGTTTTAGAGGCAAGTTGTTTTGACTGCCTAGGTTTTAGGGCTCAGTTTAGAATTGGTTGAAACAGCTCCTAGAAGGATGAGCTCGACCCCTAGAGGCAAGGGAAAAGGTTGGCTTGCCTATATTATTTATTTTCTCAATCATTTTCATGGTTGGAGAGATTGGACTCTTGAGGGAGAAGCTCCTATTGTATATTTTACTTGTATCTCTGCAATTTGAGGAAAAGGAAGACCAGGGTTTTGCAGACATCATTGGGATTCTTGTGGACTCTTGTGTTGATGGTGTGTTCTCTTATTGTAATTGTAAGTGTGTTTATGTGTTCCATCCCTTTCTTTACTGCTGCTAATTAAACAAATGAAGTGATAAAGTTTGAATTCATGCTTGCCATGCTCAGCTTTCAAATTTGTTTAATGTTTATGTTTTCCACTGTCTAGAGAGGATTCAAAGTCATTGTTTGCCCTCTTTAGCTTCTCTTTTTTCTTCCTTGATCATCCATCTCAGCTAAAGGCATCAGCACAAACTCCTACCTTGCCCCAAAGATCCACCTGCAAAAACTGAGCTCAATCCCCGCACCCTGAATTGCACTCCCTCCAATTGCCACCAAAAACCCCAAAAAACTTTAAATCAACCCTCCTTATCAGTTTACTAGCCTAATATCAGTGTTACCTTGTTGGTCATCTCATCCCATTGAAAATTTTCCGAGATAGACCGGAGAGAGCCTTCTCATACCCCGTAGGGCTAGCTACGAGGTGAAATGGTTTGATGTTGCCTTGAAGGTTTACCTTCCTCAGCCTAGGGTGAAATCTCAAGCGCTAACATACTGGCGACCATACTGGGAAGAATAAATTTATCATTTGCTCATTGATGTGTGATTTCATAAGCTTAGACGGAGTCTGAAGGTACGCCAGGTAGCCTTTGAAAACGCTCTTGTTTTACATCAGCGTAAGTAGATAAATGCTCCTTCATTCGACCTCCGTGAGCTTGTGGATGAAACACTTCATCTGCAATTTACCCCAGTACATGTATCAAGTTCAGATCTGATTGTTGATGGTGGACAACGATCAGACACTTGAAAGGCTGAAATCATTCACTTGGCGACTCTAAATAAGTTTTGAAGATCAGATCCAAAGACTCCACTGGAGAATGATCCCGACCAGCAGAAACATGAAAGGAGTATATGGCAAGATCAGGTACTCAAGTTGGAATTTCATCCAGGACATTTTGTTCTTTGTTGTAAATTATTTTTTCTCTTTTCCCGAGAATGTCAAGACTATTTTGCAAAGCATATTGTATTTGAGAAGAGATCCTCGGCCTGCAGTTGATTCTTTCCCTTTGAAGATTGTGAATACCAAAGATTTGCATGCCTTTGAGCTTGATCAAGATTCTTTTTCCGAATTTTGTGATGACCATCTTCAAATTGATGAGCCCCAAGAGACCAAGACTGATCCTATACCTGCTGTACATAACCCTATACCTTGTAAAATTCCAAATCGGTATAAACCTCTTGTTTTACCTTCGGTTCTTCATGCTTTCCCCAAAAGATATGATCTATACTTGCCGAGGTTTGATGGTGAAAGTAAGGATGTCAACGCTGAGCAACATGTGCAGAATTTTGAGTTATTTCTTGACCTTTTTGAAGTTGATGATGAAGATGTTAGTATGAGGCTTTTTGCTCTTTCTTTGCAAGCTGAAGTTAAGAGTTGGTTCAAAACCCTGCCTGATGCAAGCATCTCAAATTTCCAGCAGTTCGTCAAAGTTTTTCTCGACAGGTGGATGATCGGGCATAACCTTTTCTTGATTGTAGAAGAGTATAACCAGCTGAAAAGATTGCCTGGGGAGACAGTACAACAGTTTTCAGCCAGATTTAACCAAGTTTATTATTCGATGCCGGCTAATATAAGGCCTACTCCTAGATCTGCTCTCTTGCACTATCCGGGTGCCTTTGATCCAGAGATGGAGTTTCAGCTGAGAGAAAGGGATATTGCAACACTTCACGAGATGCAAAATAGTGCAGTAAGTGTAGAGGCTCATCTATTGATCCGAAGGGCAAGGATGAAGGAAGAAGAGATGAAAAACATAGATCCGGCCGAATCTCTAGAGGTAAAGCTTGACGTTTTGGTAAGTGCAGTAGAAGAGATGATGGACAAGATCACCGCAAGAAATGCTTATGATGTTCAAGCTCATGGCTCGCTGATTGAAGAAGAACAAGTTGCTGATCCAAAACATTTTGTTTCCCATCCTAGTTGTCATAGCACTCATAGTGATTGTTTTGTAGATCATCTAGGAGAAGAGAGAACTGTTGATATGACATGTATGCTTGATGACGTGTTTTATACTGATGATTTGGCTCAGTTTGATGAGTATGATGATGATTATGTTCTCCAAACAGAAGCTAATCTTGCAGACAAATCAGCAGCTCGTTTGTAGGAGGAAGAAGTTCATTTTCAGCAGCTCGAATACAATGATCAGCCATCATATATCAGCTATGACAGTGACGAGGAAAGTGCAGCAAATTTTGAAGTAAGTGAAGGATCTTTGCCTTTTTGTTTTGATTCATGTCAGTTCATCAGAGACAACTTCCATGCAATCACAAATCCGTTGTTGACTAGTCTTGAATTGGATCCTCTTGAGCGCGATGAAAACCTGGTTCAAGACTTCTCATATTCAGATTTGCAACCTCCGAAAGCCATTGATTGTCAAATTGCAGCTGATTTAATGATTCAAGGCGACTCCGTACCATTCTGTTTTGAATCATTTCAGTTTTTGAAGGGTCGATTGCATAGTACATCTTCAAATGAAAAGCCTATAACAAATCAAAAATCACTCAGTTTTAATGTTGAGGATGAAGGTCAGATTATAGATGAAGTTGTGGAAGATGAAATACATGATGTGATGATGTAGGAAGATTCTATACCCTTTTGTTTCGAAGCATTTCAGTTTATCAGGCAGAATTTTTGTAAAATCTCTCAAGAACAAGATGAGCAGCATGTAGGCAATCATGTAATCACAATGGAACCAATAGAAATGGGATTGCAGCAGTCTTTTCAAGTTTTTCATGATCCAATAGCTGATGTTTTGGATGAGGTTTGCAGTCAAAGTCTTTCTCCATTTACTATGTGTGAGCTTGAAAAATGTGCTGATATGAACTTGATCCGGCAGCTGGTTTCTTTGTCATTTTCAGCAGACGTCTCGTCACAAGGCTCAGATCAAAGTTTGCATGCATGGTATGAGGAAAAGAGAAGTAATCCATTGGATGAGCTAAGTTCCAGTGAGCTTGAATTTCAAGATCCTTATGCAGTGTTTTTGGAGGCGGATAGAGAGTTCGTATCATTCAACGGATCTGTTTCTAAGTTGCCATCAAAGTTGCCTTTCAGTAGTTCTCTCTTGTTGTTCATAAGAAAACACTTGTGGAGAATTCGAACAGCAGACAGGATATTTACTTGGTTGCATTGGTTGTTTCATTTCACTTGATCAGGTGATGAATGAAACTGTTAGAGTAGGTTGTGATGAATAAGCTCCACTTTGAGCATCATTTTCAGTTTGTCGGTTGTGTTTAAGTATCGAGTCAGTTTTTAGTTGAGTGAGAGTCAATTTGTGTTGTTAAGTCCTCTGTTTTCAGTCATGCATTTCAGCTTGAGTTTTTGACTCCATTTCCCAATGATTGCAAGGCACTGGTCTGCTCTCCCAGAGGTCTAAGGTTCTTGGCACCTCCAAGGAGCTACCATCCCCATTGGAGCCAATGTTAGTGTCGGTCTTGAGCCCTCCATCGGTGATCAAAAGCTCTTTGCATGTGCATAGGTAGGTGTCTCATCAGTATCAGTTTTGCATCCCGTTAGGCATGCCATAAAACTGATGGAGGAGCTGGTCCTTGTTCCCTTCTTGGCTTTGCTGGATCAGGTCATATCATTTAATGAGCTTGTGTTACACTTGTTTTATTTTTGTCTTGAAGTCCCAAGTTTTAGGTCTAGGGTTTTGGTCAAAAATCACTGCAAGGTCATGAGTCAAAGGTCCATGAGTGCCCAGCAAGCCAGAAGGAGGTATGTACATATGTTCCATTGATATTTTTCATCAGGTACAACTCATTTATACCTTTGATTTAAAAACCCTGTTTTTAAACCCAAGGTCATGTAATATTTGTAAAAAATAAGGAAAATTTCAAAAGTCTTCAAAATGCCGGCAATAACCCTGGTCTCCTTGCCAGAGTCCATCAGATGGTCAACCTGCAAAAAGAATGAAGTTAAAGCGCCTCAAAAGCTAAATTTAGGACAAAGCAACTCAAAAAGCAGTGTTAAAAGTGAATGTCAAAATAGAACATTAGAGAGTGTGTTTTGTAAATTAATTTTTTCAAATTGAACCTACAAGAGGTAAAGTTCCCTCTAAACATCTTCATTATGCCTCTATGAGCTAGCAAATAAGAGCAAGAGGGCAGAAAGAGAGAAAGAGGGCGAATTGCAGAAAAATTAAGGAGATTTCTGGTGTGCGACCACTCGGACAATGTGCATGACCACCTGGGTGGTGCGCGACCACTCGACGCCTCCTCCATAGTTCAAATTTCTAATGCGCGCGACCACTCGGGGTGTGCGCGACCACTCGAAGCCTGCGCGCGACCACTCGGGCTCCCACTCACAGAACCTTCCTAAATCCACTCAAATCACGTTTTGGTTTGCTAATTGCTCGAGGTAGGCCTCTCTAATGTATTGAATGTTTGAAACATGGATGATGAGCTTGTGTTCATGCATTTTTACCATCAAAAATATGAAGAGAAATAGGTTTAGTGATTGTTTGTTCATGTAGGCAATTTTGCTAAGGTTGGTGTTTGCTTTCAAGGTTTTTAATTCCTCTTTATTCCCTCCTTGTTTCCTATTAAATTCACAAATGTCATATATATCTTATCTCATTTGCAATAAATACTAAATCTCTCATCCCAAATTCCTAAAACCCTATCCCTCCCCCAAATCCCTTTACAAAACCCTAATGCCCTTTCATGTATTCTACCCAAACCCTAATAACCTCCACACGGCAAGGAAAATAAATGAACAACAGCAAAGATAAAAAATGTTATGTAAAAAGAGAAAAGAGCAATAATATGGTCAAATGACCGAATATAAAAAAAAAAAAAGGGATATTGCTGTGCATAGTCATTGGAAAATAGAAGACACACTGCTGTTGCATATCCATAGCAAAAACAAGAAAAATTCAGCTGTGTATATGTATAAAATGGACATATTGCTGTAAATATTGTTTGCAAAAGAATATTGTTGTGTCTCCCCAAAACCAAGCCCTGTTTTCCTCTCTACCCCTTCCCTAAAATCCTGTTCAATTAAGATCCCTTTTCCCTTATGACAAATGTAAATTAATTCCTTATTTCCCCTTAGCATCAAAAGTGCATCAATCCCTTGGAAAAACAGAGTATGCCTAATAATGTACAGTCAAAGGACAAAATCTAAGAGCTATCTGTTGATGCTAGTAATCAGTGCTGCCCCATCTCCTGTATTACATGCTATCCCTTACCCCCTGTTGAAAAATGTATTGTCCTTTCCCTTGGTGACCCTATTACATGTCTTCCCTAATAAAGATATTTCTTTGCAAATGATTTCCCGATGATGAGAGATGAGATAACATGTTTGACATTTTGTGAATTATTCCTTAAAAGTTCCCTGTTTTTATATATTTTCCCATTCCTTATGAAAAAGTCCCTCCCCTAACATTTCCCTCATGATTTTTTCCCCTTGAAAACAGCATACTTCTTAGCATTTTGCAGGCAGGGCAGCAGTCAACTTTGTCTATTTTCTCCACCTTGCTCAATAACACCATGTCAACCACTGAAACCTATGAGCAAGGTGATGACCGGTCTTCTTCCACAGAGGTTGAGGTACAGCGGAGGTCTCGTAGGGGAGGCAAAGGTGGTCATCATAAAAGAGAGGAAGGATGCATGTTTGCAAGGCAAAAATGAAGATACTCCAAAGGAAGTTGTCCGAGGCCCGCAAGAGGAGGAAGAAGACCAATCCACTTCGTATCTTGGCCGAGGCTTCTCTCACTCACCATGATACTCATTAGCCTCCTCCTAGCAGCAAACCCAAGAAATTTTGAAAGTTTTGAGGCATTTTGGGCATTTTTGAGAATTTTACAGGTTTTGGCCGTTGGAGTGGTCTCACCCCGCACGCGACCAGTCATGGGGACAGCTCAGAACGGGGAAAACTCTACATTTTTGGAATTTTCATGCAAAAATACACTTGCCTATGGGTGGGTTTCAGATTTTATGAATATTTGGGCTTCCAAAAGCTCAAAATACATGCAATTTTTGACTTTCTGCCCCTATTTTGAGTTGCAGAAAGCTGTCTTGGGAGAAATGACTGTTGAGGGGTCAAATCAACTCCAAATTCAAAAATTCCGGTGGGGTTGGAAAGTAGACTCATAGACCTTTCCAACAAGCTATCTTGCACCTAATTTGGACACCAAGAAAGCCCTCAAACACAGCTGCCAATGTGCGCGACCACTCCAAGGGAGGGGCGCAACCACTCAGGGAAATTTCACTGTTTTGACCAGTTCGGCCAGCAAAACACTGTTTTTACTTTGGTTGACTTTTGAGGCATGTAAATGATGGATTTTTGTGTAATTTTCATGGCACTTAGATGCTTTTACTCTCCTTCATCACTTCTAGAAGATTCTTTGATGTAAATGGTTAATGTTAAATGCATGGATAGGTTTCCTAAGTTTTAGAGGCAAGTTGTTTTGACTGCCTAGGTTTTAGGGCTCAGTTTAGAATTGGTTGAAACAGCTCCTAGAAGGATGAGCTCGACCCCTAGAGGCAAGGGAAGAGGTTGGATTTCCTATATTATGTATTTTCTCAATCATTTTCGTGGTTGGAGAGGTTGGACTCTTGAGGGAGAAGCTCCTATTGTATATTTTACTTGTATCTCTGCAATTTGAGGAAAAGGAAGACCAGGGTTTTGCAGACATCATTGGGATTCTTGTGGACTCTTGTGTTGATGGTGTGTTCTCTTATTGTAATTGTAAGTGTGTTTATGTGTTCCATCCCTTTCTTTACTGCTGCTAATTAAACAAATGAAGTGATAAAGTTTGAATTCATGCTTGCCATGCTCAGCGTTCAAATTTGTTTAATGTTTATGTTTTCCACTGTCTAGAGAGGATTCAAAGTCATTGTTTGCCCTCTTTAGCTTCTCTTTTTTCTTCCTTGATCATCCATCTCAGCTAAAGGCATCAGCACAAACTCCTACCTTGCCCCAAAGATCCACCTGCAAAAACTGAGCTCAATCCCCGCACCCTGAATTGCACTCCCTCCAATTGCCACCAAAAACCCCAAAAAACTTTAAATCAACCCTCCTTATCAGTTTACTAGCCTAATATCAGTGTTACCTTGTTGGTCATCTCATCCCATTGAAAATTTGCCGAGATAGACCGGAGAGAGCCTTCTCATACCCCGTAGGGCTAGCTACGAGGTGAAATGGTTTGATGTTGCCTTGAAGGTTTACCTTCCTCAGCCTAGGGTGAAATCTCAAGCACTAACATACTGGCGACCATACTGGGAAGAACAAATTTATCATTTGCTCATTGATGTGTGATTTCATAAGCTTAGACGGAGTCTGAAGGTACGCCAGGTAGCCTTTGAAAACGCTCTTGTTTTACATCAGCGTAAGTAGATAAATGCTCCTTCAGTCGACCTCCGTGAGCTTGTGGATGAAACACTTCATCTGCAATTTACCCCAGTACATGTATCAAGTTTAGATCTGATTGTTGATGGTGGACAACGATCAGACACTTGAAAGGCTGAAATCATTCACTTGGCGACTCTAAATAAGTTTTGAAGATCAGATCCAAAGACTCCACTGGAGAATGATCCCGACCAGCAGAAACATGAAAGGAGTATATGGCAAGATCAGGTACTCAAGTTGGAATTTCATCCAGGACATTTTGTTCTTTGTTGTAAATTATTTCTTCTCTTTTCCCGAGAATGTCAAGACTGTTTTGCAAAGCATATTGTATTTGAGAAGAGATCCTCGGCCTGCAGTTGATTCTTTCCCTTTGAAGATTGTGAATACCAAAGATTTGCATGCCTTTGAGCTTGATCAAGATTCTTTTTCCGAATTTTGTGATGACCATCTTCAAATTGATGAGCCCCAAGAGACCAAGATTGATCCTATACCTGCTGTACATAACCCTATACCTTGTAAAATTCCAAATCGGTATAAACCTCTTGTTTTACCTTCGGTTCTTCATGCTTTCCCCAAAAGCTATGATCTATACTTGCCGAGGTTTGATGGTGAAAGTAAGGATGTCAACGCTGAGCAACATGTGCAGAATTTTGAGTTATTTCTTGACCTTTTTGAAGTTGATGATGAAGATGTTAGTATGAGGCTTTTTGCTCTTTCTTTGCAAGCTGAAGTTAAGGGTTGGTTCAAAACCCTGCCTGATGCAAGCATCTTAGATTTCCAGTAGTTCGTCAAAGTTTTTCTCGACAGGTGGATGATCGGGCAGAACCTTTTCTTGATTGTAGAAGAGTATAACCAGCTGAAAAGATTGCCTGGGGAGACAGTACAACAGTTTTCAGCCAGATTTAACCAAGTTTATTATTCGATGCCGGCTGATATAAGGCCTACTCCTAGATCTGCTCTCTTGCACTATCCGGGTGCCTTTGATCCGGAGATGGAGTTTCAGCTGAGAGAAAGGGATATTGCAACACTTCACGAGATGCAAAACAGTGCAGTAAGTGTAGAGGCTCATCTGTTGATCCGAAGGGCAAGGATGAAGGAAGAAGAGATGAAAAACATAGATCCGGCCGAATCTCTAGAGGTAAAGCTTGACATTTTGGTAAGTGCAGTGGAAAATATGATGGACAAGATCAACACAAGAAATGCTTATGATGTTCAAGATCATGGCTCGCTGATTGAAGAAGAACAAGTTGCTGATCCAAAACATTTTGTTTCCCATCCTAGTTGTCATCGCACTCATAGTGATTGTTTTGTAGATCATCTAGGAGAAGAAAGAACTGTTGATATGACATGTATGCTTGATGACGTGTTTTATACTGATGATTTGCCTAAGTTTGATGAGTATGATGATGATTATGTTCTCCAAACAGAAGCTAATCTTGCAGACAAATCAGCAGCTCGTTTGTGGGAGGAAGAAGTTCATTTTCAGCAGCTCGAATACAATGATCAGCCATCATATATCAGCTATGACAGTGACGAGGAAAGTGCAGCAAATTTTGAAGTAAGTGAAGGATCTTTGCCTTTTTGTTTTGATTCATGTCAGTTCATCAGAGACAACTTCCATGCAATCACAAATCCGTTGTTGACTAGTCTTGAATTGGATCCTCTTGAGCGCGATGAAAACCTGGTTCAAGACTTCTCATATTCAGATTTGCAACCTCCGAAAGCCATTGATTGTCAAATTGCAGCTGATTTAATGATTCAAGGTGACTCCGTACCATTCTGTTTTGAATCATTTCAGTTTTTGAAGGGTTGATTGCATAGTACATCTTCAAATGAAAAGCCTATAACAAATCAACAATCACTCAGTTTTAATGTTGAGGATGAAGGTCAGATTATAGATGAAGTTGTGGAAGATGAAATACATGATGTGATGATGCAGGAAGATTCTATACCCTTTTGTTTCGAAGCATTTCAGTTTATAAGGCAGAATTTTTGTCAAATCTCTCAAGAACAAGATGAGCAGCATGTAGGCAATCATGTAATCACAATGGAACCAATAGAAATGGGATTGCAGCAGTGTTTTCAAGTTTTTCATGATCCAATAGCTGATGTTTTGGATGAGGTTTGCAGTCAAAGTCTTTCTCCATTTACTATGTGTGAGCTTGAAAAATGTGCTGATATGAACTTGATCCCGCAGCTGGTTTCTTTGTCATTTTCAGCAGATGTCTCGTCACAAGGCTCAGATCAAAGTTTGCATGCATGGTATGAGGAAAAGAGAAGTAATCCATTGGATGAGCTAAGTTCCAGTGAGCTTGAATTTCAAGATCCTTATGCAGTGTTTTTGGAGGCGGATAGAGAGTTCGTATCATTCAACGGATCTGTTTCTAAGTTGCCATCAGAGTTGCCTTTCAGTAGTTCTCTCTTGTTGTTCATAAGCGAACACTTGTGGAGAATTCGAACAGCAGACGGGATATTTACTTGGTTGCATTGGTTGTTTCATTTCACTTGATCAGGTGATGAATGAAACTGTTAGAGTAGGTTGTGATGAATAAGCTCCACTTTGAGCATCATTTTCAGTTTGTCGATTGTGTTTAAGTATCGAGTCAGTTTTTAGTTGAGTGAGAGTCAATTTGTGTTGTTAAGTCCTCTGTTTTCAGTCATGCATTTCAGCTTGAGTTTTTGACTCCATTGCCCAATGATTGCAAGGCACTGGTCTGCTCTCCCAGAGGTCTAAGGTTCTTGGCACCTCCAAGGAGCTACCATCCCCATTGGAGCCAATGTTAGTGTCGGTCTTGAGCCCTCCATCGGTGATCAAAAGCTCTTTGCATGTGCATAGGTAGGTGTCTCATTAGTATCAGTTTTGCATCCCGTTAGGCATGCCATAAAACTGATGGAGGAGCTGGTCCTTGTTCCCTTCTTGGCTTTGCTGGATCAGGTCATATCATTTAATGAGCTTGTGTTACACTTGTTTTATTTTTGTCTTGAAGTCCCAAGTTTTAGGTCTAGGGTTTTGGTCAAAAATCACTGCAAGGTCATGAGTCAAAGGTCCATGAGTGCCCAACAAGCCAGAAGGAGGTATGTACATATGTTCCATTGATATTTTTCATCAGGTACAGCTCATTTATACCTTGGATTTAAAAACCCTGTTTTTAAACCCAAGGTCATGTAATATTTGTAAAAAATAAGGAAAATTTCAAAAGTCTTCAAAATGCCGGCAATAACCCTGGTCTCCTCGCCAGAGTCCATCAGATGGTCAACCTGCAAAAAGAATGAAGTTAAAGCACCTCAAAAGCTAAATTCAGGACAAAGCAACTCAAAAAGCAGTGTTAAAAGTGAATGTCAAAATAGAACATTAGAGAGTGGGTTTTGTAAATTAATTTTTTCAAATTGAACCTACAAGAGGTAAATTTCCCTCTAAACATCTTCATTATGCCTCTATGAGCTAGCAAAGAAGAGCAAGAAGGCAGAAAGAGAGAAAGAGGGCGAATTGCAGAAAAATTAAGGAGATTTTTGGTGCGCGACCACTCGAGCAGTGTGCGCGACCACCTGGGCAGTGCGCGACCACCTGGGCGGTGCGCGACCACTCGGCGCCTCCTCCACAGTTCAAATTTCTAACGCGCGCGACCACTCGGTTTGTGCGCGACCACTCGGAGCCTGCGCGCGACCACTCGGGCTCCCACTCACAGAACCTTCCTAAATCCACTCAAATCGCGTTTTGGTTTGCTAATTGCTCGAGGTAGGCCTTTCTAATGTATTGAATGTTTGAAACATGGATGATGAGCTTGTGTTCATGCATTTTTACCATCAAAAATATGAAGAGAAATAGGTTTAGTGATTGTTTGTTCATGTAGGCAATTTTGCTAAGGTTGGTGTTTGCTTTCAAGGTTTTTAATTCCTCTTTATTCCCTCCTTGTTTCCTATTAAATTCACAAATGTCATATATATCTTATCTCATTTGCAATAAATACTAAATCTCTCATCCCAAATTCCTAAAACCCTATCCCTCCCCCAAATCCCTTTACAAAACCCTAATGCCCTTTCATGTATTCTACCCAAACCCTAATACCCTCCACAAGGCAAGGAAAATAAATGAACAACAGCAAAGATAAAAAATGTTATGTAAAAAGAGAAAAGAGCAATAATATGGTAAAATGACCAAATATATAAAAAAAAAAAGGGATATTGCTGTGCATAGTCATTGGAAAATAGAAGACACACTGCTGTTGCATATCCATAGCAAAAACAAGAAAAATGCAGCTGTGTATATGTATAAAATGGACATATTGCTGTAAATATTGTTTGCAAAAGAATATTGTTGTGTCTCCCCAAAACCAAGCCCTGTTTTCCTCTCTACCCCTTCCCTAAAATCCTGTTCAATTAAGATCCCTTTTCCCTTATGACAAATGTAAATTAATTCCTTATTTCCCCTTAGCATCAAAAGTACATCAATCCCTTGGAAAAACAGAGTATGCCTAATAATGTACAGTCAAAGGACAAAATCTAAGAGCTATCTGTTGATGCTAGTAATCAGTGCTGCCCCATCTCCTGTATTACATGCTATCCCTTACCCTCTGTTGAAAAATGTATTGTCCTTTCCCTTGGTGACCCTATTACATGTCTTCCCTAATAAAGATATTTCTTTGCAAATGATTTCCCGATGATGAGAGATGAGATAACATGTTTGACATTTTGTGAATTATTCCTTAAAAGTTCCCTGTTTTTATATATTTTCCCATTCCTTATGAAAAAGTCCCTCCCCTAACATTTCCCTCATGATTTTTTCCCCTTGAAAACAACATACTTCTCAGCATTTTGCAGGCAGGGCAGCAGTCAACTTTGTCTATTTTCTCCACCTTGCTCAATAACACCATGTCAACCACTGAAACCTATGAGCAAGGTGATGACCAGTCTTCTTCCACAGAGGTTGAGGTACAGTGGAGGCCTCGTAGGGGAGGCAAAGGTGGTCATCATAAAAAAGAGGAAGGATGCATGTTTGCAAGGCAAAAATGAAGATACTCCAAAGGAAGTTGTCCGAGGCCCGCAAGAGGAGGAAGAAGACCAATCCACTCCGTATCTTGGCCGAGGCTTCTCTCACTCACCATGATACTCATTAGCCTCCTCCTAGCAGCAAACCCAAGAAATTTTGAAAGTTTTGAGGCATTTTTGAGAATTTTACAGGTTTTGGCCGTTGGAGTGGTCTCACCCCGCGCGCGACCAGTCATGGGGACAGCTCAGAACGAGGAAAACTCTACATTTTTGGAATTTTCATGCCAAAATACACTTGCCTATGGATGGGTTTCAGATTTTATGAAGATTTGGGCTTCCAAAAGCTCAAAATACATGCAATTTTTGACTTTCTGCCCCTATTTTGAGTTGCAGAAAGCTGTCTTGGGAGAAATGACTTTTGAGGGGTCAAATCAACTCCAAATTCAAAAATTCTAGTGGGGTTGGAAAGTAGACTCATAGACCTTTCCAACAAGCTATCTTGTACCTGATTTGGACACCAGGAAGGCCCTCAAACACAGCTGCCAATGTGCGCGACCACTCCAAGGGAGGGGCACGACCACTCAGGGAAATTTCACTGTTTTGACCAGTTCGGCCAGCAAAACACTATTTTTACTTTGGTTGACTTTTGAGGCATGTAAATGATGGATTTTTGTGTAATTTTCACGGCACTTAGATGCTTTTACTCTCCTTCATCACTTCTAGAAGATTCTTTGATGTAAATGGTTAATATTAAATGCATGGATAGGTTTCCTAAGTTTTAGAGGCAAGTTGTTTTGACTGCCTAGGTTTTAGGGCTCAGTTTAGAATTGGTTGAAACAGCTCCTAGAAGGATGAGCTCGACCCATAGAGGCAAGGGAAGAGGTTGGCTTGCCTTCATATGTATTTTCTCAATCATTTTCATGGTTGGAGAGGTTGGACTCTTGAGGGAGAAGCTCCTATTGTATATTTTACTTGTATCTCTGCAATTTGAGGAAAAGGAAGACCATGGTTTTGCAGACATCATTGGGATTCTTGTGGACTCTTGTGTTGATGGTGTGTTCTCTTATTGTAATTGTAAGTGTGTTTATGTGTTCCATCCCTTTCTTTACTGCTGCTAATTAAACAAATGAAGTGATAAAGTTTGAATTCATGCTTGCCATGCTCAGCTTTCAAATTTGTTTAATGTTTATGTTTTCCACTATCTAGAGAGGATTCAAAGTCATTGTTTGCCCTCTTTAGCTTCTCTTTTTTCTTCCTTGATCATCCATCTCAGCTAAAGGCATCAGCACAAACTCCTACCTTGCCCCAAAGATCCACCTGCAAAAACTGAGCTCAATCCCCGCACCCTGAATTGCACTCCCTCCAATTGCCACCAAAAACCCCAAAAAACTTTAAATCAACCCTCCTTATCAGTTTACTAGCCTAATATCAATGTTACCTTGTTGGTCATCTCATCCCATTGAAAATTTTCCGAGATAGACCGGAGAGAGCCTTCTCATACCCCGTAGGGCTAGCTACGAGGTGAAATGGTTTGATGTTGCCTTGAAGGTTTACCTTCCTCAGCCTAGGGTGAAATCTCAAGCGCTAACACTAGCGTCGAAACAAGTAAATCATAAGGTGTCGTAATCGTCTTTTGATTTTGAAGAAGGAACTTGTTTATGTTTTCACTTGAAATCGAATTCAAAGTTATACAACATCTTTCTTTGTATAAACATCAATATTAAGAAAGAGAAAAGAAATACATGCATTTGTGCATTTGCATTTTGACAGCTTGTATGTTGATTTAGGAAAAAGTGCATTACTGTGTGCTCTATGCTCTGTGAGAAAAGATGATGTCTTTCTTTTCCCCTTTGTAGCTAGGATTTTCATCTGTTGAAAAGATATAAAAAGCTTGCTTATCATCTTTAGACTGCATTTAGGAGTTGTATCATACATCTCGTGGTGATCCAAAAAGGAAAACTTCTAAAAAAGATCAACCTAAAATAAATTGAATGAACTTAACAACGATTTGTAACATAACGCACAACATAGAATTCTAGGCTAGAGACGTGTTCCGGCGTCGTAAAGCCTGATATCTTACCGTCGAGTGGTTGGGTGATTCCTCCACGGTGAAGCGATAAGTATCAGTACGGATTGTGCTCCCACGTACCGTCACGTATGTATTGGGAGACCCATATAGGAATAAAGCCTTTATCCATAGGAAGCCATGTCGGCCGCCCTACTGATCGCAATGCACTGAACACAGCATTCAGGAAGATCGACCGCCCGTACCTTAAAAAGTATTCTGCGGTTTTGCGAAAAGTTTGGCACACCCTCTACCTAGAACTCCAGAGCAGTTCCTTTTGGCCTTTTTCGGACTCTATAACAGAAAAATTCCATCCGAGCATTTGTCACTTCGGGCTCGTTAAAACATCGAAGGAGACTAGAGTCATCTTTAGCTTTTTCTCGACTCTTTAAAATTGAAAAAGCAAGTTGTGTCTAAAGCGTTGTTAAAATTTATTTTAAACGGAACAAAATCACCCTCTATTCCTGCGTTGATCTTTAGGTTGAGAAGATGGAGCCCACCAACCAAGGAATTCCCCTTGGTGGAAATCCTAGTCCCTTCTCCTCTTGGGGAGATGTTGGTTCACCCCATATGGCCACATTGTTGCTTCCAGGACTGACAATTGGCCTGCCCGTCTGGCTCTTTTCAACCAATGTCGTTCAGAACACCACTTTTCCTGAACAGTCGAGTCAACAGTTAGACCAGTCTATAGCTGCCCACCATCCTTGTACTTCCTATAACTCTTCCTCTCCTCCTTCCTCCTCGCAAGGTAGAGCCGGCAAAAGCCAAGCTCCCAAAGAGAAGAAGGAGAAGAAGAAGAGAGAGAAGAAGAAGAAGGAGCCAAAAGCGACTGGGGGCAAGCAACAGGCATCTAACGAAAATCCATACACAGCACTGACAAGGCCTAAATCGCCATGTGTGATATGTAGAGGAGACCACTTCCATAGAGATTGTCCCTGTATTCCACGGATACTGAGGGACTGGTCTCCTCGTTTGCACAATCCGGTGGCATCAACCTCTGATAGCCATGTTGAATGCATACCGTCAACTAGCGAAAGTGAAGTTCTAGGACAAAGAGGGAGAGATAGATCTCCCTGCAGACTATGTGAAGGTGATCACGCCATCCACCGTTGTCCCTTCTTAGATGAGGCGAAAAGAGTTTTGGAAGATCGTCCAGTTTCACCGTTACGACTTCCTCCTGGATATAAAAAACTCGTGCCAAGTCCTTCGTTAGTTGAGAATCCCGCTGGCCCACTCAAGTGGTCGACTGAAGCGTCAGTCATTGAAAATGAACCTACTGAATCCATACCTGACGAAAGTCAAAAGGTCGAGGCGGCAGTTGACCCGGTCTTGCCTTCAGAAGATTCATCTTCGAATGATACCGTCACTGAAGAGGATAAGGATGACACCATCCATATTCTTTTCATCAACACAGACTCCAACGAACAAGGGGGCAACCCTCCCATTCCTTTATCACAGGAAGGAAGTTTGTCAGAGTGATATCCGGCCGTCTACTCGGTCCCACCACCAAGCAACCTAGTTGTGTCCTTCGACTGGAACCAACTAGGCAGACCCCGTTTGCCAGCAAGCATACCATTTCAAATTATCGTCCAAATATACAGAATGGTAATGGCTGGCACAATCATTGATGAGGGGGCATCTGTGAGTATCCTTTCCTCTATTGCTTGGAAAGCGCTTGGTTTGCCAGCGCTTTTGCCTGAAATGAGAAATCTATCAGGCTTCGATAAAGGAACCAGTCGACCTTTAGGGATCCTCCCCAATGTGCCCATAACATTGAAAGGGAAGACCGTTCAAATGAACGTGATGGTCGTTCAAGGACCCTTGGATTATAACCTACTCCTTGGACGAGACTATATATATTGCATGGGAGCCATCGTCTCCTCACTCTTTAGAGTAATGTGTTTTCCACACGAAGGAAGAATGGTCAAGCTCGTAGACCAACTTTCATTTCCGGGATCACGCATCGCAAATAGTCATATACCAACCCTAAATGGTCTGTTCACGCAAGAAATGTCTCCACCCCCAGTTCTTCTTCCCGATGAGTGCGAGTGATTCGGAAAGATGTGACTGGAACCCAGGGGGCATGCATCCTGGTCTGCTTCGGGCAGAGAAAACTTTGGGTATAGGGTCGGTTTCCGCGGGAGAATATGACTAGTCCGTACCCCGTTCATCTCGGAAGAGGGTTGTTCTAGAATAGGATTCTTTTGTCAAAGTTATGTGTTTGACAGAACAGGGTCACTCACCTTTGTTTATCTCGGTAGACATCGGCGAAGAAGTGTTTTGTTTGCTCCGTGAATAAGACAATCTTTGGATAACCTAAAGGGGTAAGCCTCTCTCGTTAAAACAAATGTTTTAACGGAAAAGAAGTAGAGGTAACCTCGAAATCGTACTTTATGCCTGGGGGCATGCAAACCTTTTGGAGTGCAAGCAAAGAGCGGTTATTTATCTGTTTTTTGGATTAGTCGTTTCCGAACTTGCATAAAGAAAGGATTCGGGGCATAGCTTTGTAAGGGCAAGCTCCATAAAAAATGGAATCTTACGTGAGACATTTCTTATCATATGACTGGGTTTTCAAGCAGTTTTAGCACACAGTTCATGCTCGTTAAAAAATAAACGCAAGATCCGAGCAGTTTTAATGCGGACTTCATGCTCGTTAAAAAATAAACATAAGCAATGAGCAAGTGTTTCCACCAGTGTTTAAGCTCATTTTAAAATAAAAAATGAACCACCATCCGGTAAATAACCACTGTGAATGTAATTTATCAGCCATTAAAGCCTTGGTCATGTTTGCACCGTCACCTCCACTTTTCATTTGGCCGATCATTCACCTCCATATGATTGTTTACCCATTTTGAGGAATAGCTGCGAAGAGTGATTTCACCTAGCCATCCTTGTGACACTGCCGTGATTGGAAAATTCCAACCTGTACCTGGAATCAGCTACTAACCCTGTTTATCACTCGTTCCTCAAAAGACGAGTCTTCTTTAAGCTCTTTTCAATTGACTCGTAAAATATGAAAAAATTGCCGAGTTTTGGCCTTCCAGCTCGTTAAAGCGACCGGAAGTGCTATCCCTCCTCTAGATTTTAATCTTTTTGGACCTGAGGGATTATTGCACAAAAAGATCGAGCGCTTGTTTTGTTCGGCTCGTTAAAACTATCGAAAACTCATCCCTTCTGTATTGTTTTATACTTTTTCGGACTTAAGGGATTAGATGACGAAAAAGGACTTTCGGAGTTGACTTTACGTACCTTTTCAGACTCTCTAAAAATGAAAAGGACCGAGTTGTCTTTGTCGCTAGACTCGTTAAATGCATTAAATAGTGACAAACTTGTCTTTAGACGAGAACGAGTTTCACTATCGCTAGGCTCGTTAAAACATAGCGATGGGCTTGCCCGAAGGGTAGGTTATAGAACAAGCATATGTTATCCTCCTCAAGCTTGACAAAAATAAAGAGGTACTGGTCAACAATGACTGGGGAAAAATTGGGAGAAACTCAAGAAAACTTTGATGGTAGCAAGTCGCTCTTGAACATGACACTTTTCCTCCGTACCACAATCGGGTTGGGTTGTTTCATTCACCGGTCACATCACCATGGTCTCGCCATACCATCCATATTTGGGGTAATGCTACCGATCCATCGCATCAGTGTCGCCATATGTTCAAGAGAAGTCGTTCAGAAAAGTCAACCGTGTCCCATCCACTGCCGTACATTATCCTTCATCCTTTCATGACCGCCACCCTGAATCATATGTCACAGATTGTTTTCACCTCCATCAAAATCATTAGCTCCGTTCCGTGTCACTGATGTGGGATACATTAAGGCCCTCCTTTGACGGATCGCTTCTTGTCGACATCAGCTCATTATCCAAGAAGTTGATCTAGGAACAACCCCTTCAGTACTTTGAAGCTTGCATGCCTCAATGGCAAGTTTCTCACTTCCGGCGACAGGTATACATCAATGACCTTCGACCGAAAGATTTTGCGTGGTGTTCGACGCCAAGTCCTCTATTCACACCACGTGAATTGTACTGCAGTACCTTGAGGGTCATCATCATTATCGGTGATTCCTCTCGCGCTTGTTAACAGTTTACATCATTGACTGGTAATCAAATGATGTCTTTCCATGTTCGACTTCAGAGAAATTCTCACATGGATCGACTTGTACTTAGAGTGAAGATCGAACGAGTTTGAAGACCTCGGATCTAGTTTCATCCATCCGGGCTGCAATATATATTCAGGAAAGATAAAGACATTGACATGTACATCATTGCAGCAGATAATCATCCTATCCAAAGGATGATAATTTCATCAAAAATTATCAGTCTACCATCAGACGATTGTCTGTTCTATGTACAGAAAAATGAATTTATAAAGCTGAGCATGGGAATGCCCGCCTCAGCTAGATCATGAAAGCAGTATGAAAAATAATGTATTGTATTGTATCTTATTACAGGTCTCCTTCCAGCATTGGATGAACTTCGGATCCTTCTGATAAAGCATTTCACCCGATAAACGGCCTCATACTTTAGGGGGCAACTGTTATAGACATTTTTGTGCCTTACAGCATTGAGCATGAAATGTCCATAATCTAAGGGATCCAAAGTCCCTAAACATGTTGTTCCTACCCCTATAGGAACAAGGCTAACAAACCACAGCAATTCACAGAAGTTCTCCACCAGAAACTGCTCAAAAACAAGTCAATTCAGGATCATTTCAGTGGCTCCACTAGCTGTCTGCGCTGAATGTCAAAGCCAACACTGGCTACCTGCGCTGAATGTCAAAGGCAACACTGGCTACCTGTGCTGAGTGAGAGTGGACATGTGGCAAGTTCATTTCTCAAGGTGTCAGAACCCAGGAAGCTTCCAAAATGACACTTGCCTCAGGGAATTCGACTGGTGATGAGTAAGAGGTTCCAAATCTCCAAGTGGAAGCAAGAACCTCCAAGTGGAATCAAGAACTGACAGAGGGAGAGGACACTAGTCAGATCTCAAGCTGACTCATCCTCTCTCCAAACATCTATATATGGATCTCTCCTCCATGAGATCTAGAGGCTGGAATTTTGTTATTGCAAAGAATTGCTGTTGGTTTGAGATTAGAACTATTGGGTGATTTGCTTTGAAGGAGGTGAAGAAGGGATTCCTTTTGCTGGGAAGGTGATGCTGGATTGGGCCTCACTTGGTTGTATCTCTTCCTGAACTTTATTTCTTCATCAATAAAACCATTTGAGTTTCTCCTATATGCATGTATATCAATGATGTTTTGTTGTATTTGCATATTTAGTTTATTCTAATCCTAAACTAGTTATGAATGTAAATCTATGCTTTTTGTAGTTTCCCTCTCTTGTGATCTTGCAGGAACTTGGTGTAGCTGGGCCAGTGAAGGAACAAGCAGCGGGAAGCAAACAGAAGAGAGTGAGATCGGATCGACAAACTAGCGGAAGACATCGGTTAGTTACATCCTTCTCCTCTATTTACATTTCGTAAAGAAGAATACTCAGATAGTTTTGTCTTGTTTGTTGCTAAGGCACTATCACTCCTTAGAGTGGGATAGGGGCATTCCGTGTTGGATACTTTTCCCAACAACACTCGGGCCACCCTACAAAGGAACCTCCTAAAAGGTCCTGGGACCCCAATCACATAACACTGCAACCTAAGTGGAATATCATCTATGCTAGTCTCTGGAATGTCTGCTGTCAAATGCTCTAGATGATTCTCCAATTCGGTCAGGGTCTCTGCTGATTGGTCTTGTGGGGTCGGTACTGCTGCAGCTGGGTGTCTCCTCTCATAGGGCTGGAGAACGGCTGGTCGCTGTGGAGTCACATATACGTTTAAAATTCTTTTACTATCAGTTTTGGATGATTAAAAAACAAAAAAAAAATATATAGTTTAAAATTTAGAAAATGTTGAAAATGATTTTACCTGAGTCATCCCATTGCTCTCCTGGTGGAAGAGCCATGTCTAGATCACCATGATAATCCATCCCAGCATATGAAAAATCTTGAATCACAAAAAGTTGGTTTCCCAACCAGCGAAAATACTCAGGTGGAAATCGGACAACCTCTGTACCCTCCTCAGGATGACGGGCCATCACTGCAACCCAACGCATAATCCTAGGCTCTCGAGGAAGTCCAGCCTCAACGGAAAGCTGCTGTGGGACCAACATAGGGACCCTTCTAGGCCAAAGCTCACAACTAAGAAACCATATCCAAAGTTTTTTAGTTCTTCGTTCTTTGCCCTAGTCAGTTGGCCTTTTACATTAGCCAACACACCCTCGCACCAATTGAAGATGGTGCCTCGATAACAGTCTACTACCATTCGCATTTGGGATCCGGTAGCTACATGCAATGCTACGCTCCCGCAGAATCTAGTGACAGTAAATGCAATCACTTTAAGTTCAGGACTGGAGATAGTTTTGATATCTATCCGTTTGTCCGTTGTTTGGTTATTACAAAACTCTAGTTGGAGATTAGCGACAAACTGGCCACCTGGCCTAGTCCCGAATAGAGATAATTGTTCACCTCTCTTGGGCAAACCAATCAAGAAGTATATGTCCTCTAGTGCGATTTCGAGCCGGTGGCCACCAATAATGAAACACTGGTCCTGTATATTCCACCTGTTTACCAGCCATTGCAGAAAGTCTACCTGAGCCCTCATGCCGGGTATGGCCCAAAATTTGAATAGTCCGCATGCTTTTAATCCCTGTATTGAAGGTGGATGATTTATTGCGGCTAAATCCACATATTCATGCTCCCGTTCCTGCCAAATGAGCATTTTGCTTATCCTACATTGCAAAAACGACGGATTAGAACATTTTGATTCAAAAATTTTGGGGCGGAAATGGAAAAAATGGTAATTTCAAAACCTAGCTCGCGGGGTTTGCACCTACTAGTTAGGGACAGTGCATAGGTCTGCACTTTTCCTTAGCGCCAGGTGCGGAACTCTGACTTTTTCCCGTGTAGAAAAAAGTCGAGGTTCGCAGGCTACGCATGCTGCGCCTGCGGATCCCCGCGAGCGGATTTTTAAACCAAATTTTCCCTAAAAATGAAATTTAAAACCCTAAAAACAAAATTTAAACAGTTGAAATGCAAGACAATGATATTGTGGATTACCTGGAGGTGACGGTTTTTGATTCCAACAGTCGGATTTTCCGCAATCTTCACAGGAAGTTTCTTACCCAAAAGCTCTTTTTCTCTCACTCTGAAGTCAAATGGTAAAAATGAATTTACAAAAGCCCTTTTTATAAGATTTTTTGAATAAATGAATTTTTAATTTGTTTATTTTTCACTTTGAAAAGGTAACTTTTAATGCATTTTTATTTTTCTTAAACAGGTATGAGTAATGCTTTGAGTTTTTGTGCAAAATATCAGATTTTCAGGGATAATTGATCATTTTCAACGAAAAACATGAGTCCTCTTTACGCTCTTTTCTGACTCGTAAAATATGAAAAGATTGCCGAGTTTTTCTTTTTAAACTCGTTAAAATGGAATTAAAAAGACGATCCACTTACAGCTCTTTTCTGACCGCATAAACATGAAAAGATTGCCGGACTTTTGTCATTTCAAGTTCGATATTGGTAATAAAACGACGTGTCTTTGATCACTTTTTTACTTTTTCATATCAGAGCCACTAATTATGAAAAGTACTCCTTGATTGTAATGATCAAGCGGTTCTCTCAAGTATTATTTTATACTTTTTCGGGCTTGGGAGACACAAATTTACGAAAAAGTACAACCATGGAGTTTTCTTAAGTTTTTCTTATGACTCCCTAAAATTGAAAAACAACGAGTTTCTCCTATACTGGACTCGTTAAAATTTCACAGTAAAGGACTTGTTCAATTTCAAACAGGAACGAACCACTCCTTCCTAGGGTTCGAAATTTTAAACCAAGTTGGACTCATCCGAAGGATGAGCTTATAACCAAGCAAATGTTATCCTCCTCAAGCTTGTCAAAAATAAAGAGGTGCTTGCCAGAAATGGTGGGGGAAAAGAGAGAAAAATGAACCTGTTTGTTATACCTTGTGTTTTAGAAAAGCAGTTAAACACTCTTGAACACGACACTTTTTATTCACCTGGGTTGGGAAATCCTTTGCCTAACAGTTAATCAAACCATATTGAAAGTCTTCAGCCGGTTTCTGGGTATTAGCTTTGGGTCAATTGTCACCAAACCATCTGCAGTGTCGTTATGTGTTCAAGAGGTCAGTTTCAAATAAACCATTCATCTGCAAAATATTTGTCATCCATTTTGACCATCCCTGAGTTAGTCCTTGCTATTATATTTCTTCAAAACTTGATCTATGATTTCGTGTTGTGGGCTTGCCTACGATGGATTGCTTTCTATCGACTTCAGCTCATTATTTAGAAAGATGATCTAGAAATTGTCAGTACCTTGGAATCTGCATGCCTCAATGGTAGGTTTCTTGCCTTCGACAACAGGTTGCATCATTGACCTTCGATCAAAGGATTCTTTGACGTGTTCGAAATCATCTCATTTATTCAAATTTCATGGATTTTACATAGTACTTTGAGAGCCATTGACATTACTGGTGGTTTCTCTCACACTTGTTAACAGTTTTGCATCATTGACTGGTAATTAAGTGGTTTCTACCATGTTTGAGTTCGACACATTCATTCGCATGGATAGAATCGTACTAGTTCGGGAAGCAGAAATCAAGACCCTGGATCTAGTTTCCACCATCCAGGCTGCAAGGAGTTTTGTTATTCATTATACAGTGGACTATTCATAAACAGATGGCTGTGCCCATACTATGTCTACATATGTCTATACTTGTGATGTATTAAAAAATCATTCCTGTATCAGAGCAATTTAGTTAGTTTGCTAGTCAGTTTTGATCTGAGTATGGGAATGTCTATCTCAGCGATGATATGTTCACATATATATATTTTGCATTGAATATTTTTACAGGTTCCAACTGGGGTATCCACAGGATGATCCTTGAAATGATAAAGTATTTCACTCTTCATGAAAAATGCTATCCTCATCTATTATAGACTTCGCACTTTAGGGGGCAATCTGTTGCACTAAAAATTGTCACCATGACATTTTGCAATCTGTGTAAGTCTATCACCACTCATACTTTCCTCCTTTGTAAGTCTTAAACCTCAGTTCTTCATATCAAGCCTTGAAAATAAGAGAAAGCCCTCAAAAGTCTATAAAACTTTGGTTCTGCACTTTCTCTTAGCATTACCTGCGGTCCCGCACCTAATGGTCATGTCCCCTGCGCACCTGACCGCTCTGTCTCTATGCAAATGGGTGCGGACCCCTGTAAAATTCAAAAAGGCGCAAGTACATTTCTAAAAACTCACTTTGAGTCATTTCTCGGAGTTTCTAGAAGGAATCTTGAGGTGGCAAGTTTGCTCCTTGGTGGTTCATGCATCCCATCCCTTAAGGAGCTAACCCCTTGATGTGAGGAGCTTATCCCTTTGAAGGAGGACTCTATCCCTTCATTGGTGGCCCTGTAACTTCCTTCCTCTGCACTATAAAATGAAGCATTGGGCTAGTTACTTGGGAGGTTGAAAGATGAATATTTTTGAGGGTAAATGCTGTTGGAATTTAGACTTCCTAATTGAGCTTATGAGGAGAGATTACATACCTTATTGAATTCATTGGGAAGAGTGTGAGGCTTGTCAAAGTAGAGAAGATTCCTGTTTGGACCCTAGGAAGAGCTTGTACAACATCAAGGCACCAAAGGTTGTAAAGTTTCTTCTATTTCAAGATTAATACAATCAAGTTTATTTTTCTCAATTAGCTATGTTTTATAGTTTATTTTATGGATTCCTTGATCACCATGATGAACATGTTTTATGATATTAGCTATGCAGGTGTTATTTGATGTGTTCTTGTTTGTGTTTGCAGATTCTCAAAAGGAAACTCTCTTGGACGGTCGAATCGTGGCTGCCACAAACTAGCGTTGGACTTAAGGTAGGGTCTAAAACACCTCTTAGTTTTTATTATGAATCGCAATATGTTTAGAGAAAAGTAAATTTGCTTGTTCTGCTTGTTGCTAGATATCATTAGATACTAGGGAGATTGTCCTTGTCTGCAAGGACGATTTATCCGGCCAACACAATATTTTCTCCTTTTTCTATTATCAGGGCTCATTTAGTGACCTTCCAGGTTTTATCTGTAAAAGTAGTTACACAACCTTCATCTCCCAACTACTTTGTTGAAATTAGATTTTTCTTCAGATCTAGAACATGCCTTACCTCCTTCAACAACCATTGATTTCATTTATGTTGTTTTATGAAAACTGTTGTATTCATCATCGTACTTGAAGACCAATTGAAACCGAGCAAAAATCTTAGTTTCTCCCTAGTTACAACTTTTGTTAACTTATCTACAGGATTCTGCCTAGTGTGTATCTTTTCCAGCTTCAATTGTCCATCTTCCAAAACTGACCGTATGAAATGGTACTTGAGCTGTATATGTTTATTCTTGGAATGAAATGTAGAGTTCTTTGCAAGATGTATGTCATGATGGTTGTCACTGTATAACCTACCCAAATCCTGCTTCTTACCCAATTAATCCATAAACCTTTGTAACCAAATAATTTCTTTACTAGCCTTTGTAGCAGCAACATACTCTTCTTCTGTCATTGAGAGTGTAACAACACTTTGCAGTTTTGAAACCCAACTACCAGCTGTTCCACCTATAGTAAACACATACCCTATGGTGCTCCTCCTGTTATCTCTATCACCCACCATATCTGCATCAACATATCCTTGTAGAGAAATGTTTGAACCACCAAAGCATAATGCTTGATTTGTGGTACCTCTCAAATACCTGAGAATCCACTTCACCGCCATCCAATTTTCTTTTCCTGGATTTTTCATGTACCTTCTTAAAACTCCCACTGCATGTGCAATATCTTGGCCTTGTGTAGACCATTTCATACATTAAGTTTCCAACTATTGATGCATATGGAACTTTAGACATATAAGCCATTTCTTCCTGAGTCTTAGGACACACCTCCTTACTTAGTTTGAAATGGCTAGCCAAAGGTATGATAAATGGTTTTGCATTCTGCATATATAGTATTTTCAACACCTTTTGTATGTACTCACTTTGAGACAATGCTAATTTTTTATTCTTGTTGTCTCTAGTTATTCTCATACCAAGGATTTGTTTTTTAGCACCCAAATCCTTCATTGCAAATGAGTTTTCCAATTTTATTTTGAGCACATTTATTTCCTACATGTTAAAACCTGCAATAAGCATGTCAGCTACATACAATGACAATATATTATATTTGCCATCATTTTTCCTTTTGAGATAAACACAATGATCCGAGTGACATCTAGTATAACCTTGTTCAGACATAAACCTGTCAAATTTTAGATACCATTGCCTTGGAGACTATTTTAAGCCATAAAATCTCTTCTTCAACCTGCACACTAGTTTCTCCTTCCTTTTTACCTCATATCCTTGTGGCTGTTGCATATATATCTCTTCCTCCAAATCCCCATGTTGTCTTTACATCTAACTTCTCAAGATGCAAATCTTCAGTTGCTACTAGACATAAAATAGTTCTAATTGAAGTCATTTTAACAACAAGAGAAAATATATCATCAAAGTCTATACCCTTTTTCTATGCAAACCCCTTCACCACAAGTCTAGATTTATACCTTTTTCTACCTCCATCTTCTTCCTTCAACTTGTAAACCCATTTATTCTGCAATGATGTTTTACCTGCAGGTAATTTGACTAAGTCCCAAGTCTAGTTATGTACTAAGGAGTACATCTCTTCTTTCATGGCTTGCTCCCACTTCTTCCTGGTTTCCAATTGCACTGCTTCTTCATAACATTCCGGTTCACCAGAATCAATAAACAATACATAATATAATGAAGGAGAGTATCATTCAGGGGCTCTACTTATCCTGGTAGATCTTCTAATACCACTTTCAAGTGTTTGAGGTGCTTTTTACTGTTGTTGTCGTTGTTCTGGTTGTTAATCATTATGATTTTCAGGGACTTTCACTTTTTCTGTGATCTCATCAAGCATTGTGTATTCTCTATTTTCTTTTTCCTGTTTCTTTTCCTGCATCTGATCCTTATACAAAACCTTTTCATTGAATATGACATCTCTGCTCCTAATGATTTTGTATA